>QXCR01000072.1:0-153294 GCA_004380135.1 Stemphylium vesicarium
GACGCCTCCCAGTCGCTGCGTTGGACCGGCTCTGTTGCAGTCGACACTGACACGTCTAACAGGAAGACGTAGCACCGCGCCGCAGCCTTGTACCACTGAAACATCGAGTTGATCGCCTTCGACCGCTCGTTGTTATTCCACCTGTCGATGCAGCATGTGTCGATCCAGAAGTACTGCAGCTCGTCCTGGGCCGCCCTTTCGGCGCAAAACTGGAGCTTTCGATAGCCTTCTTCCTTCTCCTTGTAGGTCCCGTTCGATATGTCTTCGATAAGGATCTCAGAGTCGCTCCATCTGTGCGACAGAATGGCATAGGGCGGGGTCGTCTTGCCCCGGAAATCTGTCAAGATGACCCTTCCCAGCGCGTCAAAGTGGAGAAGCCGCATGGCGTTTGCAGTTTGGCTTAGCCTAGAAAAGGCGAGCCGCGAACGACTTCAATGATGTTGAGAGTAGAGAGGCATAGGAGCGACAGAGCGAAGCGGGCAGAGGAAGCTTGCGCTGGGCTGCTGTGAAGGCTGCCTGCCGAGGCAGTGCGTGCGACAAGGCTGAGCGCCGCCCCGCCTCACAACATGCGCTGGATGGCGTTCGCCATGTGGACTCACGTTGACTACTGCGTACATGGACAAGGTGCCAGCGAGTAGAGCAATCCTATCTAGACTGCTATCGTAGTGTCTCGCGACACTCGTGTTAACAAGGAAGGGTGCGCAGCGATGTAGGTCGTATGGGCGTGAAGACACTGTCTTGTTGCACACACTTTGCGCACCATTCCGCAGACGTTCGACGAAAAGTCGATTGCTTTATAGTGGAAGTAGTACAAGCCTGAGCGAGGAGCCCTTTGATAGCAGTTCGTACGACAAAAAAGCCGTTTTGCGAAGAAATTAGTTAGTAGAGGGAGTGTAAGGCGCGGCTATGTGCAACGCGCGCGTGCACGCCTGTATCAACCGTTGTCTGCAAAGTCGGGAATAAGAGCTGCCTGGGGCGGAGTGCTCCTAGCCACAGCGCGCAAGGTGGACACACAGACATCTCAGCACGCTACTGGGAGCTGCTGCATGCCAAGAGCTGCTAAAGATGCACGGCCTGTTAGACGCGATCTAATGAACTTGCCCTCTGCGCGGAGAAACTGCCGGGATCCTCACTCCTTACCCGAAAATGACCTTTCGAGGCTGCAGTCTTAATCTTTACTATCTTAACTTTTTTTCTAGCCCACCGAGCTCTCTATAGATGTATACTATCGCGAACAAATAGGGGGTATTAGAGGAGAGTTAGCCAACAGCATTAACAGAATGGGCGATAGCATAGCCAACAACGTGCTTTTCAGCGTCGGAGACTAATGTGCTAGGAGAACGAGAGCTGTAGAATAGATGCGCACTGCACTTGTTTGTCTTAGAGAACACTAGGGAAAATCCGAGGGTCCGGAAGAGAATGCGTCCGTTATACCATGCGTCCTGGCACGGTTGGATTGACATTAAGTAGGCGTAGACCTTATACCAAGTGCGACTTGAAGAGATGGAGAGGTAGGCAAATCCAGAGAGAGGGAGAGAGCACTTCCTGAATGCAAAAAATAGTACCCTCAAGAAAGGGAAATATACTACAAACGACACCAAACACGAAGGCTCGCAACCACCAACAGCCTGTATTCCTCAATCTCGGCAATAAAGATTTGCATACGAAACAATTCCTCGCATTCGCGCATCTAGTGCTCGACTACATTAAAGACAAGCCGGCCTATTCCCATCAACGCCAAGCGGCCCTAACATCTCCATCTCAAACGTCACAACCTCCCTCTCCCACCGCCCCCTCGATCCCATCAGCGCAGCCAGCCCTGTTATCCTCTTTTCTACCGCGCTTACAGCGCGCATATTGCAAAATGCGCTCTGCCCCTTCCCTCCCACGCGACGTCAGTCTCAGCCCACCACCGCTCGCAGCGCAGCCAATGGCCCACCCCCGGAGTCGGTCCGATGGACGCGGACACGACAACCTGCTTTCCCGCATGATCTACGCCCCGCCCACCGCGCCTGCGAACGCGCCAGTTCTCTTGGTGCGTAGGTGGAGCGGAACGTAAGTGTAGTGGGTGGGCGGGTGGAGCGGTGTGGACTGTTGCCGTCGTCATGGCGTGTTGGGCACGCGGCCAGGGGCGTAGGGAAAGCCAAGGTTTTTGCCTATGTCGCTGCTGGTGGCGGTGGTGGTGGTAGTGGATGAGAGAATAGCAGGTCGGAAAAGCTTTCTAGCGGAGAGTTTTTGTGTCGTGGCGCGATTGAGGAAGATTAGATGCGGGGCTAGGTAGGCAGGCGGGTATCGC
The DNA here is from genome assembly GCA_004380135.1 of Stemphylium vesicarium. Taxonomy (NCBI): domain Eukaryota; kingdom Fungi; phylum Ascomycota; class Dothideomycetes; order Pleosporales; family Pleosporaceae; genus Stemphylium; species Stemphylium vesicarium. The sequence continues at coordinate 2,297 of QXCR01000072.1, forward strand.
GTCGCATGCGGACCAGGAAAAAAAGGCTCCACACTCTAGGTGTGCTGTATGGTATGTGTTTCTTGACAAGAAATTTTGTGATGTCGTTGTTGTAGTTTTTGCTCGGATGTTTTTTTTTCTTTACTCCAGAGTACGAAGAGAGGGGAGAAGCATGGGAAACGTTTTTCTCAGACTCTCCCATTCTTGCGACTGAACAGTTGGGTGAAATCTGTTTCTAGCTCTTCGATACTTCGCTCTGTGGATGACAGCGTGGGGCTAGCTGGTGAGAGGTGCGCACAGATTTCCGGCATCTATAGAGTTCTTGTGTTAGTCTTCGTATAGAAATAGTAGAGGGTTCTTCATGTCTAGAACAGGAAGGAAGGGGGAGTTGCAGATACAAACTTACCGAGCACGCGGAATCTGAGCGAGGACGAAATTGCTGCTGTTGCTGTTGCTCTTGCAACCCGGCTTGCATTTCCACGGCTTGCATCTCGTACGTATATGTTATGCGAAGCAGGTCGTGGATGGTGAGGTGTGTTGTCGACATATCTGGTTGCAGTCCGTAGATGGTAGATGGTACAACAAGAAGTAATCTGGGTTCACTCTGGTCTCTTCCGGAACGCGGTACGATGGGACGTCGAGTGTACTTCAAAGAAGACCTCGAGACGGTGGAGATCGTAAATATATAACGCGTTGCCCCGATACGCCTCTTTCTGCTTTGCTCACAAACACGTGTGTTGTGATTGGTCGGAGGCAGTTGGCTTACTATTCTCCTACCAACCAAGGATGTTGCAACAGATCGAATCACCTGTAAGATGATGTTCTCGACAGCTGTTAAAACAACCGAAAGACGTTCAAAATAAGCAAAACAAGCTGTGTGAGTATTGATGAAGATTGGGCGACTGCAACAAAATAACGGCTGCAGCCTGGTAGCTCTTTATGCAAATACCAACACAGGTATATGCGATATCACACCCGTGCATCAGCTTGTCTAGTCCTACCCACCACACCAATAAATAGCGCGTCATTTCTTTTTTCACCAAGCTTAGTTTCGTTGTCGGGGGGCTTGCATTCGTTCCCTCCTTTGCACTTCATGCAGCAGCGAGCGAGGGTCCGACGGTCCGTGCACCGTAGACTACCCGCCGGATGCGCTGTGTTCGCTTCGTGCGGGCAAGAATGTCGGGGCCTATTGCCTCCATTGAGTGGATAACATGTCGGGGTAAGGACGTTATGCTGGTGCCTGGGAGAACAAGATGATGAGGCGTCCTGAGGGCTTTGTTGGAAGGATGCGGAGATGACGGCGTTACGGCCGGAAGGTGGTGCTAAAGCCGAAGAGACAAGACCGAGATCAGCGACGGAAGAGCTGGTCATGGCGGAGGCAGCAGTATTTTGAGTTTTGCGCTCGACATCAAAAGGAAACCTGTTAGGGACTTCAGTCGTTCTCACGTATCTGTTGTACAAGTCCATTGGTCGCGCTTCCGTACCGACAATCAAGCATGGATGCATTGCCTCTCTGGATGCAGCCTTGCCCACTCCCGCTTCTTGCTACATCTTCTTCTTCTTCCAGTCTTACACCTGCAGCCCAATCCACGTCTACCTCTGCTCTGTCTCCCTCCTCCCCAAAGCAATCAATCGCCCCAGCCCATCGACTACAAAAACCTTGCCATTCCCAAACACCGGTCGCCCAAACTTGACTGCACCTTCGACCTTTGGCACCGGCAACTCCACCAACTCCCCATCCACAGGTACCGCTCTAAAAGCTCTCAGCCCTGCATTTATGTCTGTGGCCCATACGATGCCTGTGCCCGGCTCTTCTTTGTTGCTCGTTATGGTCGGCAGCCCGGCGCCGCCCCAGTGGCCATTGGTATCCGAGGACTTGCCCGCAAAGCTAAAAGGGCTAGCAGAAGGGGCATGGGAAGAGCTCTGGGAGAAGGCGAAGGCTGTCAACCCCGTATTACCAGGATTGACATAGATATATCCGCCTTCTCTGGGATACGAGCCAATCGCACCAAACACCTCGCCTTCCAGAGGAATCGTCTGCAAAATACTATCCGTCGTACCATTCCCCGCCTGAAGATACCCACCCAAGTCATCAACCTCAGTAACGTACATCTTGGGATTCGTCGACGTCGCCACGCCAACCCTCTTCCCATCGCGTGTTTTGAAGACGGAAGCATCGAGGATAGCGAACCCGCCACTTCCTATATCTTGACCTGAATCCGTCTGCCAGTCTGACGGGCGAAAGAAATCCACGAGTTGGATACCATCACCACTCCCCTCATCCAGCGTGATGCGCGCCACAGTCTCAGACAGCACACCCAGTCCTTCATGCCCTTTCTTCGGCACCAAATCGCGCTGACTGGCCGTCGACCCGCCTCCATTATCAATCGTAAAAAAGACGTCTTTCCCATCACTCGAAAGCCCCGCGCCAGCCTGCCAGATACCCCCGGCTCCACCACCATGCCATGCCGTCCAATCATCAGTGTACGCGCTCTTATTTCCCGCCTGCGTGGTCCAAGTGTACACATCCTGCGTCGCAAGGTTGACCGCCACAACCGCGCCCGTATAGTTAAAGGCGTCGCACAGGCCGCCAAACCCGGCGTACAGCATGTCGCCCAGCAGCACCAGCGCGGGGCGCTGGAGTACCAGGCCCCCAAGAAAGGTCTTGCGCATGTCGTTGTCGGCCGGCTGGCCGTCGATGCTAATTGGCCACTTGTACAGATCCTGCAGAGTATCGAGATACACGCCGTACAAGTAGTACACCGAGTTCAGCGGCGGGTACGCGCCGCCGGGCTTCCGGTAATCGGTGATGTAGGATTTCGCGTAGAAGAAGGCGATTTCGTTGCCGGCTTCGCGGTAGATGACCGGCGTGCCCATTATGCCTAGGGTGCGGCTTACGTGCTCGGTGCAGAAGGCTTGGTCCATTGGCCACGGGGGTAAGACTTGACGTTCGTTGAGTAGCGAGCCGGTCTCTGCATCGAAGGTGCGGATCGTGTTTGTGGTTGAGGCTGTGAAGATGATTTGGCGGCCCGTGGAGGAGAGAGTGTGGACGAGGGGGCGGGCCCAGTGCTGTGGTGGATATTAGTAGGGAACGTCTTTTTTGTAGGGAAAAGCATAGCGAAAGGTATGAACAACTTTTTCGTCCGGGTCAAAGGTTGCGTTCCATAATTGTGTGAAATGGGGCAGATCTGAGGGATCAATGTCATGGTCGCCACCGAGATAAGAGGACTGGTAGATATCCGAGTCTCGCGGTGAGTCTGAGGGTGCGCCGGTTCTTTGACCTGTTGCGATATGTGCGAGCAAGCTTGTAACTGCCAGGGTAGTTAAAGTTATGAAGGAGCTTAGTGACCACATCTTGACTTTAGGGATCGATTGCCTGAGACAGCAGTGCTCGCAGCGTGAGACATGAAGCAAACCTATATGCTGGCAGATGCGCAAACCAGCGCTCATGGCGATAATCTATGCACACATTATGACGAAGACAAACCTGGGGTTTTGATCGCATTTCAATCTAATTGTCGTGGCATTTGGTCGGTACTTGGGTCATGTTGATGCCGGGTATTCTACACGACCGGGGTTCGTTTATGGCGTGGATATTAGCTTGTGGGGCACGACGTTGAATATCACCCGGATATATTAGAATCAAGCGGGGATTAGTCACCAATGCAATGTCTTTTTTTGTTATAATGTGTTCTGTTCATTCTGATTCCGATGTGATGTGATGTTTCGCTAATGAAGATGGTTAGCGTGTGATTTTCATGTACTTGACACGACCGTTTACCTTCAATATAACTTTTGCTCGTCGCTACAACTGAAGCTCTTTTTATGCCGACCTGTCTAGATAAGTGATACTGGACAGATTGAGACTTAGGATCAAGCCAATTCCCTCTATTGCGCCCGCTGCTGACTGGGCTCTCTGCTGTGGTCCACACTGGGAACCTGGTCCTCCACTCTCCTCAACAACGGCACGCGCTCTGCGTCCACATTGCCCTCACCCTCTGGGTCGGGATACAACATCTTTTTCCATTCGCCCTTGCCCACTTTGCTAACCCTCCAGGTACCCTGCTCGCCGGCCTCCTTGAAGAATTCCATGTTCTCGTCGAATGTACGCCCGCCAGTCTCCGGAAGGTAGAAGTACGTCCACAGGCCAGCGAAAGTATTGGTACCCGCAAAGACAAGGAAGATGAAGTAGTCCAGGTTGTTGAAAAGAACGGGCGTAAGGAAGGTGATGGCGAAGTTGGCCAAGCCCCAGATGATGACGGAAATAGCGGTACCCTGTGCACGGGCAGTCGTGGGGTACACCTCGGTGGGGAAAAGCCACACGGTTGACAGCCAGCCGATTCCGAAAGCACCGGTTGCGACAAAGAGGACTACAGTGCCGATAATACCGGGGACGTATATGGGGATATGCAGGGAGTCGGAGTTTGCTGCTAGACCGCCGAAGAGTGCGAGGAGGGCGAACGAGGACGAGAGGATCATGGAGCCGTGGATCAAGATCTTGCGGCGACCGATAGCGTCAATCAGGAGCCACGCGAGTGTCATGAGGAAGAAGTAAGATGTGTAATTGCCAAGAGTTAGGTATTCTGAGTTGCGGACTGAGAAGCCAAGTAGCTGTTTCATACATTAGTGTCAGATCAGCGCATTGGTGGTTCGTATCACTTACCTCAAAGATCTGCGGCCCATACACACTGACCGCACCATAACCAGTCAACGCCTGGTTGACCTGCGACATGACTGTGATCATCGTAGGATGGAATTGCGGATGACTTGGCGTCAACATATCCATGTACCCCACCTTGTCGTCCTTTTCCTTTTCGTGCTGCTCCAAAAGCTCGTCGAACTTCTCTTTACCCTGATCACCATAGATGTCATTGAGTGCAGTCTTTGCATCATCTTGGTGGTCGTGGAAAATAAGCCAGCGGGGTGATTCTGGGAGGCGCTCGACAAATGCCATGAGCAGGACAGGGTAGATCTGCATGACGATGATGGGAATGCGCCATGCCCATTGGTTCTGCTTGCCGAGGAGGATGGTGACGAGAAGGTTGATGCCAAACGCCATGACGAGACCAAAGATGTTGGACTGGAACTCCTGGGCCAAAGCCTTACCGCGGGAATCGTCTGAGCTGAGCTCCGAGGAGTACGTCGGGATAACCGCGTCGATGCCGCCAACACCGAGTCCCATTACCACTCTTCCTGCCAACATGACACCTAAAGCGACCTGGCTGCTCTTCCCCAAAAAGCCCATTCCGCTGACAAACATGATAAGATTTCCCAAGCAAGCCGTGGCCAAGCTGAAGAAGATGCTCTTTTTTCTTCCGAGTTGATCGGCGAGTTTGGAGAAGAGTACTGCACCGACTGCACAGCCGAGGTAGTAGATAGCTACGATGACACCGACCATAGGAGATTCCTCGTACAGGCCCATGGTATCGAGGTAGTCGTAATTAGTGTTGATGAGGGACATCATACCCTGGTCGTAACCATACAGCGCAATGGCTGTGGCAGAGAATATGACGACATTGGTTTGTTTGTCTGATATGGCTTGCGCTATAAAAGACATGGTGAATGGTTGAGGTAGCCCTGAAGCCTAGGCAAAAAGGCTCGATCGATAAATGCGAAGCAGAACAAAACTCAATCTGCAAGTGAGTGGTGTACAAAGAGGTCTACAAAGGTGATGGAGAACGCTGAGGAGATAAAAAGTCTAGATCGTTGGGGTCTGACGTACAAGCCGGTTGAATAGCGGTACGCGTTACACGCTACTTGTCCATGTTTCTTGATCAGCTGGGCGCCCTTATTCGCAGATCGATCCAAATGGCTTTTTCTGAACCTATGACGAGTGTATGCAGGGACGCGATGTCGATCAGAGACTAGGGGTCGGGGATAGCCCCACCAGTTTGTCAACGGTCTTTTGCCGGCGACGGCTTTCCCGTGCAACATTCTCGCGGGCCGTTGACCTTCATGGATCTCATTAGATTCGCCTTCCTCGTCGGAAATAATTCGTAATTACGGACTGGATTGGGATTCATGTGTCTAGGAGGCAGGGCGATGAATGCTGTGTGCGGCCGCTAAGCTTCCAATGCCGCGATTTGGGATGCTTAGCGCCACCAACTATTAGCGACATCGTGCTCGATCGTCTCGATCGCTTCTGCCTTGCGACGTCAATCCCGGCATTTCAACTGCATCCTTCGCCCCCATTGTTAGTCACTATACCTGGCTTCTTGTCTGGTCTTCTATGCTAGGGATCAGTAGTTATTCAGCGATCGCAGCGTCGTGCCCATAGAGTTCTAACTTGCGTCCAAGATCGATCGTACATCAGACTCACAATGCCCAAGTACAAACATTTGATCGTATCAGTATTTTGTTTCCTCGGATAGTGAAGACAAGGACATGAAAGAGAGATCAGAGTCTGCTATATAAACCGATTGCCGATATCGGTACTCAGCATAATAGAAACCTCGACCCTTGCGGATTCTCAATGCCAGGAATGACAGTTACCATCAGTATGTCCGGACCTCGATCAAACCACTCATCATGCAATGAGATCCTGCTTGCTGGGCGGGGGCGCTATGCAATATCCCACGCCTTTGTCGTTCAGGGCGCAGATGAGATTGGAGCCGCAGTCTTCCACGTCCTCCCATTCCCCATTCTCGAAGCGAACGACAAAGTGCTTGTTGCAAGCGTATGAGCCTTCGGTAGCACAGGCCTTGGGGTCTTGACGTGTGATGTGCGACATCTGTCTAGGTACACAATGAGCGATACCAGGAGGGCGTTCGATGCACTTGGCGTCGCGACCGCAGTACGCCGATTGGACCCATTCACCCTTTGCGTTGCAAGTGAGAATATTGGGGTCAGAGCAACGGTAGGAGCCTGACACGCAGCCTCTTCGCTCGATTGACAAGGCAGGATCCTTTGGTTCACCACGGGCTTCAAGCAAGTCTTTCTTCTTCGGAATGCAGAATGCGACTCCGCCTCCCGAGATGCATTTCCCCCCTTTACCACAGTCGGCAGACCACCTCCAGTTGACTCCAGTGTTTTCACAGACGACTGTCCATTCCGAATGAGTCTCTTCGCTGTAGGCGCAAGGGTAATACCCAGGCTTGCAGCTCTCATGGATATCGAACGGGGCTAGATTTTGCGGAGACTCCTCTGGAGCATTCAGTTCGGCATCAATCCGGTGGGTCTAAAGATTGTATTAGCAGGGATTCAGCATCAAGCATGATACCGTGGCTGGATGAGCTGGAGACCAGGAGTCCAATCATTGTGCACTAGACTTACATCATCTTGGGTAACAGTGTTGTCGATGTCTCCAGCCTCGCGCGAGAAGAGCTTGGTCCTCTTGCAGCAAGCGCACTTGTCGCTGCACTTGGTACCCTTCCTGCAATAGTGATCGGTCGAGCAAAAGCCGTACTTGCAAACCAGAACCCTAGTCTGGTCGTTGGAGCACTCATATGACTTCTTTGCCTCAGCTTCGAGCGCACCCTCGTCCTTCTTTGCGAGAGCGACTGGTATCTCGGGCGAACACTCGGCACCGCGCTGGTTCTCGATGCATCTGACACGACACAACTCGGTGGTCGCGCATGCGGCGCCGTTGGCGGGACAAGCCATGATGCCGACATCGTGGTCGCAGTGGTAACTAGGAGGTAAATGGAGTCAGTCAGATGCCCCAAGAGGTTCGCGGACTAAGGGTTTGAGTACTCACGTAATCCCTCCGTTGTTCTCGTGTTTTGGAGCTGGGCTAATGATAGATGCTGCAACGGCGTTGGCCTCACCAGCAGCAACCGCCACCAGTGCAGCAACCGCAACAGCGAGAAGCTTCATTGCAGCGTAGTCGCAGTGTGTTAGACAAAAGATGGACTGTCAACAATGGTTTGGGAGTAAGCAGCGGGTGACGAGGGAAGAGATGCCGGGGTCAGTCGGGGATGGAACGAGTAGGGAAGCCCAGTGATGGTAAGCTTTTATCGTGAGCGTAATAACAGTATCTGCCGTCTACCCCACACGGGCTCGCTGCATGACGCTGCTCAGGTTTCAAACTGCGGAGCATGGGCGTTGGTTTGGCAGGAGTGGTGAGATGAGGTGAGGTGAGAGAGCGGAGTGAGTGAGGGAAAGAGCGACATCGCCGGGCTTACAGCTGATAGAGCGTCTCGTTTATTACTTTTTCCCTACAGCATAAGCGTAAGGAACATTATCGGCAACCTGTGTTTGATGAAGTGATTCTATAGGGAAAAGAGAATAGAGCGCATTTGTTGCCAACCACAGGCGTGGCATCCCTCGCCCTAAATCTAACACCGCGACAATAAGGTGCGTCCCTATGTGGAGAGACACACTACGTCCCGAGACAGGTTGGCAATTCGGACCTTCGGCACCTCTAATACTTAAGTCTATTAAACTTCTGGCGTAATAAATTAGTTATAGATAAGTTTATCTTTATACTAGTAGGCTTTAGCTTAGATCTTTATAGTGTTAGCTATATTATTACTTATCCTATCTACGCTATTAAATAACCCTCTCATAATACCCCCTTATCTACTCGCTATCTAGGAAGTTTTCTTAGATATTAGAAGGTTAAAAACGAAGGACGTTAAAGGAAAGTTATTTGTCTAGTATTTAGAGATCGCTCTAGCGTAGACACATGCATGCTAGGACCTCCGAAGTATAGGTGAGATAATACCTGTAGATAGGTTTGGGCTATTAGGACGCGCAACTAAATCTTAGCATATATTAGCCTATATTAGCGTTGTAATAAGCTATCTATAATATATTGTAATGAATTTAGCGCTATGCCCACCTAACACTTCCTCTGAATAGGTGTGGCGCGTACTTACTGCTTTGACATGCGATCCGCTGCCTCGACATAGATCGCAGGTTAATAAGTTTAACTAGTGATCTTAACCCAAACCCCATCGAGCATTATACGTTCGACCAAAGTATGAGCTAGTTCTACACAGGTAGCTCCAGTCTTCATGCAGTCTTCACACACATCCCAGTCTCCACTAGCGCAGACATTGCAATGATAATGATGTGCACTTTTCAGGATACTCGATGTGCAGACATCGCATTCAAGATGCGAATCGTTATTGCTAACCTTAGGTGACGCTTCCTGTTCCTTGTCGATTTCACCAACGTATCCGTTGAGAAGTGCCGAGATTGCGCCATGCCCTTTCTTTGTAGCTATCCAGGAAGGCTTTCGCCCAAACCTGTCTGCTGTTTGAGGGTCGATGTTGTGCTGGTTCATGAGTGTTTCAACGGTAGCGATGTTGCCGCCAGCCGCAGCCAACCAGAGCAATGTCCGGCCATAGTAATCATGGAGCCGTGAAATGCTGTATTTCGCGATAAGGAGTTCAAGTAGTTGTTCATGCCCTCCATATGCAGCTGCATGCAGTGCATTGCCGTAGCATCCACCATGCGCGTTGACGTCGGCGTCCTTGTCGAGCAGCAGCTTCACCACCGCCTCGTGGCCTCTAAATGAAGCCGCCTGGAGTGCATTGCCGTAGCGTCCACCATGCGCGTTGGCGTCGGCGTCCTTGTTAAGCAGCAGCTTCACCACCGCCTCGTGGCCTTTAAGTGAAGCCGCGTAGAGTGCGTTGCCGTAGACTCCACCCTGCGCGTTGATGTCGGCGTCCTTGTCGAGCAGCAGCTTCACCACCGCCTCGTGGCCTCTAAATGAAGCCGCCTGGAGTGCATTGCCGTAGCGTCCACCCTGCGCGTTGATGTCGGCGTCCTTGTCGAGCAGCAGCTTCACCACCGCCTCGTAGCCTCCAAATGAAGCCGCCAGGAGTGCGTTGCCGTAGACTCCACCCTGCGCGTTGACGTCGGCGTCCTTGTCGAGCAGCAGCTTTACCACCGCCTCGTAGCCTCCAAATGAAGCCGCCTGGAGTGCGTTGCCGTAGAATCCACCCTGCATGTTGACGTCGGCGTCTCTGTTAAGTAGCAGCTTCACCACCGCCTCGTAGCCTCCAAATGAAGCCGCCAGGAGTGCGTTGCCGTAGACTCCACCCTGCGCGTTGACGTCGGCGTCCTTGTCGAGCAGCAGCTTTACCACCGCCTCGTAGCCTCCAAATGAAGCCGCCAGGAGTGCGTTGCCGTAGTCTCCACCCTGCGCGTTGACGTCGGCGCCCGCGTCGAGCAGCAGTTCTGTAACCGTATTAAGGCCTAATAATGCTGCGTAGTAGAGCGGCATTTGTATGCTATCGAGACTTCTCTCTAGATTTAGCTCCTCCCACGGGCACTCTGGATCATGCAACCGGATCCAGTTGAGATACGCAGGCTCCTCCTTGGTCATTAAACTCATCGTTAGCTGATTGACTTGTTCCATCTTGTCTCTTGTCTTTCGAAGATGACTGCTCCAGAACTCGGCTGTGTACCTTGCAAGTGCGGATGTCTTAAGAGTCTCTCTTGATAGCGGTTGCTGGAACTGAATCAAGTACGCCAGAGAGCCTCTCGTTATCGCACTGTGGCATTCGGCCTCTTGCATGCTATAGTCCTTTGCGCGCCCTTGCTTGATCCTGTCTGACACAAGGTACTCCTGCACTGAGTAGTGTGCCAGAGCAACGATCCGTTGAGCAGACCCTGATCTTCTGTCCGCTTCGTTCGTTGTAATAGTGACTAGACTAGAGCAGATGTCCAGCGCTTCTAGCGGGTCTTCTAGCACCTCATCACGGTCGAACGCTGGGTCGCGAGCTACGTCGATAGCGACAACTTCGGCGATCTCTTCAACCGACAGCGGCCGCGCAGAGAACGTCAGCCACTGCAGAATGCGCATCGCGTACTCAGAGTACTCCTCCCTTATCGCGCAGAGGATGCGGTCGTATGTCTGGTCTAGCGTCCGCGGTAGGGTGGCAAGAGATCTACGCAGCATCGCTCGATTGCAACACTTTTCTAGTGTGTCTAGCTGGCATACAGCCCATCGGAACCTACAGCATCGTTAGATCTAGCTCTGAAAAGAATTAGTTGAACACATACATCCCGCGAGCTCCATACATAAGAGCTTCTTTAATCTCTTGCCTTATAGCATCATCTTTGTTCCACTTTGCTAAGCCCTTATCAACGCCTAGCCTGTGTTGAACGTATCGTTGTATATCCTGATCTACAACGTCTCTCTGAAGACAAACAGTGTCGTCTTCCTCAACGTAGCCCTCCAAAGACCTCTCGATATCTCGCTCTTTCCGGCTAGTCATAAGCAGGTGCAGGTTGTCAAGTTGCCACCCAGCCACTGCCTTAAGCATGTCCATTAGCTCTAAGCGCTGCATGCATTCATCGAGCGCATCGAGAACAACATAGACATGCGCAAAGTGTTGCATCGCCTGTCGCGTCGCGTCTAGAAGTGCATGCAGTGACGGTTGTCGCAGTCCGTTCTCACAGGACGAGAACAACGCGTCAACGCCCTTGGGCATCGCGACTGATCGTTGCAGGACCTGGCATAGCAGCGAGCGCAGCATTAGCTCCGGGTTCTGCTTCTGTGTGTCGTTGAAATCGAAGTAGAAGTACGCTGTCACCATGCTAGTGTCATCATCGCAGTGTCGCAGCAGATGCTCGATGATAGTAGAGCTTAGGATTGTCTTTCCACATCCTGGGATCCCGTACAGCCACAGTCGCGACGCTACACTCTCCTTCCATTTTGCGAACTTGGCGCTCTCCAGTAGCCATAGACCGGTCTCAGCCTGCCGCTGCCTGTGCGCTTTGTGGTAGTTTGTAGACGGGTCAGGCACCGAAAGCCAGCTGCAGATCTTGCCAAGCCTCTCGTCCTGGCTTCGGCTGCGAGTCATGGTATTATTCACGAAGTCATCCTCGGAAGTCTCTATCTCCTTTTTTAATCGTTTCATTGCGTTCTCTTTGCCTTCACCATATATCATTGGTAGGTGGCAGCCGAATAAGCCTAACAGACAGTAGGCTTTATCTTCTTCGCGTGTTGTTTCGCGATCTTGTGCCCAAGAGAAACGCTCAGTGACGTTAAACTCTGACAAGTTACCCGCTGACAAAGCTTCGATAGGTATCCTGGTAACTTCATGTATAGTCTGCTTAAGCGACTCTTTGTCCCCTAGCCGTGCGCCATCTTTAGAGAAGAACTCAACGGAGCGCGGAGCCAGAAGCTCCTGAAGCGTCCACCCTCGGGTGAACCACCTGCTCCTTCTGAAAGCTGCCTTCCATCCTGAAGACGACTTGCCGTTTTCCTCTGAAGACTTATCCCCAACGTCTGAAAGGAAGACGTAGCACTTGTCTGCGTTCTGGTACCAACGGAACATGGAGTTAATCGCCTCCGAAAGCTCCGTGTTGTTTGCCTTGTCGATGCAGCAGGTGTCTACCCAAAAGTAGTCCAGACGATGGCGCTTAGCTTGCTGGGCACAAAAGAAAATCTTTTGATAACCCTCCTTAACTTTTGCATTAACTTTCCCTAAGTTGCTATAGTTCCTAAGGTCCTTGAAGGTTGCCTCCTGCCCACCCCAGGTGTGCGACAGGATCGCATACGGAGGAACCTTGTCCCCAATCAAGTCCTCGGTCCACCCAAGTCTCCCATCGCCTGTAGTGTATAGCAGTCGCATCGGGCTGTGTATCTGTCGGTATGCGCGAGCGGTAGGAGCCTCGAACCAGGCTGACGGAATCGACGGCTCACGGCGGCTTGCTCGCGAAGGGCGTGGAGATCGTAGCTGTTAGGGTGGTATGGAGTGCTAAGTAACGGTTTGCTAAGTTAGACGTGAGGAAGACTGCCCTCGTCGTTGTTGGAGCAGGCTGCATCTCCAGCACCCAGGACAGGAGGCGCAGCCCGGCCGCGCCGTGACGTAAGGCTGGCTGGGCAAGGCTGATAATGCATGATCGCGCGACAGACACTGTGCTGCAGACCGAGAAGTAGTTGTTGCCTAAGGACGTGATCTAATAGTGCAGAAAGCGCGTTTCACAGGTCGTTGTTTGCTGTAAGAGCACGTTAGGATATCTGCGCAGCGCATGCTGGTTCGTGCAAGGACACACTGGTCACAGGGAATCTGTGCCGCTAACTATCGTGGGGCTCGGAATGCAACGCAGCGACGACAGCGTCAAGAACAACCCGGAACATCTCAAGCGACGCATTTGTCTAACGGCAGCAAGCGGCTCTAACGCGGACAACAGAATGCTATCGACGTGCATCATGCTGAAAGTCATGTTCACGCAGCCTTCGCCTACTCAATTGCGACCTAAAACTCAAGCAGGGAACAGAGCACCCAAAAACACAACGGCTGTGTACATGTACGCGCGCAGTCATCGATGCTTTAAGAAAGCCAGCAGCATGCGCCACGCCTATTTTGAGAGGCATACGGGACTAGCATAGCGCCGCATTCTTTACGATAGGATACAGCAGGCGATAAGAGCGCTAGTGCCCACTGGTGCATGCCAAGTCACACTAACGCATCCCGCCAGTTCAGTCCCGTCTGAAAGAATCTCCTCCTCCCAACAACGGAGCCCCCAGTATGCACGCTGCCATGTCAAAAAGCTTTCAAACCCTCAAGATATCATCTTGCTTCACCGCGCTTGCTGCACAACCCTCCGAATGCTTGAGAAGCAGTCGACGTCATGAAGCAACAAGGGGTAGTCGCTGGAGAGTCGATTGGCGACGTTGACGAAACGGCGAATAGCATGGCCAACGCCACGGCGATCTGTCTCGGAGGTAGGTCGACTTAAAGAACAGTTGTTGGAGAACCATCGTGTCTCAGCTACAACTCGACGAGTCTGAGAAGAAGCAGTTCCGGGTGTCAGAACCGTGAACCTGTCTCGCAACATAGTGTGTCTCTTCACCTAGGGACGCACCTTACAATGAACAATGTCGTTGATGTTGTGAGCACAACTCGTACACAGTCCGAAACAGCACTTCACGTGCGATCGCAGTGACGTAGGATATGGAACGATAAAAACTGCTTTTGTTCATCCTGAGGATGCTACTAGACGAGAGAACTCATAATCTATCGCATGGTGCCGAAAACGCGCACGCAACCGCCCCAAGCCTCTAAAGAACGCCGAGCCATGCAAATTTGCAAAGTCTAAGATATCATCATGCGATCGTAAACCCAAAAAGTCGTGAACACATCTACTCGGCCTCGTCGTCAGTGTTGGCAGGTTGTGGTGTGCCCTAGTTATACTGTTAGCATCTGTCTTGGGTTTCTCGTGAGTAGAGTAAAACATACCTTGGGGCTGTTCAACCAGTCAATGTATCTCAATCTTCTCCTAACCTCCCTCTCCTTGACCTCCTTCTTGGTCATCTTCTTCTTCTTCCTGGCCCTGAACTTCATATCATCCTTGGCACCCTCGGCGTCACTCATGACGGGGGTAGCGGTCGAAGAAGGCGCCGCAGAGCTGACGTTGCTGCTAACATTGCTGGAGCCTGGGCGCGAGTCTTCGAAACGGTCCATGTTGACAGCAAGGTGACCCTTGTGTGTGACGCGACCGTCGGCGACGTGCCATTGCTCGGGGCAAAGAGCACCAACGAATTCTTCGTTGTGAGAAATCATAATGACACCTCCCTTGTAGTCGCGAATGGCGACAGCGAGACCACCAAGCGAGTCACGGTCCAAGAAGTTAGTGGGCTCGTCCAGGACGAGGAGATGCGGGTTGTTCCACATGGCACCAGCAAGTACAACCTTGACCTTCTGTCCACCGGAGAGACCAGAGATCTCGTTGTGGTTTGCGATTTCGGGGTCCATGCCCAAATCCTCAAAGTGCTTAGAGATGACCTTGGGCTCTAAGACACGGTAACCGAGACCCTCACGCGAAGACTCGTGGTCGTCAAACTCCTGGACAAGCTTGTTGAAGCCCTTCTCGATGAGGGTCTCACGCGAGATGTGGGAGTTGAACTTGGGCAGCATGTGGAGCCATTTGACCTCGTACTGGAATGTCTTCTTGTACTTGGAACGACCAATGAGCGCCTCAATCCTGCGAGGGCCTCGGCCATCGCCAAGGTCAATGGGAGTCTCCATCTGTGCCTTGTCTTCGTCGGTAAGAACACGGGTCTGCTTCATGAGCACCTCACGGTCGTCACCGTTGGCGTATCGCCACTGGAGATATTGGTTGGGGGTCTTCTCCATGTGCATCTCAACGTGCTCAAGCGCGTGCTGCTTGATGTAACCAATTCGCAAGTTGGGGTGCTTCTCGACAGTTCCTTCTTGGGGAATAGTCTCGCCAGTAAGCATCTTGATGAGCGTAGATTTACCAGCACCGTTGGCACCGATGATGGCTACTCGCGATGACAGAGACAAGTTGCACGAAGCGTCAACAAGCGACGGCTTGGAAGATCCAGGGTAGGTGTACGAGCAGTTGGTCATGCGTAGGATGGAGCGAGTGTTGGACTTGACACCAGTGAGAATACCAGGGGGAGGGAACTTGAACTGGACCTGGGTAGCCGATAGAGTGTAGTAACTCTTGGCCTCTGGCTTTTGGCGAACAAAGTCGGCAAGGTTACCCTTGTAGCAGACCAACTTTTTCTGTTCGTAATGGTAGATGTCTGTGCAGACTTCATCAAGGAAGCCAGAGTCGTGAGAGACGATCAAGCTGGTGATCTCGGTGTGCGACTTGAGGTACTGTCCAAGCCATGCGACGTTGGCAACGTCCAAATGGTTAGTGGGCTCGTCGAGGAGGAGTACGTCGGCGCGCATAAGCATGGCGCGGGCCAAGGCGAGCTTCATCTTCCAGCCTCCAGACAAAGAGCCGACTTTGTGGGATTGCCTGCCTTCCTCACCAGAGGTGAAACCGACTTCCTCTAGAACTTCGATGATGCGCTCGCGGCTCTCACCCTCAAAGCGGGGGTCGCGAACAATGTACTCCAAGATGGACAGGTCGGCGTCTTCGCCTTGGTTGTGCTCCACGAAGCAGGTCTTGACCTCGTCTTGAGGCGGGAAACCCTCCAGCTTGCCGCTAGCAATACTGCGCATAAGCGTCGACTTTCCAGCACCGTTGCGACCGCAAAGACCATAACGGTGGCCCTTGAGGAGACGAAGGTTGGTGTGGGAAAGAAGCAGCATACCACCGTAACCCAGGGAGAAGACGGCGTTGACAATCTCGGTCTCGCCATCATCCTCCTTGACGGGCTGGCCAAACTTGCGATGGTCCTCGTCAACGTAGAATTGGTTGACAGCCTCTGCGACCTTGTCGGCGTCACCAGAGTTGACGAGTGGCTCAAGGTAGGGGGCGATGAGCTTGGGAACACGTTGAAGCTCGCGCTGGTTTACGACCTCGGCAATCATTTCTGAGATGTAGTTCTTGGCTAGAACCCAGATCTCGGCATCGCCGGGGAAGTTGAGCATGTTGCCAACAGCGGTGATCTCCTTCTCCAGGACCTTCTGGACGTCTGAAGGCTCGACGCGGGCAATGGCACCGCTCTCAATGTTGTGGTCGGGATCGGCCATGGCCTTCTCGATGACATCCAATGCACGCTGACCGATCTCACGGACCTCGGGCAGGGAAGCGCGGTCCTTGACAGCCTTGACACCGGGACGGAGCTTGGGCAGGAAAGCGCGAGCCTCGATGGGGTCGTGGACAAGCTTGGTCAAGTTCTCAACTACGACGACTGTCTGACGAGTGACTTCCTGCGAAGTTGTTGGTGTGTTCAGGGAACGCTCAAGCAGGGGTGTGACCATGGCAAGGACGGGAGATGTGACAATAGCGACAAAGGTCGTTTGTGAGAGGGCGTGGATGGCCTTTTGCAGACTCTGTGTGGAAGGGTCTTCGATGGCCTTGACGAGGAGCGGTATCCGGGGGGCGATATCGTCGTTCTGGAGGAGGGTGGTGAGACTGTTCATAGTCTTGACGGCTGCCTTGGTGACCTACTCGTTGTCAGTATATTTTCTTGCTTAATACGGGGGAAGAGAAACCATACCTCAGTCTTGAGGTCGTGCATGCCGGACTCGACAATGGGAATGAGACCCTCGAGCCTCTTGCCCATAGCATCACGCAGGACATCCTTCTCCTTCTCTACCTCGAGGCTCTCCATGCCCATCTTGGCCTTGTCAGCCATACGGCCGATAAGCTCGTATGCGAAAGCAGCGCCCTGCCACTTTCCGGACTTCTTGCCCAGGTACTTGCAGAGTACGGGGAGAAGACCCAAAACCTTAGCCTCAGCGCCGAGGTTCTCAAAGAGAGAGTCGAGCGCATACTTGGCCGACTCCTTAACGGAGCCAGTCTTGTCTGCGAGCAGATCGAGCACCAGCGGGATCAGACCCTCCTCCTGGACGAGGAAGATAACCTCTGTGAGGCGTTGTGTGCGCGGGAGGCGCTCGAAGAAAGCGCCAAGAGCGTTCATGGCGCCCTCTCTTCGCACGGCATCCTTCTTGTTGGCTGCCGATTTCTTGAGCTCGTCGAGTATGCCGTAACCCTGGAGGCCGCGGAAGCCAACCGAGTTCTGAAGGACTGTGGTGAGGGCGTAGGCAGCATCGACCGAGGCGTGCGATGTCTTCGCCGTTACGATGCTGCTGATAAAGGCGGTGACGTCCTCTTGCGAGGGCGCCGGAGCGGCGCCGGCCTTGTCGACGACGATAGCAGGTGCCATAGGTGGCGATTCAGAGTGCGGCATCTGCTCGAGAAGCCTTTGTGTGCTGAACCTTTTGGATGAAGCCGCGACGAGCGATTTCTTTTTTGGAGGGGCTTCCTTATCGATATCAGGAAGATTCGCGGCTGAAGCGTAGGCGGTGCTCAGCAGCGCAAAAAACGTGAAGAAACCCGGGTATCAAACGTGTAGAGACGCCCCAACGGAAGAGTGGAGAGTCTATACAATACAAAGAAGCACTGAAAAAAGGGGATGAGAAAGTACGCAGAGGCTGCGTTGAGGGGCGGCCTTGTATATTCGGGCGCGGAACTAAATTATTATTTCGACCACGGGTCAAAGCGCCGCTTGGGTGCACGTTTTTCGTTTTTGCCCGCCCTAGGCCTGCTTCCGCTTACTGCAGGGCTGAGACTTGCCGGATATACCATCCTGCGTCCACACCGTATTCTGCTTACCAGTAGCACATGCGTAATTGGCGCAAGCTGAAACATGCCCAAGGATAACGATTAATGGGGCTCTGCGGCGACAAGCCGTGAAGTTTGGAGCATGTTCAAAACCACGTCTCGAGCATGTCCCGCACTTTGGGTAGCGATACCCCTTGACATTGCTATCAGGTCCCACTTGATAGCCATATCCATCTGGACCCTTTACCCGTTCATCGCATCTCTTAGGTGCACAACGACGGCTTCTCCCAATAGCTCTGCAATCTCTGCATGCTCTGCATGCTCTCCAGTTCCTGTGAGGCTCTTGCTCTTCGTCTCGGGGCGCAAGAAATAGACGACGACTGCCGACACCAGCGTGAGGCATGCAAACACTAGCACGCTTAGCGTCCAACTCTCTCAACAAGAAGACTGAAACTCACCGGCAACAACATAATTGTAGCCCATGTTTGCGATGACGATCGCTCCAGGTCTCATGAATGTTGATTCGGAGACCTCGCATGTCGTCGTCACCATTGCGACGCCGGGGGACCGAATATTCGTGGGCAGAATCTCAGCGCTAAGATGAACGACGCCGCATCCATGAACGAGCCACAGAGGAACACAAGCCTATAGCCTGTCAGTCGGTGCAGACTTTCGCGACAGAAAGATCTCGGTTCATCATGGCGATGACAGCCATCTTCTGGTAGGCTGCGACTGCAATACATGGGTGAAGCTTCTAACAGCTACGGCCAGTCCCACGGCGACTCCGTATCTGTTCCCTTCCTGGTTGAACCGCCCAGAGATTGTTAAGAGCACTGCCAGTGGAAGGGAAAAGAGTACAGAATATTCGACAAGTTTTTACCGATCAATCAGATACGAGCGCTCATTTATACTAGCCCACTGGGAGGTAAGTGGTGGTGCTAAAGTTCTAAGCGATCAGGCAAAGTTTCCAGATCTGTTCTTTCCCAATGACAAAGGGATCGTTGAGTAGTTTCCAAAGTGAGAAGCGCATGAATGAAGTTCAAAGGTGAGAAATAATTGCTGCGCATTGCGAAGGATGAAGGAAGTAGCGACGGGAAGAGTGTTAGTGGGGTGCTTAGATCCGCGCTATCTCCGTTACATTTCCCCTCTTTCCTACCTGCCGTGCCATTCTTGACAGCTTCCTTCCCATGCCCGATCGGCTTGCAGCAGGCGCTTTTGAAAATTATTCCATCATCTTCGATCTGGCCGGTCGCCACCATGACAACCGGGTTGTGCGCTCTGCAGAATCGAGTTGCACCTGCTGCGAGCAACCTGGGAAGCCCTATCACTTCTTTGGTCGCTCAAATCAAGACACGCAGGAGCGCAATAGTAGCGGGTATACATGGCTATCAGATAATCACGACGTTTTTCCTACCTGGTAGCGACTGTTGCTCAATCTGGCATAATACTCGCCTGGTCTTAAGGGCCTCGTCCCTTTTTCACAGCGCCATCATGACTGCTTTCAGAGGGTTGGTCAATTGGCAGTAGCTTTTCTGCCAAATGCGCACTAACAAACCTCATCGTACTCTGCTTCCCGCTGGACTTTTACATTCTACACCCTTCGCTTGTCTACCCTCGTCAGCAGATCAGCCAACACTACTTACGTACGTTTCTGTTAACAGATCACACCGTCACTGTTATCACTCACCTGAATCATTCACATTACAAGCTGGAATTCTCCTTCGGCCACAAACAAGGCCACTACAATGGTAGGATCCGATGGCGGCTACGACAACGAAAGTTCAACCGGTCATATCAAGGTGTATGTCAACGCCTTCGAAGAGAGTTTGAATGGTCGCCCGGTGTTTACAAGGAAGGCCTTCTAGAAAGCCCGGCAACAGCTCAATAACATCGGGAACCATGAGAATATTGATTTGTATGAGAGCAGGCTTCATACAATATCAGCCGAGGATGGTGTGCAAACAGAGTCAGTCTTTTGTTAGCCCTAGGCTAGCTGCATTTTATCGAAGGTACTGACGGTGGGACAGCCACAAGAACTCGATCCTGCGGTACAACAGTCCCCATGTACTTGCCGACACCAAGAAAGATCATGTGCCCTGTCCCGACCTCGCATCCGATGGTAATGCCGGTATCTTTGGCGAGCTAAGACGCTTCTCTGGCTTTCCGGTCTACATTTACCAGAGGGCGTGGAGTTCTCACCATAAATATTCGACCGAAAAGATGTTGCAGGTCGTTTCCGCGTATTCTCAGCTCTGGAACCAAAGTATTGAACGCAAATTGCGGGTCGAATTCTTACAACTCATACTCACAGCTAGAATCAGCAACGTCATTTGTATCGGCCACGGATCCTTCGGCAATTCGACCGACTCTTTGGTGCAGCACCTTGCCGCATGTACAATTGCACAAGAACTGCAGACGCTCTACAAGGAGGCAGATTGGGAGTTCGAGACTACTATGACCATCACATCACATGAATCTTCCTACAATCGTTCAGACAAAGAGATTCTCTCGAAGCTACCTGTTCCCATCGGCATCCAGTCCGGCCATTCGTTGTTCTTAGATTGTCTGAATGACTCGTCTCTGGTCATGTCAATTCTCCCGGACATCCCAGTCAAACAGATCATCGCTGATCTCTCTTCCGGACCAGCGGGTAAAATACCAGCCGCGCTTTTGATTGGAAATCGAGATGCAGACGACGATAACAACCAGACTGACCCCGTGTTGTATACATTTGACTCGAATGTCTGTCCTCTTTATTGTCCCAATCCGAAGACGAAGCGAAACACAGCAATGCTTGGAGGGTATACTAAGATCATGGTTGGACAAGAGGTTTTTGGCGACCTTGTTACAGAATATGAGGACAAAATGCTTGGTGACGATACCTACTCTGAACAGTGGGAAGGGGATATGGAAGCAGCGGCAGAAATCATGGTTGAGCACCCACTGGTAGAACACAATATGGGGATTCAGAATGATTACGGGGTTGTGGTTGAGGAAAAGGCGGACCGCTCTGCCTCTCAGTCACACTCTGAGGACCATGCCAGCGAGCAGGATCCGCAACCTGGAGTTGATAGTGTCTTTGAAGATGCGGATCCGACAAGATACTGGTCTGGATTTGCCTGGCTCAGGTCTACGAACCTCTGGGGTCGCAACGGTTGAGCATTGCCTCAATGCAAGGTGTAGCTTGGAGGATGATTTCATTGCTATAAGGCTCATTGCGCTCAAATGAGATAGCCATTGGTATCATTACCAGATCCGCATTCACATCAATGACTTGCAGGGTCTTCATGCTAGTATTATATTCCGGCACTCTGAAGCACTCAAGCCTGTTCACGTGGCTTACATCTAGCGCCTAGGGGTCCAACCTCCGACAATGACACCAAGGTCTGAACAGGCTTCACTCTTTTCTTTACTTCACCGGCGCGCAATGCCTTGGGGTAATTTGGCAATATTTTCTTTCTCGTCAATGTTCCAGCCAAAAGGCTCATCAGCAGTCGCTATGCGCATGAATCGAAACGAAGCCTGAGCTGTCTCTGACCGTTCATCTCAAGCGAGGTTCGGAGAAGGGAATCACGATTTGACACGTCTGTACCTGCCTCACTCGATCGTTGGCGTGAGGCGCTTTTCTTGACGATCTCAGAACTCGTCTCACCGATTCAGAATATTTCCTACTGGCTACGAAACGGAATACCATCTTTCAAAAGTTTTTGCAAACATTTTGTATCGCGTATTCGCGAGGATTGCGATGCTTGACATCCGAGAGGGCTAGTTCGCGAGGTTGAGACGTGCAGCATGTCGCCCCAGTCACTTGCCACACAGCTAACAAGGCTGAAGCATGACCCCACACAACAACACTTCAGCACCGCCTCGTTTATCGCAGCACATGGGTTTGACAACATACGTGTCTTCTCTGTGGCAAAAGCGCTACATGATTAGTGCGACCAGCCATTCACAACCACCGCGTTCCACGAATACCGCACGGTCACTTCGACTTCCACCTCACTGATTACAGTCATCAGCAGGACGGCCCGCCGAATCATCAATATGCGCTTACTTAATGCAACAACAATGCAGTTCCACGAGTACGAGGGGTCCTCTATACCCCTTTATGCCATTCTCTCACCGATGGGAGAGCGAGGGAGTTTCGTATCAAGAATTGAAGAGCCCTACCTCGGGAACGGACTGCAAGGCTGGTTTCAGAAAGATAAAGCAGTGCATTTATCAGGCGATTCAGGATCATCTTGACTTCATTTGGGTAGATACCTGCTGTATCGACAAAACTTCGAGTGCCGAACTATCAGAGGCCATCAATTCGATGTACGCGTGGTACCAACGAGCCAAAATTTGCTATGTATATCTCTCTGATGTACAGACTTGGGCTACGTATCAGAACAAGGAATCTGACGGATCTTGGGCTCAGACTCAGTCTACTGGATCTTCCGTCCAAAGTCCAGAGCACCAAGATATCGATCGCAAATTACAATTCATCGCGCATGTTCAAGACAGCAGATGGTGGACACGAGGTTGGACGTTGCAAGAGTTGATCGCCCCATCGACTGTGGTTTTTTATGTTAATGGTTCCCGTGGTTGGAGCAATATTGGTACAAAGTATTCGCTCAATGAGCTTCTAGTTCTCAGAACGGGTATCGCCTGGGAAGTATTGAGGGGCGGAGATGTGAGAAAGTACAGTATAGCACAGCGCATATCCTGGGCTGCATGTAGAGAAACAACCAGAGCCGAAGACGTGGCTTATTGCTTACTTGGAATATTTGGTGTCAATATGCCACTCCTATATGGGGAGGGAACCAAAGCATTCCTTCGTTTCCAGGTAAATGACCCAATCCTCCCCTCCAGACTGAAAATCACACCCATACTCCACAGGAAGCAATTATGGCACATTCGGACGACCAGACACTCTTCGCATGGCAACTGATGCCTGAAGATACTAAGGCTAATGTATGTGGATCTTTAGCGCCACATCCATCGAGATTCCGGGCGTCCGGTCATCTACTTCCGATACCTGACTCGGACATTCAATACCCATACTCAATGACAAACAAGGGCCTTCGGATCCAAATACCAGTAATACACTCGGATAACACTCCATGCGGGATGGCTTTCTTGGATTGCAGTATCTCATATAAAGGGGACAGCCGCATCGGGATACCAGTCGTACGCCTTGGTCCCCCAGGAAGCTCACGTTACGCTCGGGATGCCCACTATCCAGGTCCTTTCACTGAGACCACACGAGGGTTCGCCGAGCCCACGACGATATACATGAAGCAAGAGCCTGACGAGAAACATAATCAACTCGTTGGAATGAGCGTGCATATAACAGCAACCTTCCAAAGGTTCTTTACTCCCATATGTTGGAGCATGGAGCACACCCTTGCGGGAAACGACTCGGATCGCACAAGTCAATTCGTCCTTGACTTTGATTGTCGTCGTGGCGCGATACTTTTCCAGGGTCCAAACGATTCTCATCTACTCCTTCTGTTCAATGTGGAGAGGCAACACAGCGGAGTAAAATTTTGCAAGGCGTTCTTCGGTCAGCCATCCATGAGCCCGACCGAAGATCCTGGGATGGAGCAACACCAAAAGACTGTCAGTGACGCGGAAGCACACCGAGTCCAAGCTCTGGCAGAGATTGTGAAGACCACACAGATTACTGCAGGTCAAAGAATATCTCGCAGGCTGTGTTTGGAGCCCCTGGACGATGCTAGGGTTGTTTTCAATGAAGAACTAAGAAAGCAAACTGACTGGAACGGCATAAGAAAGGGTCGCTCCATGCCAAGGAGCTCCCTATCACATTGCGTGCAGTTGTCAAGTTCAGAGAAGTATGTCGTACATGTCAAAATTGAACCGAAGAGGAAACGCACGAAGACTAGACCGATGTTTGGACGTATCAAGATTGGACGGAACAGTGACGAGGTTAACTTGATACTCGAAATTGATTTGTCGAGTGTATAAGCGGCCCAGCGTCTTAGGTCGTTCCGGAGCTTTGCCATTCCAAAGTTCCGAGAGCAAAGATGCATCTGCCGGTATGGTTTCAAAGTACGGGATGGGCTCATTATCAGCTCATTCCAAGTGAAAGTAATCAAAGTATGATTATTTCCGGGCTAGGGCCACTAGGCGAGCTAGAATAGAAGAACATGCCTCGCTGGAGCAAAGTGGTGAAAGAAATGTAGTTGTAGAGCAGTGTTCAGGCACCCAAGATGTCTGGCCAAGGTAGTAACGTGCTTTCATATACTGCAGTCGAACACTCAGCGGAAAACTGCTTAGGTTTTCGCATCCAAGATGTTACGTCAAGCAAGTCTGCCACAATTTTCCAGTCCCCCAGTTCAGCGCGTTCGCGGAAGCTGCCATGCGCACTATGTCGATTCAAATCTCGATACCGAGCCACCGTTATAGACACTTGAACGCGACAGGTGGCGTAGCCTTGTCTATAATTTCCTGCAGGTTCTCACGTTGATGATACTCCGTACATCAGCCCCACTTGCTGCCATACCATCATTCATACACCACCACCGCGCATAAACTCCACTCCACCTCACCGTGCAACATCCTGTATCCCAACATCTCCACGCGGTTCGATCAGATCCGCACCGGGAAGCCGATTATGTACTGACACGTCGATCTGCCGTTCATGCCACCTACCACACCATCCTTCAGCACTTAATAGAAAGCCATTGGCCGTGGCACTAGAAAGCGCGCCCATAATCTCCAAGCGAATCGCTCGCACAACGCACTCTCGCGCCATCACATGTCTCGCACGACCCAAGCCGCGGCACCCACGAGATGTTTCGTCAGCAAGTACAGGCAGGAGCAATACCCGCAAGCGACTTAGCTCGCGTCCCAGCAGACAGTCAGTAGGTAACAATAGCGTACATCATCTAACCTACTGTACACAAATCCACAGGCACACGTGCACTCCTCCCTCCCTCACTGCATCATCCCACACTCTCGCCGCTCAGCATACGTCACCCGATCGACCGCAAAAAAGAACAAGGGACATTCATGCACGCAAAGGAAGCGCCGACCGACGGATCAACCTCGCATATGCGGAGAAAGACAGGCAGGGCGGGCAATCTCTAACTGGTCCCAGCCAGGGACTATAGCTCCGTACAGCCGAGAAGCGGGCGCAGCTGCGGGTTTTTTTGATTATTCGAGAAAGCATTTTGGGGTGCAGATTTTCTGGACGCGTGTAGCATCGGTGTATTAAGAGCGAGCATGTATGGCTGCGGCGGTGCGTATGGGGTGGGTGCATGCGAGAGGGATTGAGCGAGCGCGCAGGCTCGGGTAAGTTGGCTGCGGCGCTGGGTGTGTGTGGGGGGCGGGCGGAAATGGCAGCAAAGTAGAGTAAGGAAGGGAGCGGATGGAGAAGCTTACCTTGTCAGGGGAGGGTCGGCGGCCGCAGCTTTTCGTCTGCACACGCAAGTTATGCACAGCGGGCGGCTGAACAGGCCTGACAGTCACGCCTGAATACGACTCACTGATAGCACTTCAGCCTCGTTGAAGCAGGTATTGCAGTGTCGTGTCGCGACCCTGATGTTGCGCAGTTAGAAAGTGGAGACACCGGCGGTACCTTGGTGATAGACGTTGTAGACTGTTAATGTCGTCATACCTTCCCTTCTGCCGTCCGCGTATCAGGTTTGGAGCGAAGCGGCGAGTGTAGATCACAGGCTGCTCTCGGGTATCGTGCCCGTCTTGTGTCAGCATCTCGTCAGCGAGAAAAGGAAAGGAAGAGGAAGTGAGAGAGAGGGTTGGATGCTAGAAACCCGACATTGCGATGTACGGGGAGGGGACATTGGCATTAGCTCGTTTGGCCATGGTTCCATCCTCCTCCCTCCCCTCTCATCGGCTGCAAGTAGACGCCGTTCGGCGAGGTGACGCAGCAAGGGGCACCGTGGCCAGTCGTGGTGGTTGCGGTTCTGAAGCACGGCAGTGGCATACTACGCCTGTTCGGACGTTCTCCGGACTGTCCCCATGTGTATGCTTGCAGCAGCACAGCGGCATGCAGCGACTTGCAGAGACAGAAGAAAAAAAGCCCATCTCACTGATTGATCGAGATTGCGCAGAGCTTACCAAGTAGAGGTAGTGTGATGAGCCTGACACCCATGTTTATGATCCACGGGCTGCATAAGCTGGGCGGGCATTACATGCCCACCACACGTAAACCTCCTACCGTGTTAGAGATTAGGTTTCGATAGAGTGATGTCCACGTCAACACATCACTTGTGACGGCGGGCATCTCCCGAGAGCCAGGTTGGTGAGCGTGGATCTGCTGACAGTCCACGTTGTGAAGGGCCGAACAGCGGCGTCGACAGTGATCTTAGTTGCCCCGCCCTTGCTTTCGCGGCAGTCAATCATTATGTGTCTGCTGCGCAATCTTTCGGCGATATGCAGTGCACCACACCCAATATTCAGATGCATCAGTAGCTTCGGAGTATACTGTGAGCAAGGTTGCATATACATGCAAGAGCTTTCTTTCTGTGTGAACCAAGCAAGGTACGGGGCAGTAGCAATAGTCGTAATAGTTTGTATACAGCAAAGACGATTTCTTCAGAGGGATCTTACTCCTGGCCTCGTCGCGAGCCCCGAGATCTAAAACCCTCAGCGCGGCTTCTGCCACCTCATGTGACGGCGTCTGCAGCGAGCGTGGGTATTCGCGGGAGGCTTCCCCGAATGCGAAGTAGGCGCGTGTGCCGACATAAACTCACTACTCACACTCTAGAGAATCCTGGACGGGCACGTTCGTCAGTGATTACTTCGCTCTCTCGCGGTAGAGAGGGGTTGGATCTGCCCGTAGCCCCGGGACTCACATGTGCTAAATAAGGGTCAGAAGCCGAAGTTCAAACGGAGATCGTGGGTAGATGATTGACGTGTCGTGGGCCTTCGGGTTAATCTTGCGATGGAATCCTTTGATTCCTTCACATCGTCGATGAGATACCGGAATTACATAGCCAGCCACCCTCCCCCAGTGTTTTCCTGCGGGATAAGCGTTGCAGGAAAAACAACAGCAACGGTCACTAATTCCTGCAGGCCAAAGCTTAACGGTAAAATCTGGCACAAGGTTTGGGCGCATAGACAGCGGTAAACTGCCTGAGCTTGGTCCTGCGTTCATTATGCAGTATGAGTCGACCGCGGAATGAACAAAACTCTCCTTGACCGGCCCCCTGGCGCTATAATTGCGGATCTTTTCGAGTACTGATCGGCATCGATCGCAACGACTTGATCCTTCTCGAGCTGGTTTTCTCCTTATGCCACCCCAGTGGTGGAAATCGACTGGCGGAATATAAGCCATCTGCGAGCATCGTACCACTTTTCAGCAAGCAAGCCTTGTGCTGCCACAAAGCCAGCCTTCTCGTTGTATAGCGAGTCGGCTGTCATATCCGGCGCACCAGACACTTGGAGAAAGAAAGAAGGGGTGCACCCACAGAGATACGGACGGGGCTGTTCGAGATCTGAATTTTAGAGTAAACCCAAAGCGGTGTGAAGAGCCGTGGGCCTGTAACTGTAGCAGTTGATCGTATGGTGTGGCCGGTAGCGCCTCGATGGCGCCCGCGAAAAAAACGATGCTAACGTCCTGTCACGCAACGTTCACGAATAGACTTGCAGAGTGTCAGCCACGCGGTGGAGGATACGCTAACGATTTCTGCGGTGACAGGGGACTGAGGCAAGCCGACACGGACGTTGGTGGGTCAGGCCGAGATGTGTTGACAGGGCTAAGAAAAAGAAGCTTGAGCGTATCCAGTGATGTTGTGCGCATACTTGATTTCCACATTTTAATCCACCTGGTGCGTATATCGGTGGCATTTGATACGCAAGATCCGTCTCGAGGGCTGCAGAGACGCCGGCTAGGCTCCATATTGAGTTCTCCACATTCCTCGTTTGATGTGGCCGTGCTTTTGCGACGTCCAAAAGTCGTCGGCTAATGAGCGGTTTGGATGTCTTGCAGAAGTGGATCTAGAAGCCAATGAGTTGGTGAAACAGAAGGTCTTGATAAGCTCGCTCCGCATGTCGCATCATTCACTCAGTCTATTGATGAGGGCTGTCCACACTGTTCGTGAAGAGTGAATCCTTCCGGTAAGTACCGGTGGCAACCGTTCATGGAAGTCGTACCGAATACCCTGCTTATGGGTTTTCATCGGCGGCGATGCACAAGTGCAGGAGCTTACAACGAGATCGAATGGATTTACCCTCCATCCGTCATCTGGCAAAGTCGGCATTGGTGGACAGCCCCTCTGATCCGGCTGATCTGAGACTTGGCCGCGTCGCATCCTTGGGAATCTCACGGTCAGCCGAGCACATCTCGCCGTGTTGGTGGAAAAGACTCAGGATTGATCTACGTGGCCCCTTGTCGTGGCGTAATAGATCCGGAAGACATGCTCAATAGGGCGGGGATGGAACAAGGTGCGCGACGCGGGACTGGACCGTTAATTCTTGACGTTGACCTTTTGGGCTCTTTGCTGCCCCATTCGGGCCGCTAAGTCTCTATTGTTGCTCTGTCATCCTGGCCCCTGCAAGTTGATGAAGAGCGAAGACGCGGCGATGGGGAGTGGGGTGTAGAGAAAGCATGCTTGCCCTTCGGGGGCATTTCCCACTGGTAATTTACACATTGACGCAATGCGAGGGATGCGGCGAAGCTTTGATGTGTCAAAGGCATTTTCAGGCCCCGCGAAGGGGCGCAGGTAGGGTGATTTGCCGTGTGGTAACGAAAGAAAAGCGTATGACACGTTCAGGTAGCAGCCCCCCATTGTTTGCGAGTCGTTGTCATAATGGCATCATGACCGAAGGAGTTCGAAAGTCGGATGCCGGGAGTGGATATCACAAGACAATCTCCTTTGAACAGGGAAGTTAGAAGGTGTGATCATGTGTGGCTTCGTCCGTATCGTGCCTACGGGGCTGCATGGTCCTATATTGACAAGGAAAGACCAGGGCTTGATGGCGGTTCTAGCTGCGATCAATCTCAGAGCAGACCATGTGTTCTTGAAAGTGTCTTTACGGCCTGGGTTTTGCTTGTCGGCTAGAGGAGTGATTCCACTCAGTCGGTCACGCCTCACTTCGAGTTGGGCTCATTTCCTTGCCTAATTTACACGAGTAAGCGCGCTGGAACTTCAATGTACCAGGGAAGACCTTGGTCTGGCTTACCGATGCAGAAGCCAGTCCCCGGCTGGTACCACATGGGAGGATTGCCATCGGGAAAAGTCATGCATGGCGCCGTCTTCAGTTCGCATTCATGTGCAGCAATTTCCTTGCATGGTGCAAACAAAAAGGGCATCGTGCAGTAATGGAGATGAAATCATCCGACAGGCGTCTTCCTATCGTTCGATGTGGCCGTTAATCCAGCGTCGCGGTACTACTATCCGATACTTCTAGGATGATCGACGTTGCAACTTCCTTTAGCGAGAACACCATTTTTGACGCTTTGATGCCAGTGTACCCAGATGGTACTCATGGGACTCGGAAGAACAGCGGTAGATCAACTGACTATTCGTAAGGTAAAGACCAATGAGAGGGTTGCAATTGAGGCAGCCTTGCCATCTCCGCGCTGGCTTAGCCCGAGCAGTTTAGCCGGAGGGACCCTGGGCAACGTCGTGGGTCGAGCGATGAACGATGTAACGGCTTGGTTGCAGTGACTTGGGCGTCTTATCGCTCAGAACAAAGCAATTCTTCCAAACGCGAGAAGTAGTAGAAATGGATATCAATGCAGGACATCGCATGAGGATGGCTTGGAGTCGCGGCGAACCTTCGGGGATGGTGATGCTGTAGATGCCGTCGAGATGCCGATTCGTAAAAATGAAACGCCGAGAGGATCGCTCGGATAGCACCAGGGAGGCTCTCTGCTGGGAAGCAAGCGTGTTCCCGCTGATGATGGGTCAAGATGCGGCCCAGGTATCAATATCCCTGCCAATCCCACGCACCCTGAGACCGGACAGAGTCCCTGGTTGGTGCTCTTCCGGAAGATCACGCACCGGGAGCAGGGCAGGGCCAAGGTTTACTGAAAGTGTGCTGAATAACCGCTTACGAAAACCCAAGGCTTGTCCATCTCGTCGTAATTCGATTGCGAAAAGTTTGCGCGACTGCTGACGACGAGGTTTGGAAGGTGAGGAGACTATCCAATACCTGCGGCGCGCGCAGATTCCAGAATGGCGGTATGGGACGCGCGAGTCACCCGGCACCCGCACAGGGCCGAGCTGGTAAATTTTCCATCAACGGAAACCCTGGGACAGCTGTCCGTGCACGTGATTCTGGGTTCGCACGCTGTCTACATGGCTATTCTACGCTCCAAGACGTTGCTTGGCGAGGAGTTCCATCGTTCTAGCGGAAGGGAAGCTATACGGTAGAGGTCTAGATACACATGGTCCGAGAGATGCTGTGCGAGGTTGGAAGGGTAACTCCGCGCTACCCTGCGCGCACGCATTCGATCATGGGCACCAAATATGCCTTCATCTGCGCCGCGGCAAAGAAATTACACGGGAACCGCAGTCGATGCTTTAGGAACTAGACATATTCGGCTTTGCCTACGTGATCTGCAGCACATCTCCCACAAGTCAAGTGACGGTACGCTGCCGTGTCATCTCACTCGCGTGCGGTTCTTCGAGAAGCCGGCCCAAGAATCGACGTGGTAAACGTGGTTGGGTAACGGGAGGTCATCGGCTACAGTAGTGAGCAGATGGCAGACAGCCAACGTGGCCCCCGGGATTAGCTGCATGCGCTTGTCGCTGATCGACCCGCCTCTTTCTCAAAGATCCTCCACAGACGAACGAGGCCAAGACCTGGCTCGACGCCGCCATCCCGCCCTGGCGGCGCCGCGGAGCGTCGTCGTCGTCGTCGCGTACTGGGGTCGGAGACGGTCGCTGGAAAAAGGCAACAGCCGTCGAGCCGCCGTTCTTACTTTCCGCGCTTGCCCTCATGCTGAAACCGACACACATATGGTACGTGGCCCAGCTACTAGCTGGAGGAGCAAGCAAACATGCGGTGTGCGGCCCTGATACAGCCTGCTGGGCCATCTCCGAGCATCTCGACATGGTGTGGGAAGCACGGGATGCCAGTTGGGGACGAGTCAGTTGCCTGACAATCCTACAAGCAGCGCTGTCAGAACGGTGACACAGTTCTCTGTGACAACATGGCGGGGAGACAGAGAATGTGTGTGTGTGTGTGTGTGTGTGTGTGTGTGTGTGTGTGTGTGTGTGTGTGTGTGTGTGTACGACCGTAGCCGTCGACCGCCGCCAATATTGCCAACAAATCGACCCGTTCTCCATACTTCGCTTCGCCAGTGGCTGCGGCCACGCACATCATGACGGTCCAAGGCTCTCTAATGCCGGACAGAAATCGAAAAATGAAAGGCCAATGGGTGGTATGTCGACAGTACATGACGGACCATATGCAGACAAGTCACCGCCATAGTGGATAGCATTAGACAGCTTTTACACGGAAAAAGAGCGCTTGGCTCGCTTCCGCAATGACTTGTCGATGAGCCAAACTTTGGCGGGACGATTCGAGCTACTATCTACTATGGCTTGCGACGAAACGAAATGTCCGGCCCAATTGATACAGGCGACATTTGAGGGCTGAATGCGGCGGGCTTGCTTAAAGCGTGTTCAAGGTGCAGAATCGTGTCGGGCCCGTCTCACGTTCGACTCTCTCTGCAACCCAGTGTCTGCCGTTCCCACGCTCTGCAGCCCCTGCGCAGCCCCCATCCCAGCCAGGCTGCACGGTATTGTCTCGACGCCCTGTGGCTGACTCTCGCCGTGCCGAGCGACAAAAGATACAAGCCGCAGTGGATCTCTGGAATTCCCATTGTACCAGAAGGCGGCATTCGGTCTGGAATCGTCTTGCTGATAGAGTCGAATGTGCAGCAACTTCTGACGAGGCCACGGATCGATAGCCTGACGAACCGTGCAGAGAACCCCTAGCAGCCGTGACCCCAACCATCACCCACCGCCCACCTATCCAGCCAGCTGGCAGATAGCAGCAGTCGGCGACGCACAGCTCACAGCGGCGGCGGCGGCCTGAATCGTCGCCTGGCGGCAGCGGCGTGTGTGAGGCAGGTTGCAGTGCATGCGGCGAGGAGTAATTCCGGTCCGTTGGAAAGTGTCGGCGGGCTCTCTCTCACTCGATCCCAGCAGCGCCCACAGCTTGCTTGCTTCCGAACAGCCCACGAGGATTCTCCTCAGGTTTCTCCTGGAACGGTCGATCTGCAGTGCATCGCGGCCTGTCCTTGGATCTCGACTAGGGCCCCTGTCTAGGTGTGTCCGAAAAGCGCTCCTGCGCCGGCGCAGCGTCGATTGAGCGGCCTGGGATGCGTGGGCGGATCGCTCGGCCATGGCATTACTACGGGTCGTGCACATCTTCACTCTAAACCGCCTTCGTCTGTCATCTGCATTGCCGTTGCAAGGGACTGAGCGCCGGCCTAACTGCAGTGGGAGGTGGGCTTTTTGACAACGGTCCGCCGCCTCATCGCCCGCTCAAACGCAATTTGGACAGGGAACGACAGGTCCACTGACGACGCTACGGTGCGAACGGGCTTCGTGCTGAATCTCGCCAATCCGCTGGACATTGTACTTGAATGCTGCAGGCCCGAATTCCTGGCACTACATCTGCTTGTACCCGTCGCTTTGACTACCCTCCATCTCGTCATCATTTGCTCGCCTCCTTCACCCAGTCCTACCTACTCTTCTACTGTTACGCAGCCACTGTTGTGACCCGTGACCCGTATCTCTCTTTCTCCATGGCAATGCATCTCGCCAGTATGGTACACGGCAGCGTTCGGGAGCGCGAGGCGTTCCAACACCCACAACACGCGGCCTACTACCAACAACCGCAGCCTCGTGGATATCCAATGTCTGGTGTCGCTGCCTCTTCCTACCCTGTACAACCACACCCACAACAAGTCGAGCAACAGTACCGACAGCAGCAGCAGCAGCAGCAGCAACAACAACAACTACAGCAGCAGCATCAACTGCAGCAGCAAAAACAGCAACGACCTCAGTCACCACCCTCGCCGCCGGCCGAGGAGAAGAAGCCTTCGCTACCCTCCATCTCGAGTCTCCTTGAATTCGCCGGCAACGAAAAGGCTGCATCTGATTCAGGTAAGCCCCCACGAGTGCACCTTCCCTGACTTCGCCGCTAACATGCCTCGCAGCTTCCCAAAGTCCTCAGTCACAACAGCGCCAGTCGTCATCGCCCCAACTAAGGCAAGCACAGCAGGGAGGGGCAGGAGCGATGCAGCAACCACCACAGGCACAGAGCACGCGGCCAGACCAGTTCACCAACTACGCGCCAGTGTCAGCGCCAAGCAACCCCAGGATGACACTGCCTCCAACACCACCAATGCACCCAGACGTTGCGCATGACGGTAACCAATCGCCCTCTGCAGCATCGAATCACTCTGCCGCGTCTGCTCCCTACTTCATCGGTGGCTCACTCAACAACGTGGAGCCACACCAACAGCGACAGTCATTCTCTTCAGTGCCCCCAATGAAGCGCGACTCGATGCAGCCGCACTCCATGTCGCCTTACAGTGCTTCAGTGTACGGCCAGTCGCCCTACCAGTCATCACCAGGAGCTGCCTCTTCGACTTCTTTCTACTCGCCCGAGCAGCACTCCTACAACAGCACGCCAATGTATGCGCAGCGTCCGTTGCCTTCAAACTACCAGCCGCACTCGATGCCTCTGCCAGTACCCGTGCCTAGCCCAGCTGCCAACGGATCAAACCCATGGCAACACCATCACTACATCAGCACTTCGAGCCAGTCGCAATTCCCTCAGTCGCAAGACCGTTACATCTGCTCGACTTGCAACAAGGCCTTCTCGCGGCCAAGCAGCCTTCGCATCCACAGCCACAGCCACACCGGCGAGAAGCCGTACAAGTGCCCACAGCCAGGATGCGGCAAAGCCTTCAGCGTACGTAGCAACATGAAGCGACATGAGCGAGGCTGCCATGCAGCTTCCAGCGCCACCCTTACGACCTGATGCGCGGAAAGCCAACTTTAATCGTCATACGCAATCGGCCTTGACAAGCCTAGAAATACTCGGAGTCTCTGCACATGACAGACTTTGTTCTGTCATATTCTGCCAATGATACCACTTGCACGACTTTTGCATAGGCGCTCAGCGGTAGCCCACCATGTCATGCATTTCAATGGAGTTCCTTTCCTCATTGTTCACGATATCCTACGTCGCCATCAGTCGCGATATTGTACGCTTATTTTCTTCATCATCTACTTCTTAGTTCCGCATTAGGGCGGGCTTATAGTTTCGTATTCTGGAATTCGGCATTCACTAGTGAAGAGTAATCTTCTCTTCTTTGTACTATAGTAGGGAAACTGCATTGGCATCATCTGCTTCGACATGCGTCACAATGGATCAAATCAATATAATTCATGAACCCAAGGAACGTCCATGCTGCCATTCTTGTTGACGTGGATAACTCAGGCAGGGAAAAGATGTTTTGCATTGGGCCCCAGTTAGCCTCCAAACCTAGCGGAAACTGAACACGTCACGGCCACTCTGGACACTCGCAACTCCTAACCCGCAAGCACATCGCAGCCAAGATGGATCATCCATGTCACGAGCCTCGCAACAATCCCTCCATGTGCGAGCAATAATCGCCGCTGGTCTCCTTCATTTCGCAAGCTGCCTGCCCACGCATTTACCACCCCACGTCAGTCGATCTGGGTTCCACATTATCGCACGTTCCCGGGCTATACAGGAAGGAGTGGCGATTCTCTAGAGTCCGAGGGCCGATAGAAGTGTCAGTAACGCATCTTCCCCGTCAATGCCACGTTGGTCGTCCCTTAATGCAAGACGTTATGATCTGGGCTATAGTCCAGGGAGTCGTTTATCCGCCCATGCCTTTCTACACCCGGCGAACATTGCACCACAAACGATAATCGCGAGTCTCAAAGCAGACTCCTGCAAGCCAGTTCTGATCTATCCAGGCTACCTGACGCTTCTTTCCGTGATCTATCGATTAGGATTACTGTACTATACATGCAGTTGAGATGTTCGACTTCTCCAAGTCACGCCCTCCACCATTTCCAAGTGAACGACGTGCTCTCACATGGGCTTTCTCCCCCGGCCAGCGGCAACTCGCAGTAATATGACCTAATGATGGTCTTAGCTAAACGGCATTGACTGTTAGTCAGCAGCATAGCACTCACGTGCCGTCTTGGCGGGGAGGCGTTATCAACCCACAGTCTCGTGTGCTGTCGCCAAACGTCGTCATACACTTGCTTCTGTTATTCGCACAAGCTCCAATAGCAGGTATCAGCCCATCGCATTGTTGGTCCAGATGTCCAGAATTGCTTCATTGTAGTGCGACTCAACAGGTTGCAACATGATGTGATAAAGACGCATATGACTTGGCTACATGGAGTCTCGACGCAATCCCGCGTTCGCCATCAAAGCCCACGCGCATAAGCTTCAGGCGGCGATCGTCACTTAACTTTTCTCCGAACCCCTGCGGCGCTCATCTTACAGAACTCAGACCCCAGGTTTTCCGAGTAACGGTCTCGTGCTTTCAATAAGTCTGAAACCAGCATTGTGTGGCCACGGCAATAGCAGCGGCTTACACTCCAAACTCATCGAAGGAGGGGATCCACATGGTCCGACGTCAACATTAGAGTGAGCTCGGTTAGGGTTGGTTCAGCGGCTGTCAAAAGCAATACAACAATCGCCTGATTCTGGACCCTTGTTCGTGTCCAATGCGCCAACCGTTTGGCGGAGACGAAGTCGTTTCGAATCCTTTCAAACGGGCTTGAGACCGTCCAGAGCGCGGAAAAGCAACGCTTTGCCCTCCCCCACAACACGGAGAAAAGTAACGCTCTTGGATGCCACACTTGCATACAACAAGCAATTCTTCCAGACTCTCAGAGCATGCACACGCTTTCTTTATGTGTGCACTTGGTAGACTTTAGGCGAGGCCAGCTGCTTGAGATGCGTACAAAAAGCAGTTGCGGGATGGAGATGAAGAAGCGCCACAGTCGTTAAAAGCTCCCCTAATTGGAGTCGGTGCCTGAAGTCTGCCAATCGGGTTGTTGGTGCATGTGGACCGGAGCGCCCCTTCAAGCCCTTGGATCGTGCCCACGAGAGATCTGCGCATCATCTGTTCTGGCTCTGGGAGCCTTTCCAGTCTTGTGGAAGTGTTTCGCATTCTCGTCCCTCAATCTCCGCCTCGCTTGCACCCTATGACGTACCTTTATTGAGGCCATGATGATACGGTTAATACGATGGTTCTGGGTTCGTCGATCGGGCGCAGCCCTCTCCTAAAGCTGCCTATGGATTGCGTGTCAGCCACAGGCGCGGTCCTGCTGCGGCACACAACTCACAAAAGCGCCCGGCTAGAATATGCTGTCACAGTGCAGCAGTCGTTCCCGGCAACCAAGACAAGATGCTTACTGCTGGACGGCGATCTGGAGGAATAATCGTACGATTTTACCGTCACGAGCGGTGCTTTCAGCGATAGAGGTACCGAGGGAGAGGCACCCCGGCAATGTCAACCATCTAGCGCTCCTCCCCATCATCGCCGTCAGCAATTACGATCTCTCACCTCGGAACCGACCCGCCATTGTCCCAAGCGGTACGAGGATGCGCTCGAAATAACATCATCTACGCCATGATCACCTAGTTTCCGTGCATGGCTACTGTTGCCAACTTTTGCAGCCTTGCATTCCAATCAACACGCGCGACTTTCATCTCTCGACGTGCGCAATTGGCCTGCAGTCAATCTATCCTAAGATTATTTGCGTTGGGCGACTTCGCAGCGCATTCCTTGGTACCACCGCCGTACGCGGCCATTACGGCCGACTTTTTCACATCTTCAGCCATGATCCTTGATCCTCAACCTTCGAGAAGGAGGTTTGCCCGGAATTACCCATAACGCCGTGCGACCGTTGCCCCTCCTTCTCCCCGCTACTCATGGCAGACAATCAGGCAGGGAGCCTATCTTCACGTCCAGCCGTTAGCCAGGTGATCCTTTCTCATCAACGCGACGAGCTCCGAAATGAGGTTTGCGCAAGAGGAGTTCAAGCGGTGATGGACAAGGGGGATTCTCCTGAGAACCGCGATCGACGGGCACATATGTGAGTGCTACAACTGCCGACGCGGTCCTGTCTACCGCGGTTCTATTGTGGAGAACAACGCTCGCATTGGCACTCACAGCAGTAGCGGTGAGTATCATCCTCCACTGTGTCCAGCAACGACCTAGCCCACCACCAGCTACCTCGGTCATTGACACTCACCTTTGAGACTTCACGCGACACGTCAATGTCGGAGCTCCCACTGCTTACCGTCTTGGCCTAAGAGTCAGGATCGCACCCACGCCGGCGTGACAGCTGTGATCGCCCTCTCACGGCCGCGCGACGCCTACCCTTCGTCCGTTCGCATCAGAATGCATACGAACCGCATTCTAGCGCAAGGCGGGCGAATGCTCCGAAGCTAAGGCTTCATGGGGAGTGATGTGACCGTGCTGAGGACCGCGGATGGGATGATCCTGGATGATCAAAGCACCTAGCCTTGTCCCTGCACATCCGCATCGTCAAACTAACCATCTCACATTTCTCTCCGAAAGACTTTTGAGTCAGCATCTGGCGATACATTCCTTAGGGCCGACTCGTGGGCAACGCCAGTGCGCCTTGCCGGATATTTGGCATCGCGACTCGTTCCGGGGCAGGATGTTGGTGCGAACATTGGGCATCATTGTGATCGCCTCACTAAACCCTCGCTACCAAACGATCGTAAGGCAGAAGTAGAGTTTGAGACTGCGCGATTGAGTTTGGCTATCTGACGGGAACTAATATCGCGCATATCGCGCAACTGTTTCAAATGGAGGTTCGCGTAAGATCTCGCGTACAAAAATCTCCTAGCATGATGCTTGTCCTTAACCCAATGTTGATCAGATGATGGCTTGCAGGCCGTTCCCCTCGTCTTGTCCTTGGGCTCGACGTCAGGCGTACGTACTCGGGGAAGTACCACGTCATCGCCGAGCAGGATGGTCGTCGCAAGTGTGGTTGTGGTTATTACCAGGAGATGCCTGGTCCCTTCAGGTACAATTCCTGATCAGAGCCATGGTGTTGCGAACACCAGGAGGGACCTTGTCGCCGCCCGACAAAAAGACATGGCGGTGACCAGCGCCATTCCAGTACGGGGAAATACCTGGTTGCTTCGACGCCCAGGTACAGCTGCTGCTTTAGCAACCCACGATGGAATATGCGTTGGTCAACAGCGCACCGGACATGGACATGGGAGCAGCAAGGTAAGTCCATCGGAAAGTTCAGTTGTCCATGGCGACGGCGATTTCACCATCTATCGGTGTGAGGCTGCATTGTCGCACTTGTCATATCAATAGTCTGTCTTTGCGTTCAACTAGTCTCCGCCCGTGACTTCGTCCTTTTCGCTACGCGACATTCAACCGATCCAACCGATCCAACCGACGACAGCAAGTTAGCACGGGCGCCCATAACCCCCGAGAAAGAGAAAGAGCATATGGCCTCACATGGCACTTACCGAGTTATACAAAGCCCGAGATATCATCGAACAGCGGTGACCACGACACAAGGCTCCTGGTGACCGACAAAACAGGTCGGTGAGCGAAAAGAGAGGAAGAGAGGAGAGACGATCTGAGCGGTGTAGTCGGTCGGCATTACTCTCACATCTGAACCCACATACCTCGTCATAACCACCGGATGCAACACCACAGCAGATGATCCAAACGCACAGTCGTGCAAAGATGCGGATAGCCGTTAGCTCATCTCGATGGACCTTCCGCCGCCGGCCCATCCGCGGATCCAACGCGGCGGAGCGTCGTCATGAGCTTAAAACCTCGGATCATACCGAAGACGAACAATTGCGTACATGACACCGGGCAGCGTTCAAACGCAGATCTAAAACTACTCGGCGAGATCGCAGATCCTTTAGGGGTCAAAACGGCTTTTTAGACTCAATGAGGCTATAGATTCCTTTCTCTTCATCCACCCCAGCCCCCAACTCCCAAGTCGGGGCATTATGCACAATGACGATGATGCTTCGGGAGGCTCTGCCGAACACGAACGCGAGAAGCGTAATACGGTAAGACGGTGAAAAGCTTCATTTAATAAATGGCCGGGGCATTACGGGCGAATGCAGAGAGCTGTCTTCTTCGTTACACCTGCCACTCTTTTTCTTCTTTCCTTTCTCGTGTCTTCCATTGAGCGGTCGTAGGTACGACGGCGTGGTTGGGCACTTACCCTGCCATTTTTTGCTCGAACAACGACTCATGGCGCGATAAGTGTGCAGAGTTGGTGTACAATTGCTGGAAAGTTGTGTCTGGCATTGACCCTCCTCCGAACACGATTCGTTATCACGATGTCGACCCGCCATACACGACAAATGCCTCATTCAGGAGTCGAAGCAGTTTAGAAGTAGGAGCTGAAGGCGGCATGCAACATTCAGGGGGCGCGTCTGAATGCAGCAGCGGGATACCTGTTCGAATAATTTCAGGTCGATAAGGGGGGCAATAGTGCATACAGATCATCTTACGATCAAGAGCTTCGTGCGTCATGGACTGCTGTAGAAGTTGTAGCTTGCAAAGGCGTCAGGACCTGATGGCGGCAAGTATTAAGACGGTTGTGTAAGCTGTGGGTGACTTTGCAATTAGGGCGTAGTTGTATCCTGTATTTGTCCATCCCCTAGCACATATTCTGTTGTATACTTTGTTATCAAAAACTCCGCTTGCTTACCACTCGTCCTCTAATCTGCCATCTCTCCCTGCCATATCCACACATGTTGTACAACCATCCATAGTCACAAAACATAATATTCCAAACGTTCCCTACTTCGCTTGCAAGCAACGATTTCACACCCCAAGTCCCCCATCCCACCATATCAACACCCTCAGTTTTCGACCTATTTTTCTCTCTACATACATACACCATTATTCCCCCACCGTACTCGTACTCGCAATTCACAGCAGCATAGATACTAACCTACGTCTTTGCACAACCTCCATGTATCTGCAGTGTAGTGCAGGGACGGGGGGAAAGCAGTGTTGCTAGAAATTATCCACAGGATGAGAAAGGAAAGGGATGCGAATGTGGGGGAGGAGGGGCAGAAAGATCCTTAGAAGGAAGGGAGTGGGATACTGCACTCGCTCGTGCGTGTTAAGTGATAGTGGGAGGTACTTTGTAGGCTAGAAATAGAAATAGAAAGGGATTTAGGGGAGAAGTATAGGCTTTCAAATGCTGTACGTAGTTCAGTTAGGCCTATTATAGTCTTATGACGACGTTTGAAGACGTGTGTTCTTCTCTTTTCTGTCCATTTTTCTGACACTTTGAATATGGGTCGAGGTCTGTGTGTATACAGTTTTTGTTTCACCTTTCGCCTCACGATAGCTCTATTGACGTCGTCCTGATGCATAACCTTGTTACAATGTCGAACTGTTACTATACGATATAGTGATTCTCCCCCCGATTTCGCTACTTCACGTCCCTCATAACCTCTGTTCTTTTCTTCTACATACCTAGGTACTAGATTGATATCACCGCGGTACTGCGTAGATATATTTAACTGTCTATGTCTTTGCTCTGTACTTGCTCTTTCCTTCCCTTCCTCCCTGCAGTAAAAGAAAAACAGCAGTCTACAAGCCCGTTCACCCAGCTGTGCATAAAAGGAACGAGTTCATGAGCTGTACGCAGTTTGTTTCTCTGTTCTTTTTCGTCATCTCTCTGGGGCGGAGATTGATACGTAGAGGAAGCGAGGGTAGGTACTGTCGACTCCTTCTCGCGCGTTTAATGTCTAATGGCAGATGAATATGCTACCACTCTACTACCCACGTAGAAATCATGGAAGTGGGACGCGGCGAGTGTAGGAGATGGACGGGGTGTGTATGAGGCATGTAGAGAAGCGCAGCGGGCAATGTAAAGAACATATCGAGTAGCTGTTCACTTATTTCCATTTCTGTTTCTATTGCCTGCCTGCCTGCCCGTCGACACCGTATCGCGCCTTTCCATCCCATCCACTTCGCCAATTCGTTGGATGCGCATCTGGACTTAGTCGCCGCTGATGATTGTGTACGCGTTGCTTTTCTGCTCGGTGCTGAACCGTTGTAAGGCGTGCACGTAGTAATGCCACATATCCCACTCTTTGTAGACATAACCGGCAACAAAGGTATTAGACTGGGAGTGATGTGGTAAAGTATGAGACAACGTATGGGTAAGCGGGGAATCATCGTGTAGTTAGAGCGAAGTAGGTGTCAGTTCTATGATTATAGGGATCGAGGGGATCATATTCGAGACTGGAGGGTATGGTTCGCGATTTGAGGGGGCAAGGAGAGTTCGTGGATGGTTGAGTTTGACTTCAGTTGTTAGGATGTTGGGTGTCACCGCGGCTGAGATGGTGAAAGAGAGGGCAGTGGGAGGGCAAGACTTCTCGTGGCTCTTGTGCGCGGCGATGTTGGCTGGTACCTGACATTCAAGGCACAGAGTGCAGAAGGGTACGCGTCTCACGAAAGGGTGGACTTATAATGATCGATAAAAGTGCTACGGAGTCATATCTGTATTAACGTATACCATGACCTACCACGAATTCCCAGGCCCATGCGACATGCACAGTCAAGAATAAAGACTTGGCTGCTTCAACGGCATTCTTCACGCCCAAACGTACCTCATGTATACCACTCACGCGCAGACGAATATGCTCTCCCACGTCCTTCACGATTCGCGAA
Organism: Stemphylium vesicarium; assembly: GCA_004380135.1. Lineage (NCBI taxonomy): Eukaryota > Fungi > Ascomycota > Dothideomycetes > Pleosporales > Pleosporaceae > Stemphylium > Stemphylium vesicarium. The sequence continues at coordinate 43,875 of QXCR01000072.1, forward strand.
TCTACAACTCGAACGCGTCTTGCTCCTGCTGACCAAATCCAAGCCAACTGCTTACAGCACTCCACGCACTGCTCTTCTCGCCTGGCAACTGGACGCCATCAATCTCTTCCTGAGTAACGCTGAACCACTCCTCCTTGGGAATCCAACCGATATACGCGCGGTCTCCAAAGCCTCCGATCCAGTATATGTCCTCGACAACCAACCTCACCCACTTGCTCTCATGGATCATGTTGCCAGGCAGCCACCAGGCAGCATCGGGGTGCTTCTTGACATAGCACGCCGTGATGCCGAGCTTCTCCACAGAATCCATGTCGATGTCTTCGAGGCGGCCCACGAGCGAAAAGCGAGGAAGCGATGCGGGACTGCGCCACTTAGTGTCTTGGGGATGCCAGCGCATGCTCAGCGTGATGTTGGACCCGGCGTCCACGTTCTTGAATGATGTTGCGATAGTTATGGCGAGGATGGTCGGGTTGCCCGTGTCAGGCTCGCAGTCGCCGAAGTAGTCCATGAGGCCTATGGGTGCGCCTCCGACATCCGAGGGTCGTTGCTCGGTGCTGTGTGGCGTGGTCGGGAAGACGGTGGAGAGGGTGCCGATGTTTTCGAGGCGCATAATTCTACGGGCTTGAACGGCGGATTCATGGACCGAAGGGATCTTGTAGCCGGACTCATCCGCGGAGGAAGGGCTCGCGAAGAGGTGCTGTGGTGATGGGACGTTGGTGGCTGCTGTTACGCTGATAAGCCCCAGGAGAGCATTGTGAAGATACATGTTGCTAGGATCTGGAGATGGGCAACTCAAAGTAGAGGGGATAGGAAGGAGATGCTAGGTGAAGGTGGGGAGCTGTCAGTCAAGTGGTGGTTGATGGCAAGCTGCGACGCGTGCAAGGGAAGCTACGGGACGCATCATGCGCATCATGCGATCAATTGCGGCTGAGATGTCCGACTAGGTTCAGGATGGAGCTTCTTGCAGGAACATGGAACCGAGGTGATCTAGATGGTCAGCTTTTGGAATAGCGCAATGAGAGCATGCAGTGCTGTGTAGAAGTGAGGGAAATCGTTGCGGAAGGCGTGCATGTAATATGCACTCTGTTCCACTTGGTGATGGCCTTTTTGCATTATCTTATCTGATCATCTTCAATCAGAGTCCAGGCGAAACAGTGTCCCAAATCTCCAAGCCATGCACTGCACAGTGAGATATCCAGACCAGTCACTCAGAACTGAATCTGGAGTGGAAATTAAAAATTGATCTGCTTGCTCAAATCATGTTCGCAGTATTGGGAAGCCATTAGTGGTTCGCGAGGGTAGGAAACTGTATCGGATGCACTAGTCATGCACGTGATCTCGGCTAATCCGCTGGCCGCTCGTACACAGGCATTTTGAACCTCATCGTCGGCCCCCAGTCATCGAACACCCAGCGACCGCACCCAAACTGTACGTATCCAGCCCACTCCCACCATATATTCTGCATCAAAGTCGAACCTTTGCGACAAAAAGGTCTTCATACGGCCCGCACTCGACACCTGGAAATAAGGAGAAAGTCCGCTAACAGGAGTTCGCCACCCCACAGACAACTTCGACTCCTCAACAACCGCAAACATGGGAAAGGTTCACGGATCCCTCGCTCGTGCCGGAAAGGTCAAGTCTCAAAGTAAGTTTTGGCTCTCGTTGAAATGGAGATGAGCGCGTGCTAACAGTGTCCAGCCCCCAAGGTAAGCACACCCATCTCGACGCGTCTGCCCGACCGAACGCATCACGTCCGACTACGACATCGCGACTGCAGCAAGACTCGGGCTGGAGGATTAATATAGCAAGGATCGATCTAACACACTACCAGGTTGAGCCCCAAGAGAAGAAGAAGACCCCCAAGGGCCGCGCCAAGAAGAGACTTACATACACCCGCCGCTTCGTCAACGTCACCATGACCGGTGGCAAGCGCAAGGTCCGTAGAAGCAAGAATCCCCCGTGATATGCAGGCGCTGACCGATACTAGATGAACCCTAACCCAACCTCATAAGCCAAGCATTAGAGGAAGGGCGCACGAAACGAGCACGATGAGCTAGAGAATATGGTCATGAATTCGGTTTCCTCGGGACGGCTATGACTCTGGATCAGAGGGAGTGGGAATCACGAACGTCGCCACGGCACGTTCCTTCGCAGCAGCATGATCCCACACTTTGGGATGATGGGGGCATATTCATGGCGTAAATGTATATTCGGCATTTTGCAGGCTACATGACGAAATCTAGCTGCTTGTGATCCCATTTTGTCTGATTGAGCTTGTGGAGTCTGCAGTGACTGTGGTTGGGACTTTTCGTAACGACACAGCGTGACGTTATCGGACTGTCATCGTCCTCACATCTAGAGAGTGCCGGAAAGGCCAACTTTCATTTGTCCATCGCCCAGGTTGAAGCGTGTCGCAGATTCGTTAAATAGGCTGATATTGCAAAGGATTTCTCGGAGCGATCAACCATTGGCGGGGTGCTCCTAAAGCTACCTTCCAGAACTTATAGCTAGTCAAAGGCAATGCTGCTATTGTAATATGCTGAACGAGTACCCAGCCGCCGTGCCCAGGTATTGTAGATCTCTTGTCGATAACGTCTCCGCATGAGCTGCAGCGGCGGATGCGGCAGGCCCAAGCGGGACGATCTACGTCACACCTGGAACCTCACCTCACCTAAAGCTAGCAGACCATCGTCCCAACTTTACTTGTCACCCTACCACATCGCCGACACAACCCATACATACATCAGCCAACATGTTCAAGCGATTTTTCGGAGAGGTAATTCATTGCCCACCCTATCAAAGATTGCTTACTGACCACATTCTACAGCACGGCGCAAAGAATGTCGTGACCCTCTTCCACGCACCTTCCAGCCAAGCCTCTACCCGCGTTCTCACACTCCTCAAACAAGCCAATGCGCAATCAATCGCCCACGCTACTGAAGACCAGGCGTCATCTCATCAGTCGCAAAACAAGGCGGAACGCACCGAGTTCGAGCTCGATGTAACAGAAGCCCCACCCACGACCGACCAGCTCAAGAACATCCTGGACTACCTAGGCGGACCAAGCGCAGCAGGCAAAGTCATCAGCGGGGCAGAAAACGAGAGCGATGCTATGCGAAGGCTGAAGGCGGATGGTGGGGCATTCCAGAGACCGCTTGTTGTGGACTGGAATCAAGGGAAAGCCGGTAAGTTTGTTCCGCCGCAGCATGAAAGACCGCCAAGGCCATTGCATGACTAACAATGCGCAGTCGCCGGAGAGAATGAGAGCGAGATCATGAAGTTGGTGCGATCAGTGCCAAAGGAGACCGACAGCGTGTAGAGGCGGAGACACAGGCGGACTTGCATTATACCCACTCCACTCCACTCAGCTCGGATTGCTGTCGACTAATTCGCATATCTATCAAAAAATGTCTGAGACAGCAACGCAGTACTTCACCACGTCTGGTCATCTCGTGCCTTCACCGCTCGGCGGCTAATACGACGTGTATCTAAGTGACGGGAGGCTGCACCTACCACCGTGGACTGCTTCATATATCTGCATACGTAAAACATGTCTCCTAAAAGCTTTTTCTGACGTCTTGTAGGACGTAAGTGCAGTGCCTTCTATTATTTGTCGTAGTCCTCATGTCCCATCACTTCCGAATGTGCAGTGATTGCTTTCCCCTGTCAATTGGCCTCTTTTTCTTTGCAGCGCCAGGATTTCAACCAAAGGTTGTTTGCAGGGTCCAATTGCAATGCTGCGCTGTTGAATGGCAGAAATTGCGCACTACTCACCCTCACGTTCACCTCGTTACTGTAGCGCCAACCGCTCCTTCCACCTGAAGCAATGACGAACTCTTGTTTGTTTCCTTCGTCTCGCCACTCCAGTTATACTCTCCACTCCTTTAAATCTCGCTTTGTCAATTTCCACAATTGCGCTTTCCGTGCTGTCGCACTTGCCCCAATCGCAGTGGTTCTTTCCCCCGGATAGATTCGCGCTGCTTGAGCTTTTCCCCTCCAACAGAAACCCTTCCACTTGTCTCGCACAAATCTACACCCACTCCCATTCTCTATCGTGTGCCAATATTGTTTGCGGCATCATTCAGCCATGGTGGAAACTAGTCCTCCGGCTGGGACTTCACCCGCTATAGAGGGACCCGCACCCCCCGCCGATACGAAGGAGCCAGTCATTGACGCAGTCCAACATGCGACTAGAGACCCCAAGTTCGCGCCAGGCGCTCGGCAGGCCTTTTTCTCCACTGAGCTTGGTACACGAGCTCCCCGTTCGCTAAGTCCGGTGACGGTACCCGTCATTGTACGCAGTAGAGATGACCCGGCAGCCGTAGTACAAGCAGCGAGGTACTGGCAAACCAAGTACAAGAGTGAGTAGACACCTTTTGAGAATTATAGGCACCGGGTGCTGACTTGATCAAGGCCAATGTCTCTGTATCCTACCTAATCAAAAATGGGTCGCTGAGGATCTCTGGGATGCTCAGGATCTCCATGTTGAGGGCAGGGAGTTCTGCGAAGAGATGTTGCTCTTTATCTCGCACGATACTTGGTACAACGCGGACAGGTTTGCAAAGGATTGGGCGCAAGCGCATCCAGATCGGTTCAACTTCACTGATGTTCAGCTGGGCAACGTCTACGATCTCAACGACCCGCTCACTACCGTCGATGACATCTTTGTCTTCGATGAGCTCGTCGATTTCCCTCGAGTGTTCCTATGGCACGTCGCCTTCATCTTGGTCGCAACCTGGAGCGACCCCAGTCGAACCAACAACGCTGCATTCGGTGTAGGCCAGACTCAGAACTCTGCACCCATGAAACAGCAACATCGAAACTCCCCTGTTGAGGCTACCCCGCTTGACGGCAAGAAACTTCGTAAGACAAACCGCAAACAGACACGATCTCGACCAAGAAAGCTGACTGCAACGACAGAACCATCACATGCTGAGCCAAGTCCGAATAGCGCTGCCATCGTGGCCCCAACTGTACCGGCTCTTCCAAACATGCAACCAAACCCACAGCGCGTTCCATCATTCCTTCCACAGCTTCCGGGTGCCCCTCTGTTCCCCCCGAGGAACAGTGGTATGGAAGGCATGGGCATGTCGTCTATGGTGTCTCCCAATATGCGCGCACAAGCCATGGATATGCTTAGAGGCAATCGAAATATGGGGTCTGGGTCCTACAATCAGCCACAAGGATGGACTGAGAATAACAATCGTGTGGGCCATGGTTCATACACACGACGGCCGTCAGGTCCAATGGCCGGCATTCAGTCGCCTCAATACATGCCATCTCAGCCGATCGGCCCGCACATGGCTGTTCCAATGATGCCTGGATCAGCTATAGGTCCATATGCACAAGGATCCTCGATGATGCCTCATCCACAGTATACGGTTCAGCCTATGGATCCTACAATGGCATCGCGAAGGCCTATGGCATATCAGCCCGGTATGGTTCCATCTTCCTCAATGCCTCAGACCTTCATGCACCAGCCGCAAGGACCGCATACGTCCTCAATGGGCGATATGACGAACATCCACTTCCAAGGCCTCATGGGCTCGCAGATCGTGGATCCTCGCGCACCAATGCCCCGCCGGGCGAGTCACCAGAGTAACAGTCATCTCTTCGATCCCTATAGCGGCAACAACCGCAAGTTCAGCGGGGGGTCAGGGTACAACATAGCGAAGAAAGGCGGGCCGAGCACTTTTGCACCTCCCCCGAACCGAGGACGTAAGACGTCTACTTCAGGTGGTCGGGCAGCATACACCAGCTACAACCCTGGGCTTCCACCGGGCTCTCACTACACCAACTTGAACCCTCGACGTCGCTCGTCAGAAGATGATCCAGCGGTCACTGGTGATGCCGTTTCTGGCTGTGGTCACACTTGGATTGGTCCAAAGAATGCCAGCGTCAATGAGCTGTGGATTGGAGACTTGCCGCAGGACATCCACGAAGACGAGCTCGTACAGTTGTTTCAGCAAGCAGTCAAGATCTCCCCTACTGGAATCTCTCTGAGGAGTAATTCGGTTAAAGGGCCATTTCACGCCTTCGCTACGTAAGTTTGTTATTCCCCGATTCCACGAGTTAACTAATGCTTGTAGATTTGCATCATGCTCGGATGCTAAGACAGCTCTGACCATCACTGAACTCAAACCTCGGTTGCGAAATGGCGAAGTACAGCCTACCATTTCAGTGCCTAGGCGATTCTATCAGAAAGATTCGCCCCCAACCGCATACCCCGACAACACACGTGCTGGCGAGGGCCCTGGCAGTAATCCCCGCGGTGTAACGGGCGTCTCTCATAACGTGAAGAACGCTGCTTCGGGTGCTAGTGAAGGAGCGGCTACACCAAGCGAAAAGGCGCTGTATTCACCCCAGGATGCTAGAAGCGGCCTGCCGAAGAAGCCTCCTGCGCGACCGGAAACTGTGGCTCGCACAGGCACGGGAAGCCCAGGATTAGAGAAGCCCAAACGCCAACACAAGTCGCCCACTAAGAAAGGAAAAGGCAAGAACAAACGCGGATCGCCAGTCAAGAAGGGTGATTCTGCAGATGAGGTGGCGAAATCTAGCGAGACCTCGAAGGCCGGCGGATCGCCCGCAATCGGGTCTGACACGGCGGCTGCCACACAAGGCGGCGAGTCTAGTAGAAGTAACGAAAGGAATGCCGCTGACGCTCGCTCGGCTGAAGAGCCAGTCGACTTACCTACAGATGATGGCCGAGTTGTGCCACAATCCTCGGGTGAAGCCCATGATGCGCAATTGTCGCCAGGGCCTGATGCACCAGAGACTGCGCAAGAAGAAGGAGAAACAATGACAGGGAACGATCCTGGGTCTCGATCAGTGGATACAAAGGACCAACCGACCGGCAAGGGGCCTCAAACAGCGGAGACTGCTCCTCAGGCTGAGTCAGGCACTAAGGCAGGCCAACAAGATCATGACAAACCTCTCCAGGTGTTGTCGAAGGAGCCTCTCCCATCACCAGCCTATGACAATGCTTCTGATGATGAGGCGAAGAATGACATCAGTTTCCACTCTGCGCCAGAGGTGCAACCAGAGACCACGCTAGTGGAGCCTGACGCAAAAGTTCGGAACGAATTAACGGCTACAAACCAAGGTACCACCACCCTCGCTTCTCAAAAAGCCCACAATAGCTGATAACTCTAGATAAACCCAAGTCTCTAGCCACAGCGGTAGAGTCAAAGCCGAGTACTTTTCAAGCACATTCGACGCTGTCTGAGCAACCAGCCTCTGCGTCAACAGCAAAAGCAAAGGCGTCGAAGAAACCTGCAACTGAGGAGACAAACCACCTGGAAGACTCTGAGGCTTCAAATTTGGAGCCAACAAAAGCCAGCCCTGTCAAAGACGGTGCAGCAATGTCGGCATCAAACGAAGCATCTCCCGTCGAAGCGACCAAGAAGGGTGGAGCTCAACAGATGCAGTCCCTTCATCCGTTCGCAACAAAGTCCAAGACTCAAGCAAAGAAAGAGAAAGAGGCTAGAAAGAAGCAGCAAAAAAAGGAAGAAACTGAGCGGATTGCAAAGGCCAAGGCTGATAAGGCCAACCCCTCGAAGAATGCAAAGGTCGTTCCGGATGTCCAACCGAACACTAATGCGCCCGTAAACTCCAGTGCTTCATCCACAGCTGCCGGTGCACCATCTGGTTCCGAACAGGGCAACCCGAAGGCCGAAGAGAACACCCCTACCGGAATGGAAGAGCCAAAGGGCAAGTCAAAAGCACATACTACAGGTCTCAACACGGAGGATGAGAAAGAAGACGCTGGCGAGAAAGAGACTGGTAAGCCAAGAAGAGTTTTCGAAATGACTCCCCCACTAACTGAAAAGGCAGACAAGCCCAAGATTTCGGATGGTCCTCCAGCCAAGAAGGACTCATCGGCCAAACCCGGGGTACAATCAGGCGATAAAACATTCCCCTCGCTCTCCCTACTTGCTTCTGGTACTGCTCTGGGAGAACAGGCTCCATCCAACAACACGCCTGGCCAGGAAGTAAATAGCCCCCAAAAAGCTTCTCCAGGACCTGCCGCTCACCAACCAGGCTTTAAAACAGGCTCATCTGTGAGCCCAACCCCATCAACACCTAATGTACCTGCATCAAATGCAAATATCCCTAGTTCTTCCCAGCACAGTAAGTACACAAAGCTCTTTGGCCATGAACAACATTGACTTTCGTATTAGGTTCCACCTCACCTCCCGTTTGTTCCCGAAAATCTTCTAGTTCAACACTGGTAGAAGACAGCCAGCACCAGCCAGCCAATACACTAGCTGTACCCTCCGACTCGGGTGAAGCTACAGGCCCTCTTCAAGATACAACCACCGAGGCCAACGCCACCTATTCTGACAATGAGACGACAGAGACACCTAAAAAGAAGAAAAAGAGAAAAAATAGGAAGAAGAAGAAGGTAACTGCTGCCACTGGCAGCACCACAGACGGAGACGAGAATATCCCCGGATTTGACCCCTCTGCCCCAGGAGAGGATTTGCACCATTACGACCCTTTCTCATCGCAGCTCACCCACATCGAAGCTATTCGACGTGCCGTCAAGTACGATACCGAGTCTTACTATGCACGTACCAACGCAGAGATCGCACAGAGGGATGCGGAGCGAAAGGCTGCTGGTTTACCGCCAAGGGTATGTAACTCACCATCATTCTTCTAGTTCAAAATAACTAACACGTGCACGCAGACCTACAAGCAGCCAGAAAATCGGGCTGAAGGATTCCAACCCCACTTGTCGGATCGTCAGGATGAGAGTGGAGACGAGGACAATTCCAAGACGGATGGCGAGGCTAGGGAGAACAAAGACCCTACTCGTGCTGGGCTTGATGGACATGCGCTGCGCTGATGTCTTCGGATGTGGATGTCGGACTTGCATGGTGGTCGGTGATAAGATGATGTCTCATCCGCATGCCGATGACGTAGCCTTCGCCTGACATAGTGAGGATAATATAAATGGAACGGAGTATTTCGAAAACTTATTTGACTTGCGCGTGATGATGCTGATTCTTCCCAACGAAGAAAGACGAGGCAGGATATGCTGCGTCTAAACGTTACGTGTTCATCTATCTGATTACAAAGGATCGAAAAGTCCAAAAAGAAAACACCACCCAACGTACTAAACGACAACAAACCCCATATTACCCCTTCGTACATCTCGATCTTCCTCCACCCCATACACATCCCCTACCACCCTTCTAAACCCCCTCGCCGCATCGCCCATTTTCTCCCTCTCCTCCTCAACACCACCGACATCGAGCAAAATCTCTCGTCGCGCATGCCCCAATCCAAACCACATCCTACCTGCGCTCTCACTCCAATTAGTCTTTAATCCTTCGGCCAGGCCGCGACGGCAGAAAGACAGGAGGTTAACATGCGACGTATTTTGAGGCGGGGCGTGTGCGTCACCGCGATAAGAAGGGGGTATAACATCGACTACACCGTTGCCAAGGAGCGCGACGACATACTCCACAAACTCATCCACATACGCGACAAACGGCGGCGGAGTCACCGCCCCGTCAATAGTGCGACTGCAAATATACTCCAACGCCGGAACCATGGCCCCCATCGCCCTTAGCATACACGCCAGCGCCGCGAGAAAATGCGGCTGCGTCAGCACATCGCCCTTCTCCGCCCCTCTAACCACTCCCTCTAACGCGCGGATAAATGCATGCGCCACAGCAACCAAGCCGCCGGCCACAGCCGCCAAACTATCCGGGCACAAGACACGAACGTCAAATATGACCGTATCCAAGATGGCCGGCAGCGCGGATAGGATCGGTCTCGCGATGAGGAAGGCCGTGGGCGAAGCCACCATTCCTTCAATGTAAGCGGGGAAGATGGCCTGCAGCAACACAGACCGGAGCGCCAGTCTATCCGCCGTCGGCGCTTCGTGCGTGCACAGCGCGGTCGTGAGCTGATTGACGAGGTACGTCTGCTGACTATCAGCGGCCGCCTGCTGCGCCACAGTCTGCACGAAGACGACGAGCTGTTTCGCTGTCCCCTGGCCCCCCAGCTTGGGCGCGTAGCCGCAGAGACGGGCGACGACGTATGTTGGGTCTGCAGCGGGTAAGGGGAAGGCGACCGAGTCGGTGAAGAAGGGCAGCACAGGGTGGATGTCGCTGGTGTATTGTTTTAGGAATTGGACTACTTTTTGCACGAACTCGACGTAGGTGCCTGTTACGGTTGTGCCTTGGCTGAGGCGCTGGTAGTTGTACTTCATGCTGGTCATGAAATCCTTTAGCATGGATGCGTAGATGCGCTTGGTCTCGCCGGTGAGGCTTGGTGTGGTGAGGGCTGTGGTGTGCATGTCGGAACGCATGTTGGACAGCATGCTGGAGATGAGTGCTAGGCGGCGGATGCGAAGCGTGTCGGCGTTGATGTCCCATGCGCCTGTCTCTAGGTCACGATAAAACGGTAGGTTCTGCATCAGTGGATGACGGCCGTCTGTGCGAAGGATCGCGTGCAGTAATTGATGCTGGAATCTAAGCATCGACTCCCGCTCCACCAGGCATACCATGAGCGCTTGGAGGAAGTCGTTTCGGTGCTCTTCGTAGGCAGTAGACTCGCACCCAATGAGAGCAGCCATGAAGTAGGGACCGAACTTGCGTGTCTGCTCGGTTTGGCGTAGCTGCTTCCACGACACTTGGCTAAAGGAGTCGAGGTAGTAAGACCAGGATCGCGCGCCCGACGCGACCTGGCCTTCAGCAACCCGGACCCACGTGTCGACGCAGTCCTTGAGCAGGATATCATCTGGTGCACTTTCCGCTCCAAACGCATTCGACAGCAAGTGCCAGAGCGGCGTCTGGATAAAATCTAGACCAGACTGTTGTGCTGGTTCCGCCTGGATATTTAGATCCATGTCTTCCAAATCGTCCATGTCCGGGAAGTCGCCATAGTCTTGGCTTTCATCACTGGTCTGCTGGCTTTCTTCCTTCTTGGACTGCGCTTTCTGGGATTTGGCATAGTCTTGTAGGACCTTGAGTGTGTCGTGGATGACATTGATCAAGCGACGGTCTTCCAGATGAGGAAGCTCGAGTAAATGCATCATCTCAGAATCAACCAGGAACGTCCTTAAGGATGACTGGTCCCTCGCGTGTCGAATAACCTTGCTCATGCCCGCGATACAGTCTCGAAGTGTGGCAATTACCTGCTCTTGGTTCCTCTCCATTGCTTGACGGACCATGACCGCGGAAATATCTGTCGTACCGTCAAGAACACCCGATTTCAGATAGTCTTCAGCTTCGGTTTTTGCCAGCTTATATTGCCTCAAGGTCTGGTGCATAATGTCTTTGTGCCAGAGCGCAAAGGGTTTTGCAGACGTATAGGGTTCCTCGGTCGATAGTTGAAAAGTAGCAAGGTTGGCCCAAGCACGTACGTTCAGTCTGCAAGCTTCGCGATGGGAGCTCTCGTGGCTCACAAGGTCACGAATGTGGTCTAGCTTCGGCCGACATGCCGGGGGTGCGACCCAATAAAGCGTGGACAATAAATCATGGTGGTTACGCAGCGCTGTAAGGCTCTCTTGATCCAGGGGCTGATCTTTCGGGTATGCCCGACCATGGTTAGGCAGGGACCGAAAGACAAAGCTACGAATTTTCTTCTCGGGATAACCCTCTCTCATACCCTGCAGACCCAAAGCAAGACACTTAAGTGTAATGTGGAAGGAGTATTCGTTCGGTTCGACAGTCAGTGCTTGGTCGGTAGCTAGGTCGTTTAGAAAAGGTACAGATCCCTTGCTTTCCTCACGTCGAAGACCTCTGAGACCACTTTTACCAAAGAAGTCGAGAGCGGCGTTGAGCATGAGCTCTGGACGTCGCCAGTGCCAATGTGTCATGAGTCTGTGACATCGGGCAAGGTTGGCTCGAACGTAATCGTTGAGGGATGTGCTTTGCTTCCTGTATGTAGCCGGGTACAGTTCAAACATCCTTCGGAGGATATCTCGAATGGATGCCCAATTGTCGTCTTGGAAAGTTTCCCTTCGACTCCGTGAGGGGAGACCGGATGCATCGATTTCGCTGAATGGAAGGAAAGTAAAGAGCGAAGCCCATGTGGTTTCAAAAGAGGACAAGTGAGTGGCACTAGTGACCATGGGGCTGAGCTCTTGGCTCACAAGGTCCCAAAATCCCCATGCTGGCATGTCCATCCTTGCCAATACGTGCATACAAATAACCGTACTCTCGACGATGACTTCGCTGTCTTGGACCCCCTTCTCGCGTATAGAGTGCCGCTTGTTTTGCTCGAGGAAGTTACTCAACTCCGGGATGCTTTGCCGTACCAAGTATGTGACTATGGTCTTTGAAAGACTTTTTGCTAATGCCATGGTTTCGATTCGGCTACCAGGATCAACAGTCGGATGCTGAGCGATGTTGTGTAATTGGAGACTCAACACGAGCAGGTAAGTCATGGTACGTATATGACTCCCAGCACCATGTACATTGGTAGCATCTTGAGAGGCGAGTGCGCCATCGTAGAGCGTTTGGCACAAGCGAACTACCTTGACTACGCAATCTTTTCGGTCGATTGGATCCAAGAAGCTGAGATGATCGGATAAGTAGGTAATGAGAGACCGCGCGAGCCGAGCCAAGTGTACTTGAGTGTCGTAAAACACTGCTGACGTATCTGAAGTGGGTGCCTGTAGTACTGTAAGCACCGATGCATTCCTAACTAGATCATGCAGACTCGAAAACGTCTCATCGCTCCATGGACCGCACCTGACTGACGCGCTACCGTGTGTGATGGTAGAATAGCCAGCGCTCTCGTCAAGATCGCGACCATCAGGCTTTCCAGTGTTGACAGCGCGAGAGAATGCGTCAGATCCAATCAAAGTGGACGAGTGAAAGTATGTTTCAGAGGCCAGTGAGTACACATCGAACGTGATGGGATATCGAGTACCGTACGGTGCCAGACCCTGGAGCACAGGAAGACCCCGTTCTGGGTCAAGTTCTTGTACTTCAGCAATATCGGTTGTTCCGAGGATCTCTTGTATTGGCGGCTCGCTTGGTTGACGAAATTCTCGTACGTCCACATCGATTCTTTGAGCCTGGACCTTGCGTTTGAGACGTCTCTTGGCAGTCGGTGCAAGTTCACTTGGGATATCTACCGGACGTTCTCCGACATCAGTCGCAGAAGGAAGAGGTGGTAACTCGACAGTGTCATCTGCAAGGTATCGCGCTATTTGCGGGTTGACGATGTGGTGTTCGTTTGGCAGCTGGTTCCCAAACTGTTGATCGACGCGTAATAAGCCTTTCTCGAAAGCAATCTTCCTGTGGTCACGGCCGAAATCATTCTCGTCGCCTTCCAGCTGTGCGGTTCGGTAAGGTAACGGGCCCTTTCGTCCCGGACGTCCGCGGTCACTGCTGGGCTGCTGGGTGCTTTTCCCTTGCCGCTTGGCCGTCGCCTTCCTGGCAGATGACCGCTGGAAAATGTGGAGGCCAGTGGAAACGTATTGACGCTGTCGTGAGCGCATGGCCTCTGTCCCGACTTCTGATCGCCTATCGCCAACCTTCGCAGACCCCACGTCTGTCACTGACTGCCGCTCTGTGTGTTGTTGATTCTCGGTCCTATCGGCCAAAGGGGGACGAGGCCTTCGTCGGTGTGAAGAAATATTGGATTTTGGCTTCAAAGTGCCTTGTCGCCATTGCTGAAGGGTAGCGTTGGCTTCTCCAGTGTCTTCAGCATTTTGCAGTCGTATTTGCTTCATACGTGGGCTCTGACGGGCCAGATCCGGTCGTGAAAGCGCTTGTCGTCTTGCTACCCTGAGAAATTGTGGTACTTTACCGTTTCGCCCAGATGGTGAAAGGTCGACGTCGATAACACTCATTGCTGGTGGTGTAGCCCGGCGGGCTTTCTTGGAATAACCATGTTTCTTCTTCCCAGATTGGCCGCCAGAAGATCGCTTTCCATACCCTGTTATCTTTTCCAGAGCGTTTGAAGACCTGGCCTTTTTCGCTCTACGGAAAGTGTCGGTAAGCTTACTCTGCCTCTTCCGACTTGGACCAGTCCCTCCAAGTGTAGGAAGATGCAATCGATCATGCTCCATGTCTGACAAGTTATCGTCTTCAGCGTAACGATCATCAAACATTGCAGCTAATGCCGAAGCATCAGCTACAGAGTCTTGTACATTTTGAACAGGTCGTGAGACAGGAGCCCTTGAATCATCATCTGACTCGTCAGATATAACAACAAGATCTCTTGAAGGAGTGTTGGAAATTGAAGATTGTCGAGGCCGTCCGACGGGTTTCATGACCCTCTGCGCAACGCCACGAACAGGCGCAGTGGGCTCGGGGGATAGAGCTGAATTTGCTCGGGCTCTTTCTCGCTCGCGCTGTTGGGCTTTTCGCCGCTCTTGAGTCTGCCGATCGAAACGCAGCCAAGAAGCGGGTAGGACTCCCTTTATCCTTTTACCAACGTTTTTCAACTCATTATCGCTCTGCTCCGCTTCGCTGGCAGAGTCGGTCGCTGAGGATGAGCTTTCCGTCAGCACAACCCTCGCTGGCCGACGAAGTGCGCCACCAGATCTCTGGACACTGCGCGGCGCAAGATCGGAGTCAGAGTCTATCAATGGTCGCATATCATCCTGGATGACTGATGAGGTGGAAGGTGTGGGCAAGTTCGGGGCTGGCGTAGTCGCGCGCAGCATAGCTGGACGTCGGTTTGAAGCGTTACCAGGTCGTGGCGGACTACTCGAATAAGGAGGAGAATTCGGAGGTATCGACCAGATGTCACGACGCATGTCAGGGTTTTCGGACATGCCCGTTGGTGGTGCAGCAGCTTGTGTCGACGAGAAATTGAACTTTCTCCGCTTAGCTGCGTGAGGATGGCGGAGTTGCGTGGAAGGGGGACGTCTGACAGAAGCAGAAGCAGGGCGACGCAATGAATCCGTCTCTTGCGCATATTCCCTTGGCCGTGGAACGGTGGGAGTAGAAACGGGAATTTCGACATCCGGAGGGCTGCTGGTAGGATTTTCGTCGGGATTGAAGTCCTGCTCTTGTGTCTCATCATTTTGCTGCCTTCGATGGCCTTGAGGCGATCGCGACCTCTCTCGCCGGACTGGCTTAAGACCTCTACTCTGAACCTCCCTCCGATACCTTTCCCCCTCCAGCGCATAGGGATGCAATTGGATTGGCTTCCGTTGGCGGAAGTCACGTCTTGCCCTTTCGTCGGCGATGGCCAACTCCCTCTGCAAAGCCGTTGAGAAAGGTATCAGAACCTGGACTGCAGTTTTTCGATGAGGCATGACAAAGGCTGTCGGAGGCGACTCCATGTCCGTGGGTGGATCTGAGAGTTCGTCATCGTCAGAATTGTCTGACAAGGGCCCGATGCCGAACTGATTGAGGATATTCGAGGCACGTGTAGAATCCCCGGCATTATCCGTGGTGGCAGCCTGTTGTGGTATGTCTGCGCTCACAGCAACTTGCGATGGTATGGCAAGCTCGTCGTTGAGCTGAGGTATAGATACGATGGAGCTGGGTGGCAGAGTTGGCGATTCTGGACGCTGCTGAAACGACGGTGGCTGAACAGTTCTTTGAGGCCTCGGTGTTGGTGAACTTTGAAGAGGATCGGGGCTCTCTGATGGCGACGGCCTGGGGACATGGGTTGACTTGGGCGTAAACGGAGAAGGCGTAGGACGGCTGGGTTGGCTGCGTTTCGTGGGCGTTGTTATGGTCTCTCCGGGAATTTCTATTCCCTTTATATCTTCAGTGGCATCATGCTTCTCCTCTCGATCCTCATCGACGCCTTGCTTCTCCTCTTTTGCCTTTTTATTTTCTCCGGCGTGCTCGGTACCATCTTCGACGCGCCCGACGCGTACACTCAAGGCAGCATTTGGCCTAAAACCCTGACTCTCGAGCTGGGATTCCTCTTCTTCTTCATCCGAGTCCTGAACAAATCCTTTCTGGCGCCATTTGGACATTTGGGCTCGCCGGCATGTCGTACCGTTGCTCGATGCTGGTGGAGTGGGCTGCTGGTTGTAGGTGGAAGCCATGGCGCGTCGTCCCGTGCTCCGCCTAGCGCGTGTTGGTGGGCGAACGCCGAACTTTTGCCCGCGGGAGTGCTTTCGTCATACAACTTCCCCTCCAAAATCGCAGTCAGTTCACACAACAAATAGGCAAAAATGGCGGGACGTATCCTCCCGGTTGCTTTAGCAGCAATAGTCGGTGTATCAATTGGAGTGGCGACGTTTGATGGCGAATTCAAGAAGCAACGACTAGCACGCATGGAGGAGGAATACCAACGGTAGGCAGACCTGCGCTCTCTCACTCACCTTCACTCACAATCTCGGCAGAGAATTGGCTGCCGCCGCTGCTTCGAGCGGTGTCAATCCCACCCCTGCCACAACAAGCGCGGCGCTCTCTGCACCACCCCGCCAACTTCAAGCTCAGGCTAAGCAGGAGTCTGTTGCTTCCGCGCCAGCTGATAACTCGTGGTCGAACATGTTGGGACTGTGGGCTTGGAAAAAGGATCCAAGGAAAGAAGCAATACCTCCAAAGAGCAACAATGAACAAGTCAAAGGGAAGCCATGATGGCAGTAATCGTTGATTGGCATTCAAAGCTTCAGTCTCCTCTCCAAATCGGCCCAACGTCCCCGCCGCAACGGATCCAGACGCTTCAGTTCGTCCAGCCATGACCTCATATCCTTGGTCGTGAACGAGCCTGCGCCGGCATCAACCTCCAGATACGCCTCGGCAAGCCCGAGCAGCGCCTCGTATATCCATTTGCAGTCCGCCTCGTCCTCCAATATCTCCCTTATATACTCCATCTCATTTTCGTAATAGTTTTGCCGCTCGCCGTTGGTCAGATCTTGAACGACTAACTGGTCGGGTGGACAAGAAGGTGACAAAATGGAGAGGAGGTACTGGTGGTAGAACCAGATGGATTGGTCGAATGGATCAGTGTTGATAGCTTCGCATATCAGTGCTAGCTCTGAGCGGAGGAAGGCGCGCCGCGCTTTGGAGTCTGCGCCGCGTTCGTCGAGAATGTTGGGGATAAGCTGGCTGCGGTTATGCCACGCAGAGAAATTGGAAAGATTGGACTTGATCATCTTCGTGGTGTATTCGAACTCGGACTCAGCAAGACTCTTTGGAGTGTCCTCGGTCGTAGTAGTCTCTGAAGATGCAGCCAAACGTTCAATCTCCGACACCACGATACGTCTATAGCCCCAAGCATGAAAGTTGCGACTGTCTGCGTGTAGCATCTTATTTATGAGTTGCAGCTCCCCTGACCAAAGCTTGTATGCCGCTTCTGCGCCCATCAGCGCTTCTCCCTTGCGCAGAAGCCAGTTGCGGTGGTTCCATATCCAGTAGCACTTGGGGAACTTCCGAAGCAGCGCAAATGTGAGTTGTACGTCACCCTGCAATAGATTGTCTGGCGATTGATCGGGCGACTCGGATCCTACGAGAGCCATCAAAACGCGTCTGCGATGGTTCCATATTGTGTAATATTCGGGGTTCTCGTTCAGTAGCTTCGTGACTAGGCCGAGGACTTCGATTGTGTACTGCTTTTCAGCAATCTACAACGACCCGTGTTAGCTCTTCTAGGCTACACCATGTAATCTCTACGTACCTTTGTGTTCACCAGGTCCGCCAGGTCTTTGTAGTGTGCAATTTGCTGAAGCTCCTTCTGTCGCGCCTCTTCAGAGCGCACAACGGGGCCTGTACCGCGCGATATGCCGTGCTACATTGGTCAGCGTGATCTTCTATTGTAACAGACATTTCCACCTACGCTTGCCATAGTAAAGGTGCGAGTTCCGTGCAAGTTCGGGGCTTCCCCGAATTGAAGCCTCGGCGAAATGTTGCCCCACCACGCGCGTGGAGCTCCTGCGCCCACGTCATCTCTCGCGGACGGAGCCACTGTCAACATGCCCGACATCGGTTTCAATCTACATATACCCTTCAGCATCCTATGAATTCCAACTATCATTGCCATTACTAACCCAGCAGCAATAACATCGGGATACAGGGCAGTACATTCGGTCTGCCAGCTCCTCTCCTCCAGACAGCTTCATATGCACTAAGATTGATTGCGCGAGCTCTTCAGTTCACTCATCTTGACACCACCAACATGAACGACACTGATGACGATGCCTCTCCACTCAACGCTGGCTACCTCACGCCGCCACTATCTCCTACCAAGACTGTCAGCACCGACGGCTGGTTATCACCGAGGACACCTGGGTCCCCTCGCAAAAGTCGCAGCTGTCTTTTCTTTCGGGACATAGACGGCCCTGATCCGGCAATACCATCATCTCCTAAGAAGTGCAAATTCATTTCTCGTCTCGAAGCTCTCTCGACTCCAGACTTTGGTGCAACTGCTAGCGATTCTTTCTCCGTGCAACCAGATCAAAGTGCACCCACAAAACAGAAGAGACTAATCACCCAGAACCCATCTCCTGGGTATCGCTCTTCTACCCTCGCTCGAGTTCACGCTCGTTCTTCTCCTATCTCAAGCGCACACTCCTTTCGCCGGGAAGCGGCTCTTGGCCCGATCGAAGCCGACACTTCTAGTACAGTCAGACATGCGTCACCTCCAAGAAAGCGGAGACGCAGCAACCGCAGTTCTTCAGACAGTTTAGTCGACAATGTCGTACATATACCGTCCCCTCTACTCGACCCTACAGATACAATCACTACATATGAAACCCCGGAACTACCCGTTCTGGGCTACACTGACGCATCCACCGAAATGACGCTCTCCCAAACTAGCCTTCGCCGATTTCCTTTGCGCCATTCTAGTTCTCCCCTAAGACCCAGTCAATGGGTAGCGTGTGGCGGCTCTTTGCCATCCCCTCGCCATGGGCAAACAAGCACGCCTGACCGTTTCATCGCCCAGCGCCGACCCCCCGCTATGGCTAGAGAAAGTTTTGAGCTCAACAGTCCCGCAGACCGCAGAAAAAAGGGACAGGCAACGAATCGCGATACTCATACAAACGCGGACGCTTTCAGTCGCCGGCTACGCAGAAGCGGTCGCATGAACGAAGAGTTACGTGGACTTCGGGATGCGCATTCGATAATCTCAGGGAGAGCTAATGCGAATAGAAGGAATGTCAACTTCAGACGTAGTTTGGCCCCTTTGGCTGCTCGCCAGATCAGTGCCGGGGCTGTCTGGAATGTCGGCGGACCTTCTGCTGTGAGCGATACAGTGGTAGCTGTCTCCACTGGCAGAGGTAGGATGCTTGGTAGTGGAACAAATGCACCGCTATATAAGTCTGCGTTCCTCAACCGAGCAGATCCGGAAGCTGAGTTGGAAGCCTACGGACGACGTCTTGCACTTGCGCTTGATATCGATCAGACTGATCGCATATTCCAGCACACATCATCCCCGCCAGCTTGGAGCTCGTCAAATTCAAGTCCCACGTTACGAACCAACCATGTGTGGCGCGACAGTGCATGGGTCAAAGATGGCCTTGTTATGCGTTTGTTTTCGCTTTTCCAGACTCTTCTGTTAATTCCCCGCTAACAACAAGATGAAGCACAGCGGCAGGCGCCCCGAAAGCGAAGACCAGTGCCCATCCTACCATTCAGATATGTTCGTTGCTTAATCGCAATCGTTGGAGCTAACATGACGTACAGTCCTCGACGCACCCAACCTTCGTGATGATTACTACTGCACCTTGCTCGCATACTCGAACACATCCAAATGCCTAGCCGTCGGCTTGGGAAACTTTGTACATCTCTGGTCTGAGCGAAGCGGCGTGAACACGCCAGAGTCACTCAACGCTGTGCCGCCAAATAGCGCCCCAGAGACTCGCCACGTCACGTCTCTGGATTTCTCTTCCACATCAGGCGGGCAAGCGATCCTTGCTGTCGGAAGAGCAGACGGTCGCATTTCGCTTTGGAGTCCTTTCGACTCGGAACCCCGATTCGATGCCACACAGCCCAAGCCAGTGTCATGCGTCTCATGGCGACCAAGCGTTGTTCCACGGCCCTCCCTTCGCGATAGAGCAATGACAGTGCCAACTGAGGAGCTACTAATCGGCGACGAAGTAGGCCACATATACTTTTACAGCGTAGAATGGCCGTCGGAGACGCAAAGCGCCCTATTCGGCTGGCACGGCGCCATGACTCTCCTCGCCCGTCTGACAATTCACAGCCAGCAGATCTGCGGCCTCACATGGTCCTCCGACGGCGAGCTCTTCGCCAGCGGCGGAAACGACAACAATTGCAATCTCTTTGAGACGAAGAAAGTCCTTCGACCCAACCTTTCCGCCGAAGACAGCACCACAGCAGCTATCCTTGATGTCCGTGAGGGACCGCGTGGAGAATCAATCTACACAGTGACTAACACTAACCGCAACAACAACCCTGTTCTGCATCTCGCTCAGTCCGCAGCGAAACATACCTGGACGCTCAACGCGGCTGTCAAAGCAATGGCGTTCTGTCCCTGGCAACGCGGTCTCATCGCCATCGGTGGCGGATCTAATGATCGATGCATTCACTTCTATCATACACGTTCGGGCACCTGTCTTGCAACCATTGACTGCGCAGCCCAAGTCACAAGCCTCATCTGGTCCAAGACGCGTCGCGAGATAGCTGCCACATTTGGCTTCGCACAACCAGAACATCCTTACCGTGTTGCTGTCTTTGCGTGGCCCAGTTGTGAACAGGTCGTCGCCGTGCCGTGGTATGATGAAAATCGCGCCCTTTGCGCCATTGCGTATCCCGGCGGTGCTACAAGCGGCCCGACGACGGATGATGATCGTGACGGCGGGAGGGCGAGAGGTGAAGATGGTGTTTGGTCGAGGAGAGGGGTCGAGGAGGGGTGCATTGTTGTTGCGGCTAGTGATATGGCGATTCGTTTCCATGAGATATGGTCGGATCGTCGGGGTAGTGTGGGGTCGGGCGGTCTACTGGGTAGTGGGACGATGGGATCACTGGGTGGGATCGACATCCTAGAGGGTCCATATGCGGGGGCGATTGGGAGGCATGGTACAGTGATTAGATGACAAGGTAGACGACCACTCAACAAGTGAGAGTGCCTAGAAGCAATCAAACGTGACAACAATTCAAAATCTGTAGAGCATGGAGACGGTCGTGAAGTGATGCAATTGTTTATTGAGACAACTGCCTGAAATAGTCAGTGGTATGAGAAGCGCCTATTCCCTAGAATGCCCGAAGTTTTTCATTCAGATACAGGAGCCCACACCGTTATTTTCGTGCCGACGCCATTGTAATCATTCCACGACCCAATCATGAACTCATGATGATGCTCTAGTGCTTCATGGAAGACGCCCTCCTCTTGCGGGCCTCGTCGTGGGCGGCCTTGGCATCGTTGATGCGCTTGGAAAGGATCTGAGCGTACTCGTTCTGCGCGATTGTTAGCCTTGGGTCTTGTAGAAGTGGTACTGGGTGTACGTACGGCAGCATCCTTGGAAGCCTCCGCGCGGCGGCGCTTGAGTGCGACCCTGTGGCGCTTGTGCTGGAGACGCTGAGGAGTAACCAGACGCTGGATCTTGGGGGCCTTGGTGTAGGGCTTCGCGCCCTCCTTCTTGGGCTGGACCTCACGGCGGATGACGAACTTGCGGACCTAGACGGGCAATTGTTAGTGGTCAAACCTTGAAACTCTATAGGCTCACTTCTTGCTCAGACTCAATGCACTGCTTGTAGCAGGAAAGAGCGAGACTCAATCCGCTATACGAAGCAGGATTGGCGAAGAAGCTATGAGAAAACTCACATCATCTTCCTTGCTGAGACCGAAGAAGCGGCGGATCTTGGTGGCGCGCTTGGGACCGAGGCGCTTGGGGTGGACAACGTCGGTCAGGCCGGGAATTTCCTCGTCACCCTTCTTGACGATGCTGAGAGCAAGGACGGAAAGGTCCATGGCGACGATGCAACCACGAACCGATTTCCTCTTGCGCTCACCAGTGCGGCGGGGGCGGTAGCAGGAGTGGCCGTCGGCGAGCAGGAGACGGACACGAGTAGGGTGCATGACACCCTGCTTCATGGGGAAACCTTGCTTGTCGTTACCACCGGTGATCCTGAAGATGTAGCCCTTGAACTCGTCGCCGACGCTGTCGCCAGGAACTTCGTGACCCATGCGGCGGTCCATGAAGACACGGAGCTTGCGCTCATCGTCGATCTCGATCAATTTCTGGGTGCCATTGTTGGGGTAGGAGATGTTGAGCTTCATCTTGACTGCGGCGTCTCGACGGCGTGTGGAAGCTGCAACGTTAGTAGATGGTCGTCGTGAGAGTCGAAATTCTGAGTTTCGCTGGATGGATCTTTTCGACGAGGCCTAAGCGAGGTGGGCACGCTAATGCACTTGGCGCGTCACGTGTGCGCGCGACAACGAGACGAACGAGAACAACGATGGGAGACGACGGAAAAGACGAGTGAAGCAAAAGTTGATAAAATACAGATGATGGTCGTAGAATGGTGCTCTGTTTTCGACAGCTTATACTGACATGTACCCAAATTCCCCCCAAAGTTCGACATCTCCTCACCGAACGACTGCACCCGGCGCGTGACTACAAGCGCCCCAGCTGCAGGATTGCAAGCGACAAAAGAATAAGGGTTGCATGAATTCTTTTTTATGAATTTACATACCATATTGGTAGGCTAGCTGAGCACGACAGATCTCGCAAATCCTATAAGCATTCACTCCTTGACAACAAGTAGTGGGGCAGTCTGCGATTGAGAATGTTCGTCTTATTCCCGCAGGATATCAACCCCTCTAAACCCTCAAAACTATAATTCCAACGCTACCCCAGTTCGTTCCCATATCCCATCTGTCGCATCAAACCAGCTCATTAGGTACAGAGCATTCCCAAACAATAGACCGCCAACGCCGAAGCCATGCCTGGCCATGAAATTGTGCACGTATAATGCTTTTCGATAACACAAAGAGAGAAAACAAACGGAAAGAAAGCGACAAAAGACCCTAATGCATCAACTCGACCGGCGGCCTTGCGGTGCTGACTGTGACGCCCTGTGCCTTCTGCGAAGCGATGGGTCCCTCGACCCCCTCCATGACGTCGAGTGGCGTCAAAGGTTCAGGTGTTTCGGTTGTGTCTTCGACTGAGATAGCGGGGAGGTTTGGTGAGTCACCGTGAT
The DNA here is from genome assembly GCA_004380135.1 of Stemphylium vesicarium. NCBI lineage: Eukaryota > Fungi > Ascomycota > Dothideomycetes > Pleosporales > Pleosporaceae > Stemphylium > Stemphylium vesicarium. The sequence continues at coordinate 66,920 of QXCR01000072.1, forward strand.
CCTCTGGGTGGTAGACTACAGTTGTGCTGCCAGTACGCCTACGGGTGATGGGGCTACCTCCGTGGTCGATGGTTGGCGACGACGCCTCGTGGTTCGCATGCAGCTTTGCCAGGGCTGCTGCCAGATCCTCTGGGTGCACAATCGTGTTGGGCGCATCCTCTTCTTTCATTTCCCAGCCCATGGGCGGCGACGGTGGTGGCGAGATGAAGAATAGTCGGTCCGATTTGGGGAGTGCCAGGTGTTGGTCGGTCGGGTTCATGGGCGTGTTTACACCAAAGTATACGCGGATACGGTAGCCCATGAGCTGCTCGCCATCCAGAGACTGCCGTACTTGTATCGCGGATTCGATGTCGAAGAAGGATACTACTATGCGGCGGAAGGACTTGAGCGGCGCCCATGTGTGTACTTTCGCATGCTTGTCTATGGTCTCGCGAATCTCGGTGAGTGTAGATAATTGGAAGATTTCGGGCGCAAGAAGATTCTAGTCCTTGTTAGCATCGTCGCTGCAGTCGCAAGGAACAACACTTACGGTTATGATGAGTGTGTTTGATGGCGGTGACGGCTCAACCAGCGGTGGCAGGTCTGAGAGGTCGATAGAAAGTGGCGACTTGCTTCTTGATGATGCGCGGGAGCGCTGCGGTGAGGGTATGTTGTGCTGCATGCTTGCGATCATGGATGCTGAGTGCAGAAATGTTCTCAAAGTCTGTTATGTGAGTAGCTGTGGTGAGTAAAGGAGCAATGCAGTGACAAGGTGAGTCTTATATCAAACGTTGCCTTCTATCGGTGGATGGTTCCAGCCTCCGCATGCCAGCATTTGCTCCGCCTCAATCCGCCAAGGCTAGAGGTCCGGCGTCACCACTCCCGCACCCACGTCCCATCTATTTGCCCAGGTTGGCGCGATTACTGGGCAACGTTTGCACTGCCCCGCGCAATTGTTTCTCAACGCACTGTGCTGTTGGGGGGTCCGGATCTCAGCGGACGCGTCAATGATGGAACCTAACCTGACGATATCACGACGCCGAAAGAGAAGGAGAAGCGTCTCAGCCTCGCTGATGCACACTCGCCCTCAACTCAGCCCCAAACGGACGAAGGAAACATCCATCACCGTCTGGTTAGTTCCACACAACGCTGTCTGCAGACCATGGATGCAACAAGCCTACTGTTAGTGTCCGGCTTGCCCTTGTTGGGAATACACGATATGCATGCTGCTGCTTAGGCCCTGCTTGATGCGCATCTCGCTTGACTTGCGCCTCGTCGATATCACCATGGCTCATCACATGCCCTTCGCCCACCGTGATCAACCTGGGCGATTTGCGACATTTGTTTTCGTCATTGTGCCGGCGTTCATCGACACGTAGACCGCACCCGGCAAAATACTCTTGCGCTGCGTTAGCCAGCTTCTGCAGTTGGCGGCAGTGCGGACCGCCCAAGTGCGCATTTCCTCCATCTGGTTGTACGGAGGGTAGCAAAAGCCTCGGACATCACCAGCGTCGAGAGTGTATCATGACATGTATCATGCGAGAAGAGTGGCGCTTATGTTCCTTAATCGCTCTTTAAAGTATAAATTGTCTTAGACCGGCGGAACACGATGTTGCGAGGCAAGGAAGTGTTTGCCAACCATGTTTGCGCCGCTTCTAATCATTTCGTCCGCCTGCTCACGGCAGGCAGACTTCAGCGGCCCGGAAGCTCTAGCATCACCAAAGCATATGTGCAACCATGCCACGAGACACGAGGCAAGCGCACGGCTGACAGGAGACTGTTGCGGACCAATTGCGGCCTCACTGTCACGTGACAAATCTAAATGACCTGTTGACAAGACCTATATACCAGGGAGCGTGTATTGGAAATTCGTCTCTACAATCTTCCATACAAAGGAGTAAACCCAGAATCGCTATGGCTGTAATCTAGGCCAGAACGTCAGCTCGCGCTTCCACATTTCACTCCCTCAGTTTGTGAACCAACACACACATAGATGTGGATTATCATTGCGCCTTGGTAATTGGAAACTTTCTATGATGCTCCCAATCCGCCATCAACCTCAAGGATACTTCCAGTAGCATAATCGGAATGAAGAAGAAACGAGCACGCCTGAGCAATATCGAGTGGCTTCCCCATCTTCTTCATAGGAAACATACCAGCGATATCTCCCTCACTAAACGCTCCCGACTCAATAGCATAGTTCAAGATATCCGTTCTAATCGCACCAGGAGCAACAGCGGCCACCTGGATACCAGCTTGTGCGTACTCAAGCGCCGCAGTACGTGTCATACCGACAACCTGAGGCACTGGTCAGTGGGGGGGTTCGAAGAAAAGCGCAGAGAAAGATGGATTTACATACAGCATGCTTAGTCGCCACATACGTGCCTGAGTTGTGGATACCGTGCAAGCCAGCGATCGAGGCAATGTTGACGATGTGGCCCGACTTTTGCTTCTTCATAATCTGGATCTGCTCTTGCATGCACCAGAAGACGCCGAGGACATTAACGCGCCACATCTTTTCGAACTCTTCGGTAGATGCGTCGCCGATCTGTTGGGTATCGGTGGAGATGCCCGCATTGTTGACTGCTCCGTCAAGACGACCGTAGATGGAGATTGCCTTTTGATGGAGAGCTTTGACTGATTGTTGGTCTGAGACATCGGCTTCGATGAATGTAGCTTCTCCTCCCTTATCTTTGATGGATTGAACAACCTGTTACATTGATGTTACTAACAGTTCGTCAAGGTTTGACCATGCAGACTTACCTCGTTACCTTTTGCAGTGTTCCGTCCGGATATGACTACGGTCCATCCTTGGGAAACGAGCAATTCTGCAGTTGCGCGCCCAATGCCCTGGGTAGCACCAGTGATGAGACACACAGGAGACATTGTCGTATAAGGAGATCTGTCGGCTTTGGATTGAAAGTGGAAAGTTTGTAGGTAACTGTAGCTTGCTTGGAATGTGACTATATGAGAATGATGTATGTTTTCATCGTGCGCCGCGAACAATACTTATATTCAACAGTAAACATCACTTTCTAGACCGCAAAGAAGCGTAAGTCCTCTATCTCCGCATATGGCTCTATGAAAAGACAATACCGACTCTTCTGCCTCCTGAGATTAGTCCGGGTCAGAAACACCACGCAGTTGCAAGTGGTGTTATCTCCGTCACCAGAAGGAGGGTCGGATTTGCTGTCTCCGCAAACGGCTCTGCGACATGGGGACACCAAACTTTCCTGGCTCTGGAGATTAGTCCGGGCTGGGATGGACGCAGTACAACTGGTAAGTACTCATCCGGGTTGCTTCTCATTGGTTAACGGAGGTAAGGGAGTTAGAAGCCAGCGCGACCGGATTTAATTCTCGCAGTACGAATTGGTGCGTAGAACATCATGTAGAGAAATTGAAACTTCTTTTCCTCTACTACTATTGAGCTGTAATACGGAACAACGCATGGAGAATAAGGCGTGAAAGCAGAAGGAAAAAGACATGATTAGGGTTTTGGCCTACGGTAGACTGATCGCTCGCCTTGTTGGCACTGCGCCGTATGACTTTAGGAGTGGATTTCTCAAGTCAGCCAGCTCGACGCGCGACATAGCCATAGGCGCTCTTGCAATGCCGCCTTTATCAGCTCACATTGTTTTGCTGTCTTAGTTTAATTGGCATCTTGTCGTGCCTGACTTGCGGCGTGGCTGGCGGTATGAGGTGTCCTTCATCTCTCGTGTGTAGGGCTGAACGATGTCCAGGTGGTCATGCACTGCATCGCCATCGCCGCGAGGTCTGCAGGCGGAGCGCATCTGCACGTGCGAAATGCTGAATGAGCAGCCATGAGCTGCGAGACGACCGTAAACCTCGCTCCACCGCGGCGTGGCGCAGGTGTGGCGCGGATGTGGCGCATGCCGTCACCAGCCGCAATCGGCTTAGGCTCCTTTGGCTCCAGAACTCACTTCAAAGAATCTCGGTATAGGCAGACGACCCTAGCCAGCATCACCCCACACACGCCAACACGTACCAGTCGTCCTTCCACCCCAGTCGCCTCGACACCTCGGCTCCCTCGCAAGCTTCGCAAGCCCTCAGCCTCACTCCCCCCGAAACGACGACGCGATGGACTACGATCCAGATGGCGGCCAAATCAACGTCCGCTTCCTCCAGGTACACCGCACGCCTTGTCTATGTCAGGCAGAACCACGTCGAGCTAACACAGCCATTCCATAGGCAGACAGCCAGCGCGCCAACTTCATCGTGCAAAACTTCAATCTGGAAACCGCAAATGCACTGCGCCGTGTAATGCTCGCCGAGATCCCGACGCTCGCCATCGACGTGGTAGAAGTGTTCGACAACACATCCGTTCTCGCTGACGAGTTCGTGTGTCACCGCCTGGGTCTCGTCCCGCTGTCATCAAAAGGTGTAGACGACCTCTTGTACTCGCGCGACTGCGACTGCGAAGGCTACTGCGACAACTGCAGCGTGGTGCTCACCCTCAACGCGAAATGCACAGGCAGCGAGGTCATGAAGGTGTATGCGCGCGACCTGGTCATCGAGTCGCGGCCGCCGAATGACGAGGTGGGAAGGCCCGTGATTACGGATTCAGAGGGAACGGGCAGTTGTATCGTCAAGCTGCGCAGAGGCCAGGCCATCAACATGAAGTGTGTCGCGAAGAAGGGCATCGCAAAGGAGCACGCAAAATGGGCTCCTAGCGCTGCGATTGGATTCGAATACGACCCTGCGAATAAACTGCATCATTTGGACTACTGGCACGAGGAGGACCCGGAAAAGGAGTGGTATGTGATTCCTTCCCAATAAGAATACAGACCTTAGAACTAACCTGTTACTTTGTAGGCCCAAAGACGAAGCCCGCATCAACCTCGATGGCGGCCCACCCAACCCCGACGAACCCTTCAACTACAACGCCGTGCCCACACGCTTCTTCTACGACGTCGAAACCGTCGGCGGCCTCGAACCAGATCAAATCGTCGCAAAAGGTATCCAACGGTTACAAATCAAACTCGCAGAAATCCTCAAGGAACTCTCGGGCGGTACCGGAGACCCTGAGGATTTTGGCGGCGCACAGAGTCCCACGCTGAATGGCGCGGGCTATGGCGATGCGGGGGGCTATACGCCTGTCGGAGGCCCGGGAGGCTATGGCGGCGCGAGCTCATGGGGTGGCGCGGCGCAGGGAGGCGCTACGCCATATGGTGCTACGCCCTATGGTCAGAACTGGTAGATGTTCTGCCTTTGATTTGGAGTGTATAACTACAATTGCATGGGAAAGCTGGCGTTTCGAGAAGGGTTGGGCGTCACACACATACTCAGAGATTGAAAGCAAATGCAAATTGATCTTTGTTGCTCTTTCATAACTTGAAATACTTCTTGCCTTCCGTCATATCCGTCATAAAAAGCTAATAGTACAGTGACAACAACTTGCTTAAGTTACGTCATTTTGTTTTCCAGTTGCGTGAGAGGGGAATATATGTACACAAGTCCTTTAACGAGGAGAAAGCCAATATCTCCGAGTGCCGCTCCATCCATGTACGGGTGAAGACACGGATTAAAAACGCCTTTCCCAATGTTTATGTGTGTGTGTGTGTGTGTGTGTGTGTGTGTGTCGGTGGAGCCCAAGCCCAAAAGTATAGTCATACAGCAGCTCCCCGAGAAACCCAAAATCGTCATATCGCGTTGCGTTGAACAACTTAAGCGTTCTTCACAACGCCAACCTTGGCGGGTCGCAATGTCCTGCCGTTGAGCTTAAAACCCTTTTGCTGAGTGTGGAAGCAAGTGCCATCTTCCTTGTCTGGCTGCGGGGCCTGGAAAACGGCCTCGTGGATGTTTGGGTCGAACTTCTCAGCGGTCTCCGAGGGGTCGAAGCGCTCCAAGCCGTGCTTCTTCAGCGTGTTGATGAGGATACTGTCGGTCATCTTGAGGCCGTCGTAGAGGGCGATGAGGTCGGTGTTGTCTCCCTTGAGCTTCTCCTCGGGCACGGTGCCTAGAGCGCGGTCGAGGTTGTCAACGGACTCTACCAGGTCGCGGGCGAAGCGCTGGATGGCAAAGTCTTTTGCGCCTTTTATTTCGCGTGCGGTGCGCTCTTGGAGGTTGCGGAAGTCGGCGACGGAGCGCAGGTATTTGTCCTGTTGGGAGCGTGCTGGTTAGGTCTGGTTCCTTTTGCCCTTCTCCCATCGCTGGTGGCATACCTTCAAGTCGACAATCTCCTTGTCCTTCTTTTCTAATTGCTCCTTCAATTGCGACGCCTCATTCTTCTCTGCGGGCGCTTCCTCCTTCTTCTCAGCTGCCTCGCCCTCCTTTGCTGGTGCGGCGTCCGAGTACCATCGGATGGCGGGTGTGGCTGCTGCTCGTGTGATGGGTGATTGTTGACGTAGTGGCGCAAAGGCCCGTATTTGGCGGGCAGCCTGTTGTCTTGAGGCGCGGAGGATGGTTCTTTGCAGCATATTGTAAGGCTGGATATGAGATGCAGGTGAATGCAATGGGAGGATTCTGAGGCGAAGAGTGTAGTTGGAATGCGTGATGCGATGATGTCGAGCCTGTTCGAGAAAATTTCGGAGCTGTGACGCCCTTGCCCAGTGCACCCGCACAGGGTCCAATTCTTTCCGTCCCGAGGTCGGATCTTTTCCGATCACTCGCCCTCGAACATATTTCTTGAGCGTCTCAATGTCATGATGCGTAATGCGTTCTTCGGCAGTCTTCTCCCTGCGCATACGCACTTTTGTCTCCCGTCATGATGCCCCGCCTTTTGCTGCGATGCAGAGGCCCATTGAGGCGGCCTACTACCGGGGAGGCACATCGCGGGCCGTCATGATGCAACCGCAAGCCCTCCCCAAGGACCGCGCAAAATGGCCCACCATCTTCCGCCAGATTATGGGAAGTGGCGATCCCTATGGCCGCCAACTTAATGGCATGGGCGCGGGCATATCGAGTCTAAGCAAGATATGTCTGGTCGAACCTCATGGGAAAAGGATCGCAACCGACACAAGAGCGACTCGTTTTCGCACAGGTTACGGCGGCATCGATGCGGCTCGAGAAACTGCGCGAGATGCACAGGCTCAAGAAGAAGCACGCCAAAACCCGGATGAGCATAGACTAGACATTGACTACACTTTCGTTGGCTTGGGTATCGAAAACAATGAAGTCGACATTGCAGGTAATTGCGGAAACATGAGTAGCGCCATAGGTCCCTATGCATACAATGCTGGTCTCCTTCCACCAAGGATATATGCACAAGGCGATGGCGAGGTTACGGTCAAGATACGAAACACCAACACTGGCAAGTTAATCGACTCCACCTTTGAGGTGATTGGGGCACAAGCTGCTGTTGTGGGAGACTACAGCATCGACGGAGTGACTGGGAAAGGCGCCAAGATCAAGTTGGACTTCAAACATCCATATGGTAGCAAGACCGGTAAAGTGCTACCTACTGGAAAAAGAATAGACAACATCGCCGGCTACAGAGTATCCTGTGTTGATGGCGCAAACCCGGCTGTCTTCGTCCGCGCAGACGACGTTGGTGTGGACGGCACCATCCTTCCAAATGACTTCAATAAGCTTACAGAAAAGCTCGCTCTACTCGAAAGCATTCGGAAGGCTGCGGCGGTCGCCATGGGCATTGCGCCAACAGAAGATGCCGTCCCTCGTACCATTCCCAAGATTGGCCTCGTTTCGCAGTCCTCCGCCCATCCTGTTCTCTCTGGAAAAACGCTCAAATCGTCGCAGATGGATATTGTCGTTCGATTCATGTCGGATACACAGCCTCATCGCGCAATACCACTGACTGCAGCATTGACAACAGCCGTCGCTGCGCGTATACCCGGAACCCTTGTCGAACAGATGCTGGCCCCCGAGCCGTTGATGGAGGGCGCTATCACGATAGGTCACGCCAGCGGACGACTGCAGGTCAACGCTACTATGAGCGAGAGGAACAAGCTCGTTCCGGAGACTGGCACAGTGTACAGGACTGCAAAGAGGCTATTTGAGGGAGAGATTTTCTGGACAGACAACACCGATGGAACTCTTGAACCCAACACCACGTACGGCAGCAAGGGTCAACACTCTCTTGGCCTAGCCTTTGTACTAGAGAACAGAGGGCAGAGTTCATCTCATCTTTTCGAGTCCGATGGCCAGCCAAGCCAGCCCCCAGCAGAAGTAGAAGTTCTGCCGGAGACTGCAGACCCAGAGCCCCAACAAACCCTCTCTGAAGTCGAAGAAAACGAAAAAGAAGAGAAAAAATACAGCATAAGCTACCGCCCTCTTCCGGACCCCCATCGAAAGAGAACCATTTATCCTGTTTCTTTTTCAGATCTCCCCGACACGCCCCTTGCAGCCGCCCTTCAGAAACTCCACGCGCAAACTAGCCGTCTTCTTTCCGACCCTCAGCTTGCGACCCGCAACTACCCACTAGAACTCGAGGCTACTATCCGACGAGCGCAGCTTAGTATTTTCTTCGGCGCAAGGATACAGAAACAGAGGCGAACTGATGCCAAAGCCGGTGAGAAGGCTGTTGAGGGTGCGAAGCTTGTTGAGGAGACTGGTAGTGAGAAGGGTGGTGGGAAGGGCAAGGGAGAGTTGAGCAAAAGGATGATGAGGAGTTTGGAGAGGCAGGAGAAGAAGAAGATGAAGAAGTTGGCGAAGAAGATGGAGAAGACGTCGAGAAAGAGTAAGAAGACGTTTCGGAGTGAGAAGGCAGGTCGAGAAGGTAAAGAAGCGAGGATGGATTAGGGGAACAGAGACCCAGGTGTGGAGAAAGGGAGGTGGAATACGATGAAGTGTAGAATGAGGGAAGCTCCGTATACAAAAGCAGATGTATAGGCGAAACTCCTACGCCACCACAAAGAAACGCATCATCCATGTCCATGTAACAATCTCACCCCAGTTCTGAAGCCGTTTTTCATTTTCCCCCTGCCATTCTTCGTCCCTCGTCTCGCTAAACGAGTTTTTTTTTTCGCATTTCAAATGTCTTTTTTCCTTCTCCACGAGATCACTACACGTCTCATTATTTTTCTTCTCATCTCAACGCCTTTTCCCACCAACTGCGTTACTTCTCGTTAGCTTCGGTATCGTTGTTCGATAATGCGTTTAGGCTTACCATGCTATAGTCCACCATCCCATCAAACTGCTAATGCTATTATGCATCTCACGCACTTGATCGCAGTTTGGGCATGAAAACGTTTTGCAGAGCTTCATGCTTAATAGATATTAAGCACTGTAAGAGCACAAAAATATGCCTTCCTTTTTTTTTTGTCTAGGATCACTGATATAACAAAATGAAACACGAAGAGGGGGGTGGGTAGCGAAGTGACGTTTTGCTTGAGAAGTTTTCCGATGATTCAACTGTACATTTGCAGAATACATCAAGAACTTCCTCTTCTTCTATTCTCCTTATCTATCTCTACGTCTAGGTAGGCCTCCCTCGCTCTCTAGCTAGGAGACGCGTTTTCTACGTGACATATATTCCTCCTCCACCCTCTTATTCTCTCTATAAACCTTTCACTATCGAATCCCCTCACACCCTGACTGCCTATCCACATTCATCTCTTCTCACACTGCCTGTTCCACCATAGCCATTCCAAATCGGTCCTTCCACCCACTTTCGCAACACCATTACGCATCATACATCACATCCACCCCACCCAGCCTACACACGCCAAGCCCCCGAACAAGTCCGTACGAGGCTCAACGACTATGCCATGCAACGACTCAAGCGATACTATTCCGCCCACTCCCCTTGCTTCGCTAAGAAGACTGCAGTGTATTAGGTGGAGAACAGATAGACAGGATAGACAGAGGATGGGTGAAGCAAGCGCGTCACCTTCCCCCTCTTCCTCATTGACTTGAATCGGGTTCGGGCCGTTTTCGTGGGGTAACACAATGTCGAACATGTTGCGAGACCCGAATACCCACCCCCCATGACAAGAGCAAGTGCAAGCGCAAGTGCAAGTGCAGCTCATAGCGCATGCATCATACCACACCAAAGTGGAGTTTAACTAAGAGGCAGCAACAGCAACATCAGCGTTGTATTCACTGCTCTAGTCCCAAACCCCCATTTAACCCCCATGCCATGCCCATACCCCAGTCTATCCAAGATGCGATCGACACGCAGCCGACCCAGGGTCCTTAATTGCTGTGGATCGCGTTCCTGTCCTCCTCCTATTCGAGGTACATTCAGGGTTCGCACCGTGGCGAAGCCACAAACTTTCCTTTCGGCCCGCAGCTCATTGCGCTTGCATGCAAGGTAGAAAGAGAGACAAGGGTCGTTGTATTAAGACACAGGTGTGCGCAAGCATCCTTGTTCCTGGGATGGGTAGGTGGGGTAAACGGGTTTGGGACCATGTTTGCAAATTGCTACTGCTGCTGGGGGCGAGGCTGCGTGCGTGTCTCGATGCGAGGGCTGGTGTTGTTGTTGAGTATCGTGGTGCATTGACGTTCGCAGCCCGTGGGGTTCGTTCACGGTTGATGATCAGTTTAGTCTAGTGTGGTGATCATGACGGGATTTGTGAACTTGGTCTTTTCGGACCGTTGGTATTATTACAATTACTCAGGTACCTTACCTACGAGCGAGAACGTGACCGTGCTGGTTGTACCAGGTGGCTCATGGACTTACTTGTACGATATCGTATGATTCTTGTACGAGAAGAAGAAGCGAAACTGAACTAGAGTCATGATTAAGAGAAAGAGACTATGGATGTCGAGGCTGGAAAGAGACGAAAAAGTCCGTCATAGAGAGACCGTGTTAGTGGCAATTATCGTGGGTGCGACACTGGGTAAGTTCCCTTTCGGGCCGCTTTTTTTCGTTGCGCCGCGAGGGTCGCTGCAAGTAAGCAAGTAAGCAACCTCGTACAAAACTACTTTCCGCCACCTGCAAAAGTCTATTTTTGATGCAATTTTGCAACTTTCTCGGTTACGCTCGAGATGGTGAATCTAGAATGAGGCTTCGTGACGAAGACGCTTCTTTTGGTTCGCTCGGTCACGGGTTCCGGGTCGCTCTGGCGATCTGGACCCTTGTTCTTTCGTGATGAACGTTTGTGCTAACGCTGTAGTAGGGGCTAAGGTGATGTGAGGTGCAAAGCGTGGTTTAGAGTTGGCTTCTTGCCGGTGCTGTCCAGGTTGGCGTATACTGCGTGTACTCGCGCAACAATTCCGCGTGTCGGTGCTGGTGTTGAGACGGACGCTTTGTGTGCGTGCACGACTTCTCATGCTACGTAGCATTCCTATTTTAATGAAGCTGCCCGAAAGAGGACCCGCATTGTACAGACACGATTTGACAAGACGACGTCCGATGGCGGTGTGGTCTGAATGTCGTCGATCTTGAAGGCTATCTCATCTTCGACACTGAACATCAAAACTCATAAGTTGACGTTTGTCTTCCGAACCTGAATCCGAATACGCAGCGTCTCGTAGCTGGTGTGATTGCGCAATTCTGCAGTCTTGCCATGTGTCTTCCCGGAAACCTAAAGTCACCGTATACAAGACACACGCTACACCAAATTGCTTTGCACGAACGCCTTTCGTGTAGGTTACAGCTAACGTTCACTTGCAAGTAGCTTGAACGCCAGCGTCCCCGTTGCAGTGGCTGATCTTCGGCATCGGCACCGGCACCGGCACAGGCGTCGGCGGGACTTTAAACTCCGACCTTTCGCAGATTACACGCTTGTGAAGCCACCACCTCAATTTCGGACGTCTGTAATCCGGAACTGTCAAATTCCACATGTCCTTAGCCCGGAAGCTCAAAGGCTCATAAATACCATGCATGCGTCAGGTGATGAGCCGCTCACCGGCACGGAGCGGCAGATCATGCATTGCACAGAGATCTGATCACCAGCAAGGTTTTGAAACCCACGGGTTGATCCGGTAGTGGCGGAGAAATGTACAAGTATGGACATGGACAAAGATGAATTGACTGCGCAGGATCTGAAATGACTTACTCGCGTTGAGACAGAATCCTTTGGAGAGTGGATATGAACGCTGAGTAGGTGAAGTGGAGAATGGAGTATGCCAGCGTTTGGTCGCAAGATCGTCGTTGGGATGCCCTCGCTACGTTGTGTGGACCTGTGGCATCTGGAGGTGGCTGAGGCGTGGAAGCACTTGGAGAAGCACTAACCCAGAGAGGTGCACTCAGCGCTGTCTCACATGCACCATCATCGACGGTCCCATGCATGAGCTCGCTGCAGGCTGGATAATATGTTGATCAGACTGACAGCAGCACGCAATTCATTCGGAGATTGCATGCCCATCATCGACAGCTGCCTGCAATCGACCATATCAACGCCATCTTGACAGCAGGCGAAAGATATCACCAAGATCCTGCACGCCGTAAAACCTTATTTACGCGAAAGTGAGGAGTCTGACGAGCATATAAAGTTCGCACTGCTCTGGACTAAAAGGGGGCTAGTCCATTAGCTTGCATCACGCAACGTGACGAACGCAACAAGTTCGGGGTGGCGTATAGTCGCGCTAACATGTCAAACCCGGTTGACAGCGGATATAGTTTAGAAGCACCTGCCATGTGTTTTAGCGGGAGAGGGTACATTTTAGCAGCGTGTAATTTCACTAATGCACAAGTAGTGCGACACCACGTGCTGCAGCAGTGGCCTCACCACTAGCTGCAGGATCTCAGAGTGCGATCTGCAGATCTTCGTGGTGCTCGTGATATTTTGTCGTGAAGAATGAGCAAAGTCGTGATGTTGATCCTAACGCCTGTACCGCCTTGAACGCCAAATCCATGTGCTGGCTCACCGCCATTGACTAAGTGATCTAGTCCCTTCTAGTCGACAGGAGCGTGCTTGAAGAGGAAACTAACACTCTCGCCGTTGTGGGTACGTCTGCAGGCCTCGGCAAGCTACTCATGGTCAGAGTGTATCCTCCCTGGAATGATGAGAAACTTACAGTTGGACTGATATCGATGGTCTCAATGCGGTCGCAAAGCTCCTTCTTGTCCTCGTGGGGCACAGTGTTGGTCACAACAATCTTCTTCAGCTGACTGCCGTTGAGGGCCTCGATGGCGTTGCCGCTCAAGATGCCGTGTGTGACAATAGCGAGGGCATCCTTCGCTCCTTCAGAGATCAAGACATCTGCCGCCTTGACCAGTGTACCACAGGTGTCGGCCATGTCATCAACTAAGATAGCGGTCTTGCCACGTACGTCTCCAACCAGCACCATTCGCGAGACCTCATTGGGTCGAGTTCGCTCCTTGTGGATGAGAGCAAACCCAAGATTCAAGCCGTCTGCTATTGAAGTCGCCCTAGAACTGGGTCAGCACTAGGACTTTCTAGAAAACTGTTACGGAGAGCACTCCTGCAGTACAAAATACCGCAGTGGCGTTTCAGGGTCCGAAATGACACCACTTCACGATGGCGCACTACGATAGTTCCACGCCAAACACTCCGAGTGACTGTTGCGGTGAGATTAGATTGTCTTACCTCTTCGCACCACCCGCATCTGGACTGACGATAACGCAGTCCTTGACGTCGAGGTTCTCACGGATCCATCTGAGCGTACTGGGCTCAGCGTACAGGTTGTCGACGGGCACGTTGAAAAAGCCTTGGATTTGACTGGCATGGAGATCCATAGTGATGACATGGTTGCAACCGGCGGTCTGGAGCATGTTTGCCATAAGCTTTGCAGTGATGGGCGCTCGAGACTTGTCTTTCTTGTCCTGGCGGGCATATGGGAAGTTTGGAATCACAGCGGTAATACGGCGTGCGGACGCTGTCTTGCAGGCGTTGATCATGATTAGCAATTCCATGAGCGCATCGTTGATGTCGCCTGGCGGGGTAGATTGCAATATGAAGACTGCAACATGGTAAGCTGAGGCTTGCTAGACACGGCTACGCGGCAATGTAGGAGACGGCGCATACCATCTTCGTCTCTGACAGACTCGCCAATAGTCACGGAAGTCTCTTGGTTTGAGTATTGGAGCACGAGAATCTTGGTGAGTTCAATTCCAAGTCTGTGATGAGATTAGTTACACTGCACAGCGATGTTTCATCAAGGTCCTGGATGGTGCTTTGACAGAAAGAAAAGCGCCATAGAAAACTCGACGCGTGGGTGGAGGAAGATGTTTGCGGGGGCGCGCCCTCCTAGTCATAGTCCCAAGAAGCATCGAGTAGCGAGGACTTCAACGTACCGATCAGCCACGAGGCGGGCAAGCTCAGGATAACTGTTGCCGGTCAGCAACTTGATGCTGTTGGTAGCCATGGCGGTGGTTTGGACGGTGAAGAGTATGCTGGCCGTCTAAGAATTGTCACGTCGTCGCCCAACGCCCCGAACTTTTTCACGAAAAGAGGGCACGGGCCAGGCGGAGAAAGGTGGCGCCGACAAAAAGAGCAGTCGTCCCACGGTCGCGGCAGGCGCAGGCGAACCCCACCATTCCACCACCTTTGCCTGCTTTACGTGAAACTGTCAACCTTGAAGCTATCGCGACCTCATCTCTTGTTTGAAATCAACATTGCTAGTTGGCAGCATTCATGTTCGTGCTTGGTGGCTAGTGTGTGCCGTTTTAGCCCTGGCAAGGCCGCCCGCTCCCACTAGTCTTCTGAAACCTAAAGGCGGCCGAGATGCTCATGGTACTTGTCGGTGTTTTGGGCGCATCACGTATCTCCCCTGATTTATCCACTCCTTGTTGATACAGACCCATATCGCTATCAAGCAGCCGAAAAAATGGTGAATGCAGCGACATCAATATGGTTCCTGAGATTGGTGGCCAAGAGCACATCACGTATCTCGTATAGGGTCCCTGGTACTTTATAAAACGTGTGCCCAGCCAAGTCCCCTCTCGTGTTCTTGCCCCACCGCGTCTCCGTTTAATCGGCATTTCTCAGAGCGTGACCGTGCCGTTGAAACAGGCTATAACACATGTATTATAGTAAGGGCTTCAGCCTCACCATGTGCTGTACGTACCCCAATGAAACAGTGTCAAGCCTAGAATCTGCGCGATGCATGTCACGAAGCCAGGCTTGACTGGTCACATTGGTTTCCCTGAGCCATTAATTTGCTATCGTCGTTACGATGGCCGTTACAGAGCTCACCAACAGAATGGCTGCTGGATGACCTGGGCTGTGGTTGCAAAGGTGCTCATACCTTGTACCAGTAATGTGCATGAGGCACTACGATGTTTCGTGCTCCAACTGGGGCAAGCAAAGCGCCACAAGTGCATGTTTGACGAGGAACCAGAACGCTTAGCTCAAGATGTCATTCTCGATTCATCCACCCCTGCGGGATGTGTCTTAATAGATACATGGTGCGCCACAATGACATCCGTCTATCGTCGTCAAAGCTCCAAACGTGAAACAACCCCCTGGCAAATTCATCGCCTTTTTGGATACCGCGATGTAAGAGAAAGTATTGATGTGCAAAAGAATAGCTAAAAGTATAGAAGTGACTCGCAGAAGATCGGGTATAAATGCCAGCGTAAACAATGAAAGAAAACGTTGGTGTGTAGGTCTTGCCTTTGTACGTTCGAATAGGAAGTCGAACCACTCCAAGAAAAAGAAAGAGACGGGGGGGTTGAGAAGGCGTAGTATAGGCCGGCCGTTATGATACAAAGATAGGAGATCGTGACGATTAGGATGTGGAATTAATGAGTGTGCCGTACAAGGCAAGATTGGGGGTATCGTTGCGTGAATGTAGTTGAAGGGTGGGCTGTGAGAAGGTCTTTAACAGGTCTGTTCGCACATCTTGCCGATCGCTCTCTCGATGTCGGAGAATAAGCTGAGTACGTGGCCGTCGGCGTATATCTTGATAGACTCTGTATCCTTGCGCTCATGTCTGCGGGGGCTTTCCATCTTGACAGGACTCCGTGGTGGGGTGGTTTCGGCGACCTGGTCACGAGCGCTAGGGTTCAGCACAATAGCAGCTGCAACGTGCTCGAGTAGCTTTTGGCGGAGCCGCAGCCGGCGATTCTCGGCCTGCTCCAGTTTCAGAATGAACTCGTCGATCGAGATATCTAGTTCGGCTAGAGCCTCTTCCTGTTTGAGAAGGGATTCCCGAGAGAAGATGACTGTCTCTCCGCGCCGCAGATAAGCGATCATGCGGCCATGAAGCTTCTGGCGACCTGCGCGCAAAGATTTGTAAGTCTTGCGAAGGTAGTCACAGCGCTCATCAAGAGCTCTAAGTTCCTGTAGCGGTATTAGCGACGGTCGTCTGTATGCACTCGCGGAAACCTTACTCTTGATAGTGATGCTACGTCACGCTTGTTTAAAACTTCAAAGTTGCCAGCCTGATCGTAAGCCTGCTTATGAAGTAGCTTTTGATCGGCATCACTGATGCGCCTTGAAGCTTCTGGTACGCGCATACCCTGAGGTAGCTTCCAGGAGTCTGCAACAGCCTCAGGACCATCGCTTTCTGACATTGTTCGGCTTCGCTCTTTCTTGCTATTGCGACGCTTTGGTCGACCGCGATCCATGATAGACGACTCAGATACGTTTCGGTTGTGGGTAGAGTTTTGTGTGGCAATGGGATCTCTCCTCTCTGTCCGTGGTGAGCCTCGGGTCGATGCGGGTGAAGATGCGTAAAAGGGGTTGGTAAAGGCGGAAGGTGGCGTGGGAAGGGGAATGCTGCCATTGGGTGATCTTCGGAGATCCATAGCGCTCAGTGGAGTGCCTCCACCTGAGTGTGTCGATGCAGGAGTCGTAAGCTGTGGCTTGCTTGCTTTGGAGTTCAGGACCAGCGGGGCTGGCGAGCCTTTGCGCTCACCAGCGGGTGACTTTGGGGGCACTTGTGGTCGTCGTTCTTGTTCCTCTACGATGTTCTCGGTCTCGACCTTGAGTAAAGGCCTAGGTGTGGCACCGGGACTGAGAATCGGGGAGAGCGGTTTGCCGGTCGTGTTGAGAATCTCGGAAGATAGAGGTGTAGTACTTTGTTGAGTTTGCACGGACGAAGGGCCAGTGACACAAACCATCATTGCATCACCAAAGGGCCCAGATCGCCAGTTGGTACCTGGGGCGCTGCAGGAACGCTCATGACCAAAAGCTTCATACGAATGCTTCCGCAGAGGGGGCCTCCCTGGGATGGTTGCTGGGAATTGTGTTAATTGTTGCTTGGGTGGTCCAATAAGGCAGTGAAACTTACGGGAATCAATGGTCATTTCTTGAACTGTGGTCATAGTATTTCCAAGCTCAGGTACACTAACCTTTCGTCTTCTAGACAGAGAACCTGTGCGTTGCCAAAAAGGTACGCTGTTCTCGGATAGTACAGCAGTGTCACTTAAAGAGGTAGCGGAACGACCAGCAGCAAGAGCAGCGACCTTGTCGGAAGACTGGCTTGGCTTTGATGTTCCTACTGGGCTCTTGGCTAGGGGCCAAATTTGGTACTTGGATGCTGTGGGCTGGCTGAGTGTAGCGAGTGATGGACTCTTGGAGTGAGAAGCAGCGGGCAAGCTGGAATCTCGGGTAGCCTGAAGGTCTCTGAGTGAGCGAGAGCGCCGGGGCAGATGGTAATTCATTGGGATGAGAAGTGGGGTGGATGGCTTACCATGGTCCTTGAGGATGTTTCCAAACTTATATAAACAGATGTCTGGTCGGAATCGGAGCGCATGCAGTTGGCTATGTGTGTCATGGCGGACGTTTGAGGTTGCCGTGGCTCACTGTCTGAGGTACAAGGTTGATGAGACTCGGGAGGCGGGCACGTCAAACATGAGGGCTTTCCCTGCATGTATGTGGTAAAAAAGGCACTGCAGCGGGTTAAGTGTGGCTCGCAGGCGCTAGTAGTGCTACCTGCAGCAACGAGGAGACCCCCCTGCTACGGCGAAGTACCAATACAGCGTCCGTGTCTAGGCTGTCGGCGGCACGTCCTAGCTGGGACTGGTGGGCGTTGGGATGAAACATGGGCCTAACCTCGCACGTCTGGCGATTCGTGGGGTAGGTTATATCGTCACGCAAGTATTGCCTAGGGTGATCTGCACGATGTGCACGACGGCACCGCCCTGAGCATCGAGGGCAAGGCATTGCCGCGACGGATCGTGCGTTTTCAGGGCAAGATGTTGATCGGCAGGAATGGCGCGGGAGCCAGTGGCAGCAGAGCTGGTGGCCAGCATGGAAGCGCTCATCTCTAGCGTATCACGAGGTGCAGTTTGACGCAGTAACAGGTCCATTGATTGCCCGCCATGCCATTACTCTTGCAAACCGGGTGTTCAAATGGAGGGCAGTTGATCAATGCCGGCGGTTTGGACGAAAGGGGCATGAAAGCCGGGCCACCAGGTGAAAACAAGCTGAGGCAGCTGGCGACCGAGTAGTGTCCCTGACGAGAATGTGCCGAGGAGGCGTCATGGACTGGAAACATTGCTATTGCTGTTGGGAAAGAAAACATATGCCCTGTGCAGGCGGTAGTGCTAGCGTCGTATGGTGCAGGCGCCAGCTGGTGGTGATGGTTCAGAAGACGTCTTACAGCCGGTGCGCGCCTCTCCGTGACGCCCCGAGAGCGTTGATGAGTCTGGGCTGCGGAGGGCGATGGCAGGAAGGAGGGAAGGTGCGCCTCAGGAACGAGGCAGGTGCGAAGCGAACGTTTAAGCCTAGCAGGGATGACCATTGGCTGCGGAAGCGGCCTCGTGGCTACCCTGGGCGGAGACAGGGTCACTACGGCACAGCAGGAACAGCCACGACTCGTAAATACTACGACCTTTCTAGACGATTACGCTCAAAGCTTATCGCACCAAGTGGTGCGACCAGCCACTGCTAGCACCTCGACCTCATACGAGCGGGCGAACATCGTGAGATGCACGGCTTCTTCCACCGTGCATCCTCCCCTGTCGCCCTTTGGGCATCGCAGCAGGACGACACCCCACCTGCCATGCGCGAACCATGCCCGCCCATCTTGCTGCAAATGAAGGGGACGACGACGACGACGACGACGACGACGACGACGACAGGACAGCGGGCAGTCACTACCCCTCATTTGCTTCACCGGCACACGCGCGCAAATAATCTCCCACAGCAGCACATATAGGCGAGGTCCAGCCTTAAACCCGTCGTCTGTCGCTAAACGGCACGCGAGACGAGGGACCTGGGTCGGGAGTGCCGCCTCTGACTACTCTGATCCGTACCTGGGCCGATCAGTTGCTCCAAAAAGAGCCTTCAGACCATTATCGCATTGCCCTCGCCACAAGCACCCGCTACTCCCTTTGCATCAACACTCGTCTGCATCTTACTCGGGGAGCGCGGGCTGTCACTTGCCGACTCCGCCGACTCGGCTGAACGGTTGCGAAGCATCAAGAACAGCCAAGCTTCCTGTGGGTCCTGAACACCGTCTCCGCCATCTCTAAACTTTTGTCCCATGCTAGTGTGCTTTGGCTAGCTAATCTCGGTCACACACGAACAGGAGCCTGACTTGCTTCTGCCTTGCACATGAGAGTGGTGGATGCACTGGAGAGATCCGCCTGTTGCCCTCCACCTGCACCTACTGTGGACCCTTTGGAAGCTTTCGACGGGCACCTAATATCCTGCGAAGCAAAATATCAACTTTCCTTCCTGGGCTTGTCGAGACGTTTCACTCTGCTGTCCTTGTCCGTGCGGTGGCTGAAAACGGACGCTACAGCCGAGCATCATGACCCCCACGAAACATTATGCGAGGACACATTCGTCCATCTTTGGTCACATTTGGCCTTCAAAGGGAGCAGAAACATAGATTTTCATCATCGATACAGCGTCATCACGTCGATATATCCGTCCAACTATGCGTCTGCGCCTTCCGAGTTTCGGCATCCCGCTCCGCTCATATGCAAGGACCCTCCGAGGTCACGCCAAGCGATGCGTGATGGATTCATTCTAGCAAGGGATTGCTGCATGAGATTCCACCAACTTTTTGCGCAGAGCCAACATCATCCGACTCTCACCCAATGCGGTTAATGTTTTGCCTGTTCCTTGTAAAAAGCACATCTGTGCGCGGTTCGACTTGCTGCTCCAACTTCGGCCGGGATGACTTCCCCGAAAAAGACTGCTTGGCTTCATCTCACTGTGCCTCTTGACTATTCTGAGCGGGCGTTGCATCTGATCACACTCGGTAGGTTCGCATGCAACGAACAGAACTCATCCTGCAGCAATTGTTGGCCCACAAGCGCAAGGATAATCTCGCCCTTTAGCACCGGCTGATTGGGATTAGATAACTCTACATGTGCGAACGCGAAAACTGGACTACTGGCATCCTTCAAACGTACATTTCGTCACGTCGAACTCATTATCTCATGCCCATCTCAAGTGTGTTTCAAAGCCACAGCAGCCTATCACCCATATGGAGTGCGGGTGTCGGCACGTCTTGTTTGATCACCAGGAAATTTTCTGATGCCCATCTCCGCTCGAAGATCTCACAGCTGCTGCGTTGATAGGGCTTCTCTGTTAGGATTCTATCGCGCTGTGACGTGCGTTGCGTTGAGTCGCATTTACCCACGGGTCATAGAGCGACCTCGGGGTATACCACGACCACTATGAATTGGAGCGCACTGGCATAGCGGTCGTGGTCTTCATCTCCGAAATTTCAATTTCTTCTTGAGAAAAATCTGTGATGTTAAGACGGCAGCGTCAATTACAGAGGTTACCTCTGTCAGGACACTGCCTTAATGGCGACATGGCCCGCTCTTAGCACGCACAATAACCGTAAACACTTACTGAATGAACTAGACCAATTCAGGCCAGGACTATCCTACTCCACTTCCCATCTCCAGCTCTCCAAGGCTCTCCCTTGATTGCTACTCTCGTTGGTGATCAGAAGTATAATAGCCGAAGTTGCAGGAGCACCATTCACATAGTTTCAGCGAGTCTAGATCTTCACATCTGCTGTCGCAAGATTTTATCATCCCAAGACACAATCACAGCGGTACACGCAACAATTACCGGGCGCACCCTTACACTCATTCAGCTGCCACACCAGTTCACCACTAATACAACAAGCCCGTTAGATCTTCTGACGTACTAAAATCCACTCAGGGTACGGGACGCAGCCTTCCAACAAAGTTCCCGTCTGCATCAGAAATCTAGACCCCGGCCCACTGTAGACCGCCATAATCAGGCTTCCAGTGATCTTATCCAACGCCCTACATGATGACATTCACACACGGAGTGGCCTCTAGATGCAGGCTTTGGTAACGGTGGAGCTGGCTTAGAACAATGTAGTCAAGCCGACGTTACGGGCCCCGCACGATGCATCAATTTGTTTTCGTCATAGTCTCTTGCCTCAACCCATCTGGACCGCCATAACCAGACGCAAGCTGAATCCTTCTACACCACGCCATCCGAAGCCATCGCGGCTTTCACGCCAAACAAGGAAAGTTGAATCAACCTGCAATCCGTGTCTGTTTCTCTCGAAGGATGCGATACCGTCTTTCTGCCAACCTGCAATCTACGGCATGTGCCGGCCGTTACCGGCACTGAGAGCTACACATTTACTGTAGGCTGTGAAGCTCTGAGTGTGGCCTATCGCTTATCTGGTCAGGTAATGTGTATACCAATCTCTATCTGTAACTTTCTAACCTCAACGGTCCGACCGCAGCAGACCATCCACGGCTCATGCTCCTTCATCTCCCACACGGAATCAACTCAAGTGTCGCATCTTCACCGCATCTACATGGCCGCATCGGAAGCTTACACCCAGGCCGTTGACTGCAGTTTCGATTCGCGGGTACTTCTGCGCAAGAGTTTCATATCATCAGGCCTTCTATTCCCCGCGCACGCATGTCAACATCCGAGTATACTTTAACAGTCTGCGCAACATAATCCCTCAATGCGATTCACTCTCGCGTCTACAACCGTCAGCCCGGTCTCATCGAGGCCTAGTCTGCGTTTTCATTATTGCCAAAAGATCTAGCATGTCTCAGTTACTACCCCCCACGACGTGCAACCCATTCGTCTCGGCTATTTTCGCGGTTGCGGGGAACCCTTGTCTGCAGGTAAAGGTAAGATATGCTACGATGGTTAAGGCGTAGGATACGAAGAGACGAATACCCGGTGCTGGGTCGCGAGCAATGGCACGTAGCACGAGTTGATCTACCAGCTGCCACATTCATGCCTCTAGAGATCCGAGTTACACCGCGATGGGGCTTGTCATACGCGACGCGATGCCGGCAGTTGATCGCTCGGGCCAGGTACTGTAAGCATCGTCATACGACATGCGGCGACAGTATAACACCATCTGCACGTAGTGCGTTCGAGATGGACACAGCCGATGATGTCGTCACACGACCAAGTTACTCGACCCAGTCCCCACCAGAACAAGCAGGCGGCCTCAACACCACTTCCAAACGGCGTCTGGGCCCCTCCCAAGTTTGAGAGTAATGAAATTGCAGCTCCAAGATGTGCTACACCAAAGGCCCGATACAGCAAGCATTACTCAGCCCTTTCCTACTAAGCAACTGCCTAAACATAGTGCGAAAACGAAAGAAGGGTCGCGCAAGGTGTCGCTCTCGCAACACCTTCCCTTCGGGACCCAGGGTCCATGATGACCAAGACGCTTCTCTCTCAAACTCACTTGTGCACAAACTTCTGTCACTTCCTCTCAACAGAACCCGACAAAACCGAAAAGGAAACAATAGACGCCTCTTCCCTTCGGAGTTCACTCCTAGCACCGAACGGCTAGAAGGCCTCCGCGACTTTTCTAGCCCAAAGACTTGATTCGTTTGTCTTCCTTCTTCTTCCCTTTTGCTAAACTTACACACATTCCCCAAGCGTGGTGGCGCCAAGCTTACACGATTCAAGGAAAGATCGTCGTAAAAGCCGCCCGGCTTGGGAGCTTTGTCGCTATGGTTGTACACGCCGCCGCAGTTCCGCGACGCGCACGTTTAGTACTCGAAAACTTGCTGCAGCTAGGTCTGGCGAGTTTAGTCTCTTGTAGCGTTGCGTGCGTGTGCAAGGCATATCCTACTTTACTAGACAGGGTTTTACCCCGCCGGATCACGCTGCTGCAGTAGGAAGCACGGCTGGACTACATACTACATTTCAACCACGCAGCATGCGTCCGCGACTACACGGGGCTATATCGCAGCCACATATAGGAGGATTTCTTGCTAGTAAACCTGTTTTCGTTTCCAGCACATCTCGCTCTCTTCAGACCTCGCATCTGGACTCATCGTGAAACGAGCGCGCACGGCTAAAAGCAGAATACTTGCGCTGCTCTGGAAATCCCGATTGCTGGCAGACGCAAGGATTTTGTTGAGAGAGACAAAGTTTCCGCAGGCGAAATGTCTGTGAGGACATCTTCCTTGATGGTGTTCATACGCGTAATGATCTCTGTTGCCGCTGCTTTTTTCTTTCGATTTACCCGTGCCGGATATCTGCGGGGTGCCGTGGCTTGCAGGAGGATGCCGAACCATCAAGTCGCATGCCAGAATACCAGATCATACAGATTCTCGTACAGCAAGCCCTGGAAAATGCCATGTTCTGGTTGGAGGATTTTCATTCCGCTGGTAAAATACATTTGCGACTACATAATGCTACATATCTGTTACATGTTGGGAGATGAGATGGGCGAATAAAATATGTCAACAAGTAAGCAAGCAAGCAAGAAAAAAATGATGTGAACGTGGACATCAGAAAAGGGTAGCCTGCTCGATTGGTCCATGAAGCGAAGGAAGCTACCAGAGCAGTAAAACAGGAGGAATGCATATGCGTCATGTTGGAGGTTCTGAGGGATGATGCTTCCTGCGAGCGGTAATGCGACATCATCACCATCATGCTCCCCCATCTCTTGCATAAAGGATGCCACATTTCGCCACCACCAAAGCAAAAACATGCACGATCAGGCCATCGTAAATATGAGGAAAAGAGGGTGTATGGAGGAATATGCCGAGATCAGATGCACAATAGGTACACACCCACAGTCTCGAACTGCCGTCTGTCGGTCCGCCTTCCGTACCATACCGGCAGTACAGCCATCAGCCATGTGAAGTTGGTTTTTTCCTTCCACGATCTGGCGGTGCATCGCGCTGGCTTTTCCCTTTCTTTTCTTCGCCTTATGGGGGTCCTGAATCCCGGCTTGCCACATGGCAAGCAAGCCCTGTTTCTGCATTATGACCGTGCCCCTGTTATTTTTTGAACAACGTTGATATCCACATCATAACTTTTCTAGAGTCGAAGTAAAAAGGAAAAGAAAGAGAGACCGGGTGCTGCATCCGCTTGCAAAGTCGTTTGCTGGAACTTTCCGGATACCGAGAACCAAGAATCTTGCATCTCATCTGCCCTTCCAAAGAAGCACTTCTAACAGCACGTCCAGCATCTTCGACAGCCCGTCCATCTTCTTTCCTTCACCCGCTCATCCGCACTTCTCCGTCGGCTCTTGCGCTGTCACCTCCCCCTCCCCTACACCCTTCATCTCTTTCCCCTTTCTACCTTAGCTCGACGCCCAGACGCGCCACAAGCAAGGACCTCAGGCGGTCATGCAACTCGTTTGTTTCTTCGTTGGTGAGGGTGCGCTCCAAGCTGCGGTAGTTGACACGGTAGCACATGCTGCGGCGCCCTGTTTTGGGGTGCACGAATTCGTCGGTCAGACGGATATCTTCGACGAGGTCGCCGCAGACTTCGCGGGCGATCTCCATGACATCATTTTCATGGAAGGTTGGGGTTGGTGGAGCGGGGGCTGCGGGTGGGATGGGTGTGCCTGAGGTCCCGGCAGCAGCAGCAGCATCAGGAGAGGAGGATTGCGTTTGTGATGATCCCGGTGTGGGCGATGAGGTTGACGCTGCTGTCGTAGGCGGATGAACAGCCGCAGCGCCCCCAGCAGCACTCGAGCTGCTTCTGAGCCAGAAACTCACGTCCTTGAAACAAGCCGGGTATTTGCTAAAAGGGACGAAACGGGAGATGGACTTTTGCTCGCTGAATTGCGACAAGAACCGCTCGTCCTTTGACCAGAAAAGGCGGATATCAGGGATAGAATAGAGAAGCATAGCAATGCGTTCAAGGCCTATTCCAAACGCCCATCCTATGCGGTTGGGCACTGAAGCGTTGTTCAGGATGGGCTGCGAGACGATGCCGCAGCCGAGGACTTCGAGCCAGTCGCCCTGCCAGAAGACTTCAAGTTCCCACGAGGGCGAGGTGAAGGGGAAGTATGCTTCCACCCAGCGCACCTTGAGGGGCTCATTGGGAGATTCCGATTCCGTGGACGCAGTCCTAGCAGCGTTGAAGATGGTTACCACCATATCTTCCAGGCTGCGTTTAAGATGCGCTGCCATGGCCTCGACTTCTTCCTGCGAGTGGCCTGCCTGCAATGGGTTTCGCTCTGCATGAAAAGTCGGGTTTGGATCTTCGACGGCGATATCGTGTTTGGTGATCTTTTCCACATCGTCCCAGATTATCTGTGCTAATGTCTTGCCTTCGCTTTCATCTCGCTGTCGATCCCATGTCCGCGCCCCTTCCATCTGGTGGAAGACGGGATAGTGGCTCCGGTCAATGGCATCTCGGCGGTAGACGTCTGCGCTGATGAGGTACCCTTCGCTTTCGTTGTTGCGGAATGTGTCGGCTTGGTGGGCTGAGGTGTGGGTTCGTAGCACAGTCTCTTTGTTCAGGTAGTATGTGTCCGTTCTACTGCGGCCAATGTGATCCAGTGGGAAGCCGAGTGAGTCGAAATTTTGCCCAGTCGTCACAACAGGGAAGAGATCGTTGTGCGTCTTGTAGCCAGGGAAACGTGACTCAATCAGCTTACGCGTGATGGTGAGAGGATGGTCTGGTTGAAGATGTAGTCGCCGGGGTATCGCTGAGAGAATGGTCGCAGGCGTGTTCATCCACTCATCCGTTTTGTATGTTCGCCCTTCTATGGTGACGTCTTTTGGAAATGCTCCTGGTCACTTTTAGATCATTGCTGCCGCAAAATCTCACTGCGAATATGACTTTGGGGCCGGCCAGAGTGGAACGGACGCTGACCATGTTTTACACAGGAATCAATACCGCGAATTCCGTTGAGTTTTTCCGCACGCCCACTTCTGGAAAGAACTATACTAAAGACAAGCATCACATGATAGCGACGTACCGGAAGAGTTGTATCTCACATTATTCAGCGTCAGTCTGGACGCTAAAGCAGGTCTTCGTATCCGTAATGATATATTCATAGACGCCTGACGGCATGCGGCCGCCGAACAAATAGGTATCCGCATCTTTGCTGTTCGCGATACCTAGGTATCTCCAGTCGTCTAGCAATCCGCAAAACCGTAACCGCGGCGCCAAGGCCGCCGCATCCCAGCTCCGGGCTTAAATCCGGACCCTCGCAACGCTTTGCCGAATGACGTCCGCGTGCCGAATTCTCGGTCTCTTAACAATCACCGAACTTTCAACAAGCTGCCCTTATTCCTAAGGCCCATATCTATAGCCCTCTCTCCTCCTTGCCAGCTTCACATGCGGTCGCTGTGCTAGCCGACCCTCCCCCCCTCTCTCCCAACCTGCCCAACATGGCTCATGCGACACGGAAAGTGACGGTACCGGAGCTGAGGAAGAGCGAAGATGTGAAGCCCATAATGAAGACGCCGATACATTATCCATTCTGGTTTGGTGGTAGTGCAAGTTGTTTTGCGACCTTCTTCACGCATCCGTTGGATCTTGGTGAGCCCTCTTTTGCAAGTTTATTTTGTGTTTAGCGATTGAGTCGTCGTTTTCCTGGGCTGACTTTTGTGGCATGTAGTAAAGGTACATACAAAATAGAAAGAGGTCGCGTGCCATGCGCTATTCGTACATTTACTCATCGCTTTTCCTAGGTCCGGTTACAAACTCAGGCTACACATGGTGTACGGTTAAACATGGTACAAATGTTCGGTCATGTTATAAAGAGTGACGGTGCATTGGGCCTATACAAGGGTGTACGTCTCTCACCTATTCGACCTTGCAAATACTCCATCTAAACGCGACCCCAGATCTCCGCAGCACAACTCCGCCAAGGCACATACAGTATGACACGCTTCGGCGTATACGAAACGTTAAAAGATCGCGTGACGACTGCGGAAAAGAAACCCTCTTTCCTCACTCTCGTCGGTATGGCCTCGATATCAGGTTTCCTCGGAGGTTTCGCCGGAAACCCAGGCGACATCCTGAACGTCCGAATGCAACATGACGCCGCGCTCCCGAAGGAAAAGCGACGAGGATACAAGAACGCTATAGATGGTATAATACGCATGTCGCGCGAGGAAGGCGTCGCGAGCCTGTGGAAGGGCGTTTGGCCCAACTCGTCCAGAGCAGTGCTCATGACTGTTGGTCAATTGGCCACATACGACGGATTCAAGCGCGTGCTGCTCAACTACACCCCTCTGGAGGATAACCTCACTACACATTTCTCTGCCTCCTTCCTCGCCGGCTTCGTCGCGACGACGATATGCTCACCCGTCGACGTTATCAAGACAAAGGTCATGAGTTCGAGCGAGAGCGTGGGTCTCGTGAAGACTGTATCGGACACCATGAGGGCGGAGGGTTTCCGCTGGATGTTCAAGGGCTGGGTACCGAGTTTTATTCGTGTTGGCCCGCATACGGTGCTTACATTCTTGTTCCTGGAACAGCATAAGAAGATGTACCGGCAGTTTAAGAAGCTGGAATAGAATTGGAGGGTATGAAAAGATGTTCAAGATACCATTTGGGCGGGCGTTTGGGCGCTGACAGCATTTCTTGCAGCGCGATAGACTATGGCTTGCATACAAGAGGGAGAGACAGGATTTGGCTGTGCATATGCGCTTCAAGTACATATAGAAGGAAAAGAAAGAATGCAAAGTCAGAAACGCTCAATGCGCATCTTCTGGGACTGGCATGAGCAAATTCAAAATACATCATTGGCATTACAAGCACACTATCCAAACTTGCAAGGATCCGCTATCCCCTTAATACCCATGCTTCTTCAACTCCTCCTCAGTCCACTCCCACAACTTCTTCCTCAACCCCTCATCCCTCGCCCACTTGCTCCCCGCACTCTTCTTGCCCACAGGCATGTAATACGCACCACTATCCAACTGCTCCTTCCCCACCGTCGCACACCACGTGGTATTCAGCGCGCCGCCCTCTGGACTCCTAAAGTGCCCGGGCAGCACCAACGCAACAATCCCATAAAACCAAAGCCCAACCTTCATAAACACATTCGTGCGCAGGTTATCGAATAGATCCGTCAGGATAACACCCGGATGCAGCGACACAGACGTAATCTGCGGGTACCGCTCCGCGAGCTCGCGCGCAAACAGGATATTAGCCAACTTGGAGCTGCCGTAGCGCTGCCATGTTGATTCCTGCTTCAGCGCCTTCTGGTCGAATTCTATACCCCGGGATACGGGCATGTTGTGCCCCATGCTGCTCAGCGTGACGACGCGTACATCGGCATCCGGCTGACTCTCCGCCGTGCTTAGCAGCGTGGGGAGAAGGAGTTTCGTTAATAGCGCGTGCCCCATGTGGTTCGTCCCGAATTGTATCTCGTACCCTTCCTTGGTGGTATTGTAGGGCCCCGCCATTATCCCTGCATTGTTGATCAGGATATCGAGGCGTGGCTCCTGGCGCTTGAACTCCGCGGCGGCGGATGCAATTGACGAAAAGGATGTTAGGTCCAAGGACAGGAAGACGATTTCGCAGGCGCCGGATACGCTCGATTTGATCGACGTTATGGCATCGCGCGCTTTGGACTCGGTGCGTGCCGCGAGGTAGATGCGTGTGGGGTTGTGCGCGGCCAAGTAGGCGATTGTTTGCTTGCCGAGGCCTGCATTGCCTGGGGGGTTGTGTTAGGTGCTGTGTGTGATATAAGGGGAGCTGGGGGGAGGGCGTTTACCTCCTGTTACTAGGATTACTTTGCCCTCGAGACTTCCAATGTCTGTTGCGGGATTAAAGGATTTCCCCATGGTGACGGCGTTCAATCGATCGGTATATGTGTATGTACGGATCGGTGCGATGGAGTTGTATCAGCGCGTGGGATTCGAGTCGTGAGGGTGTAGACGGGGTGTTCGCGGGTTGTAAACGGGTTCGTCGCAACTAGTCGATAATGTGGTAGTTCGGATCGCAAAAGCACGGCGCTCAATACCTCTTAAACCAGAAAACAAAGACGCGCGACTGCCTTCTTATCCGCTAGAATCCGCCAAAGTATATAATCCACGGAAGCCTGTGATTCCGCTCTTGCACATGCTCGATCCAATCCCATACCAGACTCTAGCCCGCGGGTGCGGTCCGTTCGCGGCGCTACATAATCATGCGGAGTGGAGGGAACGCGCTATGACGTCGCGTACATTGTGCGTGAAGCCGGGGGCGGCGCAACATGTCCCACGCGTTCCTTACGGGCGTAATGTTTATGAGAGGAGGTCGTGATGTTTGCCCGAGAGGCTGCGAGGGGCGTGAGGGAAATCAGATTAGCGCTTACATTGCCATACCGTGATATGCAGATTGCGAATACACATTGCAAATGCAGATGCAGGGGAGCGGAGTTGCACTATACTTTCAAGGGGCTTTACATGGAGTACAAAGACAAGGGTATCATTATGCTCAATCATCGCAAATACTGCCGTATCCCCCCTGGTGCTATGAAATTCCAAACATGCGGACCTGCCATTCCGCATTTTGCCTCTATTACTACATGTACCATTAACCAAATACGTGGTTCCTGAACCCTTGAAAAGAAGGCTTCCTCTTCGTCACCATGGCGTATTGCCGCCAGATCGTCAGTCGATACCATCGATAGTCACAAGCTGATCTCGGGCGCTCGATGAAGAAGATGTTGGAACCAGAGGCTGTTCCCTTGCTTCGGGCCCTTTCGGGATGGACAACAAAATATTTTTCAAGCTTCTTCTTCCTCTTAATCGTCGCCTGTGAGATCAATTACTCCATCTATTTATGGGATGAATGGACGTGGCGCAGCCTTCCCTTGTTGCCTGTTTGGTCTCAGTCGTGACGAGGATGCAGTTGATGCGCCGTACTCTGTTATCGGAATATGAGGCAGGGGTTGGTTGGTCCTCGGTGGAGATACAGGCGTGATGATTCCGTCCATTTGTTCCTGTGTACGAAGGTATTTGAAGGGAACACGCCCTCGCCGCACCGCTGTGGCGCTTTCCTCAGGGTGACTCCTAGTCCAACCTGCTGGAATAGTCGGAATTGTGGTGAACAGCGTCTCGGGAGCGGGAAAGGTTGAAGGGATCGATATTTCCTGCTTAGCTGTGTGGCCTGAGCTTCGCGGACCACCGGAGATGGAGGATGCGGTGTGAGCTCTGGTGTGTAAGGAATATGGTTACTATTGCTCTGGGTTCTTCTCCTTGAAGAGGCATCGTCTCGAGGACGATAACTGTCAATCCCGCCTCTGCCAGCTGAGTAGCCATCTGAGTAGCCATCTGAGCCAGGGGCATAGCGGTCATGGCGGTCCTGGGCAATATAGCAGTCACTCCTTCTGATGGCTAAAGAACTGTCTGGAGGAACATAGCGGTCAATCGCCCCCTCTAGTCTCTGGAAATCTCGACTAGTCGTCGCTGTAGGCATAGATACCGTACGTGCTGGAAGTCTTTCCGGCCCTCTGTTCCTTTCTGCATCATCTTGTTCAAATATAGCTACACTTGACAGCTGTGGCGACGCCGGCATCGATGAAACGTGTGAAAATTGTCGCAAGGAAGGCTGACGCACGACGTCTGACGACGCTGGTAGTGCTGCAGCTGGATCGCCAGTAGTCGTGTGTTCTCGAGGAGTAGCACGCGGCCTTTGGCGGACTTCTGGGGTGGAAATATTGTCGCTCGACACATTGCCAGTGGACGCTGATGGTCCGGAATTTGTCCGTCGTCGTTTCGGTGCAGGTGCCCTTGGAGGTATTTCCGTTTCGATCTCGTTTGCAGTTTGGAGTGACAAAGCGGCCCGTGGTTTGTTCTTAGAGTTTGTCCTCTTCTTGAAGTGTACTGACGGTGATATAGCCGGCTAAGGCGCTGAGACGGCTGGTTCCAATAGCATCGCCGCCGAACTTGATGCTGCAGAGGTTGAAGCTTGACCCAGCAGATTTCGATGAACAGTCGAGCCATCCACCGCCCCGCGAAACACTTCCAGATTTTCGATCCATCTCCAGATAAAGGTCCAGGCTGATGCGTTCGTGCGAAGTTCCGTAAATTCCTCTCGAAGCGCTTCTCGGAGAGCTTTGATATCTCCTAGAAGAAGCTCGCAGTTTCGTGATTCAAAGTACTTTGATATCAGAACGGTAACGCCTACCATCTCGATAGGTGCAAATGTTTGGACACCACGCAGATACTTGTTCGCGTTGGTGAAAACATCAGAGTCCATTTCAACGAGTTCTTTGAAGATAGTCCAGACACTGGCAAGGTGAGACTTGACAGCGTCGTCGATTGGCCCATTCAGCAGCTTGTGAAGCACGCTGCAATTTGTCTTCAAGGTTGGTAAGCCGTTTGCTGCAGTCGGATGCATGGCCTCGATGATCTGATTGAAGCAGGACAGAGTGAGTTGGAAGTCTTTTCCACGAGACCGATCTTTCATCAACATGTAAATGATGGGAAAGTCGGACACGAACAGCAATGCTAACTCTTGCCATGGTCCGGACTTGGCCGTATCTTCTCGGCTGCGCTGAGTTGAACTCCCATCTGGACTCTAGCGAACAGATCTGAAGGCAAGGAGATATAAAGTTAGTATATGTCTCCCATGCGTCCTGTAGCTGCAGAACTTACCCTCCTCTTGAAACTGACTGAGTCCTGCAAACTGAAACGCAACCAAGTCTTTCTCTAGAAACTGTTTCTAAGTGTCTTCTGAAAGCAGCTTCCTGCGCCTGGGGCCATCAGACTCGCAGAACCACCTGTTGCCGTCAGCGTACGGATGTAATGGACATTCTTGATCTTCTACTTACCATTTCTCGCCTTTGTGGTCATGACATGGAATCATTCCCCTGACAAAAGCCCTGACAGAAGAGAGACGCTGCTTGCCGTCGACACAGACATACTTGTCGCGTCATCTTCCATCATCGCCAGCAGCGTGCTTTTTCTTGTTCAAGAGATAATTGGTGGGATAAAGTAGTTTTCTGAAAAAAATGTCAGCTACAGAGTGGATCGGCAGGGGCGTGACAATGCTACGCACCCATCAACGAGTTCATCAATCCAGTCATGCGATCAGCTGTTCACTGTTAGTACGATCGCTCCAACAGTCAAATTTGGTCTACTCTTACCTGTCCACACAACTTCTCGCTGATATTCCGGCTCACTCCCACTTCATTATTATTGAATCCAGCTGTTGGCATAAAACAAGAGCTAGGAGGGAAATTCTGGACGTTATATAGGTATCATATAGTGGCTTGGCTGCACTAGCTTGCATACTAAGACACCAGCCATCTGGAACTTTCTGCATGGGTGGAATCGCCAAATCTCTGGCAACCGCGAAGCATCGCTTTCACTCACAAGCAGCCCGTCAGCACAAATCACAATCATGCATCAAACATGTCGCAACATGCATACATCACACACAATTGATTGGCCGAAAGGATTTCTAACCTCTTGCGAATTGAGTGTGACTGTAACTACGACTATTCTCCTCACTTGTGCTCATTGCTGCATCGTACATTGGGTTCGTGAGATCGGCCCTACCGCACCTCAACCCATGTGCTATTGCCGAATAAGTCGTAGATTTCTTACAGTAAATGGCAAACCATATTTAGATAGCTGACGACGCCCTCTGATTACGCGTCATCAGATAGTCTAGTCCGCGTAAAGCGAGTCGTCGTCCTCCTCTTGAGCGGCATGTCCAGCGGCGAATTGCTCTTGGAAGTGACCTTCTTCCTCCATGGCTACCGTCTCTTCCATCTTACCACCTTCCGGTTTTAGCTTATCCGCAGCGTGTTCCGCATCCCTCGCTTGATTTCCTTCAGCAACATCGTCATCCTCTTCTTCGCTGCTGTCGGTGTCACCTCCATCGCTGATCTCAATAACTTGCACAGCCTTAGCCTTCTCAGACAGTATTAGACCGATATCGCCGAAGTTCTCAGGCTGCTGGACGTCAAGCATGCCTTTGGTACCCAATGCGAGAACCATCATCAAACCCTGGCAGGCAATCATTTTGGTGTTCTCGGCAGGCGGAAGAAGCTCATCGAAAGTTATCCCCTCGGTGTCGTCAAGAACATCCGGATCATCTTGAGCACAATCACGCTTCTCGGCAATTCTCTCCATGATGAAAGTGATGAAGTTTTCGCCTTCGGTAGAAAGAGCTTCGCGGACGCGAGATGTATGTTTTAGTGGGCTGGCTGGCTCGGGAGGATCTGAGTTAAGACCTGGGAGTTCAAACTCGTCACCGGCGTAGTCGGCGTCACTTGTGAGATGCTTAGATCCTTCGGACAGAATGGGTAGACCCCTTCCATGTGATGGAGACGCGGATATCAGACGACTGCCGTGCCTGCCTTGATCAGCGGAACCAAGCATGCCGACGCGTCCGCTACGAGGAATGGCCGACGAGCCGCGAACGGAAGCACTCATGTTCCAAGGCATTGCCGAGAATATCTGCTCATCGTCAAGAGCGGAGACACCCTTGCGAGGCAGTTCAACTGCAACGTCGTCGTCCCCACCAGGCATGAATAGGCCTTCGTCATCATCACCACGAACAACCTCAGGCTCGCCGGTCTTCTGACGCACGCGGCGAGACTCTTTTTGTGTCGCGTCGTCAATACCACTATCGCGATCGTGCTTGGACCCAGCGATTTTCTTGCGGCTCACGCCAGTGATGGATTCGAAGAGGTTGTCGCCGACGAACATATCGAATGGGTTGTAGCCTCGGCCATTGGAGATACGATGACCGATGCCTCCTATGCCGGATCCCCAAACATAATGTTCCGCATTCTTCCTTGCCTGCGTGATGGCACGATTCTGTATCTTTTGTCGGGCAGCAGCCCTCATGTTCTTTCTATAGCTCGTTTGCCAGCCGACAAGCTCTTTGTTACGAAGCTCTATGGCGGCATCGGTTGGGAGAGTGCGTGGGGCTCGACGCCGACGCATAGGTGCAGTGAACGTCTCGGATGACTCCAGCACTTCTGAATGCTCGTTGAGCTGTTGCTGTGCCTCTGACGAAAAGGATTCGCCTTCTGGAAGATTGTCTCCATAGACAGGAAGGTCAATGTCCATGTCATCGCCAGGTAGCTGGTAAACGTCAGGATCCATGTTGTAAAAGGTTTCATGTAGGGAACAGCGAGGTGTAGCAGGTCGAGAAACAAGAAGGGGATAATTGAAGAGCGTGTACACAACAAGCTGCTAATGATGGGCAACAGCGGTCTAAGTGGGTTTGACGGGCGCCGGTGAGATGATGTAAGGTCATGACCCGACTGCTAGTGGGGGAAGCGTAACCAGACCGTGAGACTGACTACTGAAATTGCGGTGCAAAAAGACGTGAAAGAGCGCAGTAAAACTTACCTGATCCCGAGCCCGCCGTCCCTCTTCATGTTCTGCCCTCACTCTCGCACTCGCTCCAGCATCACCAGACATCTGTGCACCTGCAGGCGTAGCCGGTGTCTTGACCACCGCCGGACGTGGTGACAGCTGAATGATCTCGCCATCGTCTCCAAACATAAAGTCGGGATCTTCGATCTCGATGGTATCGCCAGCTCCGAGCATGCCACTGGGTCGACTGAGACTGCCTGGTCCGTTGTCGCCTTCCAGTCTGAACTCGCCTGGAGCGAAAGGAGACGAGGTAGGCAGAATGAGACCACCGATAGTGCCGACATGAGACGACAACTGCGATTGCTGGGAGCCGAAGGGGGTCAGGGATTGGGAGTCGCCGGAGTGTGCCACGTTAAGATCAAAGTTGAAGTCAAGGTCAGAGAGGAGTTCTGGGGGAGGAATAGCAAAGTCGGGAAGGAACGATGGGTCATCTTGGAGAATTAGCTGCTCAGGCCTAGAAAACGTCTGTCAGTGGATTGTTCTGGAAGGGAAAAGGCAATGAATGCCCACCTAGCTTTGCCTGCATCTGCATCGAGCGCTGTGTCCTGTA
Source organism: Stemphylium vesicarium (assembly GCA_004380135.1). Taxonomy (NCBI): domain Eukaryota; kingdom Fungi; phylum Ascomycota; class Dothideomycetes; order Pleosporales; family Pleosporaceae; genus Stemphylium; species Stemphylium vesicarium. Next base: position 101,749 of record QXCR01000072.1, read on the forward strand.
CTGTTCGTAACATTGTTCGTAGTGCAATTTGCGCATTCTGTGCGTCTGCGAGAACATATCCACATTGCTGGAGGTATACACGTGAAACACCATATCTGTACGCATCAGTGATGCCCCGTTGTACACCCCAGGTGCCTGCATTAGGATGCTTACAACAGGTTGCCTTGCAGGCGCAGTGCCATGGGCGCTACCGGATCTACAATAGTCTGACATGCTTTGGAAACATCGACATCGAGAATCTGCTTCCGGTTGATGCGCTTCAAGCTCGACTTGGAACCTAACGTAGCAACCAGCCTGGCACCTCTGTCAGTGGGAGGAAGGAGCACCTCAGCACCGTTTCAACGTACCACACGGTTGCCACACCGTATTTGCGTGACGTGAGGACTGCGAGCGTTAGCTTAGCTATCAGAAGCTGGATTCCTGGAGTGGAGCTCACTTTCGTGACTGTAAAACATGATGGTGATAGCTAATACATGGAACGAAAGACCGTATGGATGTGGTGAAATAGCGAGACAACTACAGTGTATATTGCGAGGAAGGAAACTTGAAGGGCAATTGAGTTAGCGACCATGAGGTTGCGGGGGCACTGAGCTTGGGTGTTGGGAGCGCGACGAGCCTTGGCAGCACGTTTGGACGCGCTTCCACGACGCGGAGTGAAGTGAAGATGAAGACGGCAACAAGCGCACTTGGCGGACCAGATGACGTGTCTATTAATGCAAGTCTAGAATTCGTGCCATCATTACTCATGCTGTCAAGAGAATCGCTTCTCAAATTGCCACCTAGGTCGATGCCAATGCCAGCCGTATGGTTCATCCAGGACGCGTCTACTTCGGCAGGATAAATCGAAATCCCGGACCACCATTCACAGGAGAACGGCTGAGACCATTCTACGCCTCACCCATAGATACGTCCTCGTCAACGGTAGGCAGAGGAACGGCGCGGTAGAGGAGGATAAGAGCCGAATGGCTTTGACCTAGAGGAATGTCAGTCACTGAAGATAGTCAGGGGACGAGAACACATACCTCCACCAGAAAGAGTTTGTATCCTCTCAGCATCGACCTCGGAAACCTTCTCGTCGTTGAACCACCACCACTTGCCGTCTTCCTCCTTCCGCTTGCCGGTGATTGGGTCCTTGGCGCCCTGCTTCTTGACGAAAGACGTGTAGTGACCGCTGTCAGCACTGGCGCCCTGATGAGTGATGACACCCCTCAGCTCGTATAATCCAGTCTGGTTGGCTCCCTCGTCGGCCGCCATCTTGGGGTCCACAAGTGCGAGAAGCTCCTTCTTGGCCGCCTTAATCGATGCTGCACGCTCGGCCTCAATCTGGGCGTCGGTCTTGTACTCGACCTCCTCCATCTTGGTGTCTTCGGGCTTGTTAGCATCCTCCTTCTTTTGTGCGGCTTCCTTTTTCTTTTGCAAGGGTTCCTTGCGCGCCAGAGGGTCGCTGTCGTTCTCTTCACCGGCCTTCATGCGCTTCTGTCGCTTGCGGGCGCGCTCGTCATCCTCCTCTTCCTTGCGGACGTCACGAATCTTGTCCCGTACAGGGGCCAGAACCTTCCTCAGGTCGTCGGTGCAAAACTCCAAGGCGTCCAACTCTTCCGGGAATGTGACCTTGCGCATGATCTTGGCCTTTTTGTTGGTGTCTCGTCGCCAGTCGAAGCGCACAAAGTGAACTGGGAGATGCTTTGGCAGGCGGGCGATCTTGGAAGTCTTCGTGTACATGGCGTTCCGTCCCAGAACTTCCGATCGTTTCTCGATCTGCTCCTTCAGGCCCGCGGCCAGACCTTCCCTGAGATGGTTTGTCTCGACGTTGATATGGCAGTTGAGCTTGAAGAAGAGGTCTTCGCTGTGGACTGGCTCCTCGCCAGCTTCTTTCGCCGCAGGCTCGTCGCACTCCATGACCGACTCGAACTTGCCCGCCATGTACTTGTCGATCCAAGACATTGCCTGCTTGTCCGCGTCGGACGCATCCTTGTCATTAATCTTCAAGTTTTGTCGCAGTTGCGACACGATCTGTGACCAAGCCTCCTCGGCGTCCTGCTGTGCGTAGCCATGGCCGTCCTTTGACTTTTGGGCGAATTGGGGGAATGCGGTTCGGAGAGCGTTGAGGAACATGAGCGGAGGGAATCCCTGCTGGGTCTCGGACATTTGCTTGAACAGGTCGCGGAGGGAGCCTGTGAGATCGGTCGAGGCACCTAGGCCACCGAGACCGAACTGGCTGAGCTGCTGAGCGAAGCCCGATGATTCGGCGGCATTGCTGTGCGCAGTCAGTATTTCGTAAATGAGTTACAAGGAGATCCCGTACCTAGAAGAGTAGCGCAAAAGTTCTTCCTGAAGTTCGGGGATAGACCTGAGCGTCTGCAGCGTGGAGTTCATGTAGCAGGTGTTGCCCAGGTTCTGCAGACCGGCGGGAGTGGCGCCTTCCAACTGCGCGGCTTCTGCCTCATCCATATCCTCGAGGAACTTGGTAGGGACCTTGGGCTTCTCGATGACGTTTCCAGCGCCCGAAGGCGTTCCCATCATCATGAGCGTCTGGTTGGGCTTGAGGCCCAGTTTGGACATGTCGGCGTCATCCTTGAGTTGGCCGCCTTTGACGATGACCTTCTGGCGCTCTGGTTCGACGCCGGTGATGGAAAAGAGCTGGTATTTGAACGTCTCGCCGGTGGACGTGGTATCCACTTCGACCTCGTGCTTCTTGCCCTGGTGCTTTACAATTACTACAAACATGCAAGTCAATACCGAAACCCTGTAGTGGCGCGTGGAGAGTGGCGCGTACCTGGTATGGACGCCATGATGAATACCCAACTATACTGTAGATAGTGTATAGAGAGTTCTAGGGGGAGAGGAGGCGAGCGAGTACTTATACTATCTTCGTGGGGCAAATGTTAATGGTCGACGGCCGAAACATGAGGAAGGCAGGCCGCGCCAAGCTCAGCCGCCGCCCGGAGCTCTAACCCCACTAGCGACCACCTGCAGGCACCGCCAACTCCATACTGGCATGTCATAGCCCGCTCTCCCCCGACAGCAGCCCTGACATCCGACCATAGAGCTGGTGTTGAGCTCTACCCACGATGGTATGCTCCCTTCTGCCTCGATAAGCTTCATTGCTTGCACGTGCTGATCTACGCAGTCCCAATCACTCCGCCCTTACCTGCAGTGCGTGCGCTCGTCTCTCACGGCCGCCCTGTCCCTCTCCAACTTTGCCTCGCAAGCCTCCGAGCGCCACAATGTCCCCGAAATCGAAGCTGCGAGCTCCCCGGAGGTCATTCTGAATCCGCTCACCGTATCGAGAAACGAGAATGAACGCGTATACATCGAGCCCAGTATCAACAGTGTACGAATAAGCATCAAGATCAAGCAGGCAGATGAGATTGAGCACATTCTGGTCCACAAGTTCACTCGCTTCCTGACCCAAAGAGCCGAGTCGTTCTACATCCTGCGGAGGAAGCCGGTCAAGGGCTACGACATCTCGTTCCTCATCACCAACTTCCACACCGAGGAGATGCTCAAGCACAAGCTTGTCGACTTTATTATTCAGTTCATGGAGGAGGTTGACAAGGAAATCTCAGAGATGAAGCTCTTTGTAAGGCAGTCGAGCTATCTTGTGGCATATGGAAGCTAACGCGTTGGCAGTTGAACGCAAGAGCACGTTTCGTGGCCGAATCTTTCCTTACTCCAGTACGTTGTCGTCCCCACCTGACCACGTACACAAAAGCTAACAGCAGTCTAGTTTGATTAAGTACACGAGGACTGCGTTTGTATATATAGCGACATTACGACATCGGAACACAAGGCAGCTATACGAGACGGACCATTGTCGAGGCCCGGACCCGTTAGTTGGCAAGCAAGCGTGGACGTGGAAAAGGTGCAATCTAGGCTGAGCATTCGACCAGCAATGAATACAAACACGAACTTCGAAATCACTTTGCCGCACCTGCGTACCAACGACCCTTCGAACATGCTCACAAAGCATGCCACGAGCCGCTCTTTGGCCGACTGATGACGAGCAGGCATCACGCACACATTGGGCCTGACATGGTGACTTGTTCTTCATTCCTTCATTCATCTATAGGATACTGGCTACATGGGATTACTGTGCAGCCCCTAATCCAAAGACGCTATCAGCGCCTACAACTTAGCCAGGACGGCATCGGCACCAGAAACCGAAACCTCGCCAGGGCTCTTCTCGTTCTCGGCATAGATGACCTTGCCGTGGTCAAACACCATAGCCCAGCGACCATTGCGGTCGCCCATGCCCGCCTGCCAGCCGTGCTCCTTGCTGAAGAAAGTCTTGGTGTCGCTCAAAAAAAGCACCTCATCGCCCTTGACACCGTTGACCTTGCCCCACGCATTCATGACCCAGGCGTCGTTTGACGCAATAGTCGCGATGACATCAACGCCCTTGTCCTTGAACTCCTTGGCCTTGGAGATGTAGGGTGGGAGGTGGTATGCCTGGCAGCCCGGTGTGAAGGCGCCGGGTACCGAGAAGAGAACGACCTTCTTGTCGGCCCATTCTTTGCTGGCGTCGTATTCTTGGGGACGGCCGCAGAGGGTGGGGTCGCTGTCGGTGATGGGAGCCCATCTGTACAAGAGGGATCATTGTTAGCAATTGTAAGTTTTAGAGTTTGGGGCTCTGTGGTGATGCAGTGGTGCAAAGCAAGACGTGGAACTTACTCGAACTTGACGCCCTCGGGGAGCTTGTCGCCGACTTGTAGAGGTGCCATTGTGGATTAGATGTGGTGGAGGTTGATTGATTAGAGAGATGAAAGTTGTAGATGGAGAAAAGTGTGTGCGCTGTTCAACTGAAGTAGAAGAAGAAAAGAGAAACAAGAGTACCGACCCAGAAGTTTATCTGGTTTCCATAGGGAGGGGCAGACCAGCTTTCCACCGTTTGTCGCCGACCTACCTGCTTCCCAAGCTTCGAGCTTCGAGATCATAGTGGGGCAGCCTGGCTGGCTGGCTAACTTTCTCGGACTGAGCCCGGCCGGCCGAGGCAAGCTCGCTGGCCGCCCGACCCAAAACAATACATCACACCTTTGCTCGGTGCGACCGTGCGAGGGTAAAGGGTAAGGGTTTGACAAATACATTGGGCCTATGAGCGGCGGGTACCTGAATGAGCAGCATGTCCGCAGCTGGGAAAGATAAGCAGTCAAGTAAGCCTACTCGTAGTCTTCCCAGCAAGACGGAGGTGGCATTGGCTATCACTTTGTCCGCGCTCGTCTCGAGACCCTTGCTTCCCTCTTGCTGTCTGCATCTTTGAATGTTTACTGAGCGGATTTCACGTGAGGGGCTTGCTTGCGTGGACACAGCAGCTTTTCGGGGGTGCATCGGTGGCTCCTTGCGTTCGATGTTCGAGAAGCTTCACTTCCCTTATCGATATCGGGGGTGCATTTGCGGGGACGACCGTGGGACGCGGCGGAAGCGCGTGAGAGCAGCAGCAGTGGCAGCAGTGGCAGCAGTGGCAGTGGCAGTGGCATTTTCAGTGGACAAGTGCAAACAGAGGTATTAAAGAGAATGAAGCATGGTTGTTAGTGTGCAAGATAGGCTGAGGTTTCTGTATCTCCGCGCTCCTCACTCATGTCAGACTATGCCGATATGCCGATATAGAGGGGCAGGACGCGGCATTCGCAAGTACATGAACGGGCTTCACTGCTGCGTGCTAAGGTATCAGAAGATTTGCATTATCGCATCAAATCGCCCTTCTAGCTGATCTCCTAAATATGTCTCTTGCCCCACCATTCACCAAAGAGACTGCGAATGCCAAAGTGAAGAAGGCGCAAGACCTATGGAATGGCCAGTACGTGGTTTGGTCCCTGATACATTCGCTCAATCTGATCCCGGTAGGGATCCCAAGACGATCGCGCAAGCCTATACCCCCGACAGTATCTGGCGCAACCGGTCATTTTTCCTCCGCGGTACAGCAGCGATTGAGGACTTCTTGACCAAGAAGTGGGAGAAAGAGAAGAACTACCGATTGCGCAAGGAGCTGTTCGCTTTTACCGAGAACAAGATTGCTGTCCAATTCTGGTATGAGTACCAAGACGCTCACGATGGCCTGAAATGGAAGCGCTGCTATGGTCTCGAAGACTGGACCTTTACCGACAATGGGAAGATGCGCAAACGGCAGATGAGCGGCAATGATGTCGAGATCGATGAAGCTGGTGAGATCCCAAGAAGTAGACTCGAGATAGCTTTGACTAACGTCTGCAGCGCGATGGTTCAAGAATGGTGTTGATGTCAACAAGGTCGACATTACCGAGCATCATTGGTGATTCAGTCTATTGTTCTATTCAACATAGTCGGGTATCGTAACGCTTGCGGGAAAATATAAGCAAATATGCAGTGAATTCGATGCATGCATTAGGCTGGTGGGGTATCGTGTATAGCGACGAGAATGAACTTTGGATCTGATGGTAGATTAGTGTACGTCCTAGAGTCTTGCGCGTGAAGGTCGTACCGGGTACTATAACCAGCTCGTTCTTTTTCGTTCGTAAGCGCAGAAGCTTCACTTCATCCTCCTTGTCCAGTTCGTCTACAAGACTCCCGGCCGCAGTCAAGAACGACCAGACTGCGCTCGCAACATCCTCCGCACTATGTATCCCACTTTCTTTCCTGCCGTTGGCGTAATTCTCGGGCGCAGCTTCACCAGAAGCTGGCAGAGTACTGTTTGGGTTTGCGGAGGAGCTGTTCGAGATGAGGCCGGAGGTACGTATTATGGTGCCGTTTTCGCGCGACAGTATGAGGGTACTCTGAACGCCGGGCTTTTGGCTCAAGCGGGTGAGCAGCGAAAGGGTCTCGTCGGGCTAAGCAACGTGTTAGTCAATTGCACGTCCATAACGAATTAAAAACTACATACAGCGTTTTGGGCCATGTCGAGGGGAACAGTACAAGAAGGTGGGGTAGGAGATGCAGTCGCTGTTCGCATGTTGCCAATGACATCGGCAGACATGGGCGCAGCTGGACCCTGCCAAGACGTCACCTCTTAAGCTTCTTTGGAACTAGCGGCATCTGTCGATCTTCAATTTTCCTGCCATCAGCATCGAAGCGCGTCGACTTCCCCATCGTCGACGTCGAAAACACAGCTTTTCGTTTCCAATAACTTGGTACGCGTCGTCTGAATTCCCACACATTGAAGAAGTCAAATCGAACGCCATCATGACTGCAAGCTCGAAGAAAAAGAAGGAGAATAAGAAGAAGGACTTTCAGGTACAGACGAAGCAGCATAAATGTTCCTAACAAACTAAAAGCTAACGCATGGTAGAAACCCAAATTGAAGGTTGGAAAGGCAAGACCCAAGGCTGCGAACTCAACGGATACGAGCTTCCGCGCCAAATGTAAGATGCGCAACCACTGATATACTGCGCAAATAACTAAGGAACTACAGCAATTGCATTGAAACAACAAGCTCTCTCCACCAGTGCGCCAACTTTGGAAGCGCAATGTGCGCACCATTTAGGCCTACTGAACCACAAGTCAGATTCACAGCGCAAAGAGTCTCTGGCTTTCCTAACCTCGGCAATCATCAACAACCCACCTACAGTCCCATTGCCACAGCCGTCGTCTGTCATCATTCCCGCAGTACAGCGCCTGATTCTAGATGGTACAAAGAGCGTCCGCCAGCAGCTGCTCAAACTTTTGCAAAATCTACCACCAATTGATATCGCCGGTCATGCAGACCAACTACTGCTTCACACGAGAGCCGCAATGACGCATCTCGCAACCGAGATACGGTTCTTTGGTCTCGAAGTGCTAGAGTGGTTGCTCCAAGTAGCAGGCGACGAAGTCGTCAGTTGCGCTGGAGGTTGGGTGAAGATGCTGAAATGCTTCCTCAGCCTACTTGGGTGGCAAAGCGAGGCGTCAAGCAAGTGGTCCAGTGCAAAGTCATACGGCAAAACGGATTCAAAGATGCAAGTAAAGCAGATGAGCGCCTTGACGTCGTTCCTCCGCACTGGACTTTGCCATACCCCCCAACCAGCAACTCCCGGCGACACCAGCGACAGCGACAGCAATTTCCCGCTTTGGCACACCCAGCATCATATGCTGTCGGAGCGTTCTAATGTCTACGCACATCTCAACCTGTTTGGCGCTGCTCGAGACGAAGAAGCAGAAATGTATGAGGATCGCGAAGACCGACAGAGAGTATTCCACGATCGCGCTGAAGCTGCGATTGTCGCAGGGCTGGAGCAGGCTACCAAAGCCGGTGGCGAATTAGGTCGTGCGGGTGCACAGCTTCGAAAAGTCACAAAGGAGGGCATGGCAGACTTTTACCGGGAAGATTTGATCACCTAATTTCAGGTCATCCAGACGCGGTTACAAACGACGGTTAAGGAGAGTCGCATCTAAAATGTACATGGCCAGCCACGTGGACTTTCCAAGGAGCAAGGGCCGGTAGCGTTGAGCAATGTTACTCACGCCCTGGACAGAACGATATAGTCCTCAATGTGTCTGGGAGACGGTGTTCCAGCTTCTTCAACAAGAACACTTTCATCTACGCCCTCTTAGCGATACCAACACTCGCAGCAGATATTTGTTACCTGCAACGCTGGGAAGCGAATAGGCCATGAACGCCTACAAGAAGATTTAGTGCCGAAAACGACCCAGTCACGACCTTCCCTGATCACGGGCAGCGTACGATGGGAAAGGGTATCTCACCCACTCCTCAAATCTTCGAGACCACCTCCAACCACCCTACCGAGAAAATTTGCCACCTCGCAAATATCGTTGGTTCCATTCTGGACTCTACTCCGAGTACTTGCTCAGCAGGCATACTCAGACATATTGGTTTGAGAAGCGTGGAGGCATAATGGCACCCCGGCAATCTTGCGCGACGCAGCTCCAGCGGTTGATAAAATGGCACCTTTTTTGCTTTTTTGCGATTGGTGAGCGCCTAATGGCAACAGCATTAGAGCGGTTGGATGGGCAGTGGGTGATCTTGCAATAAGGGCGCACCAGTGTAGGCGATAGAATAGTTCTGGTTAGGTTTGATATAAATGGGTGCGAAAAGGTAGTACTAAAGCAGGCTATGTATACCTACCTCCCTGTTGTTCGTGGGCTGGAATCAAATATCAAGTCAACATGGTTGGTTGCGATACTAGGTCTCTTAGATGAATTCCATCTCGCCCGACAACCTTGCGTTTGGTAATACCAAGGTACTTCTAATGTCATGTCTCATCGCGACAAATTAGTCGGTGCCTGGCATGCAAGTGCAAGGCTACGATAGCCGAAAAGAGCTATATTGCTTTTCAGTCAAACGAAGGAACTGCACCAATAGCTGAGAGGAGTGTTCGCTTGGCGATGCCAAATGGGTTATTTGTGAGCCTGGCCTGGCTCTCAGCTTATACTCTTGCGTACAAGAGGCAGCTAACAGATGCATCATTCTACCTGCCGAAGAGAAGCTACCACAACGCCAAATATAGAAGAATAACCAGAAGAAGCAGACAACATAGTGCCACATGTTCTATAGTAAAACCACCCCAGAAAGCTTTTGTAAATCCCGTTGTTGATGCAGTTATTAGATGAAAGAGGAAGAGAAGGATGTCCCGCCCATGGTCGGTCCCGAACCCGTTGCGCTCGAGATTCGTTTTCCTAGTGCATGTGTGTGCGACACGACGGGCTATGATCGATGCATGGTACACCGGTCCAGGGCATCGAGTAGTTCCGGTCGTTCCGCCAAGGCCTGTCGCGCTTGGGTATAACTGAACCAATTCCGATTCCGCTTGTGCTGCTCGGGCCACTGAGCCTCTTGCTTCTCGACGGTCGCTTCGAAGAAATGGTACGAGGCCTTGGGGGCCTGCGAGGTGAGTTGGTCGGTTCTCCGCTTCTCAGGGATGAGGCCGAGGTCGTAGTTGATTTTGCATATTATGCCAGCCTCTTCCCAGGCCTCGCGTTTCGCGGCGTCTTGGGCCGTCGCTTCGTCCGTCTCCCAGCCGCCTTTTGGGAGTACCCAGCCACTGCGCTTTGTGGACTGGATCAGGAGCACGTAGTATTTGTCGGCGGACAGCGGAACAACGCCGGCGACTAGGCGCTCGCCTTGGGAGCCGTAGCCTACCGCCAATCAGCCAGGGGGAACTGGATAGGAAGCGGCGAAAATGGTGAATTGGGGTTGGATCATTGATCCGGGAGAGGAAAAGGTGTAATTGTGGGGGGGTCTCGTGAGCAGACTTACGTTGATTCACGCGACCAGTGCGCGACTGCATCGACAGCTGTTGGGTAGCAGCCATGTCGTTCGTCGCAGATATGTATCTCAAAGGGAGAGTACAGGGGGGAAAGGGGCGGCACCGCTTGTATGCGACTCGCTCGACACGACGGTAGCACGACGAGAAGCAGCAGGTCGGTCGGAAGAGCAGAGGCGAGCCAGGCGGTGAAATGAAGCCGAGCAAACAGCGAGTGTGGCTTCTTCACAATGGTAGTAGGTGGTATTCAAGTGTGTGAAGGGGGGATGTGCAGCGTAATAGGGCAAAAAGGGCTGAGCAAGGCTCAGTCCCGCGGGTGACGGGGCTGAGGATGTTGAAGGAGCCTGCGAGCAGCAAAGAAGTTCGGCATGGTGGATGGATGTTTTAGTAGGTGGTTCGGGTCAGGGACTTTTTACGTGGGAAACTAAGGGCTCGCGGAGCGTCACGCCTGTCGCCAAGGCCGGGCCTGCAAGAGGAGCTTTGTCCGGGGCCCTGCCAGGTCGTGCACAAAAGTGCAATTAAACCCAGTGCGTGCTGCTCGAAGCCCTGACTGCTGAGAGGGCATGGGTTTATCCTGCCCGGGGGGCTCAGATACAGGCTGCTTACCGTCGCCGCTTACCGTCCACTTGCTGGGCATGGGAAGCCGGCGGGGCACGCGAGACCAGCGCGCCGTCGCCTGCAGCCTTTTGCGACTTGCCTGTCCTGTGGATGACGTACAGGCATCAAGACGGGCGCGCTGCCCACTAGAAAACGTGCAATTGCCCCCGTGTAGGCGCTGATGGGACTTCGTGGAGCCCACCAGACCAGCGCCGTGATACAAGCAAGACCCTTTCCGCTGTAGCATCGTGCGTGTTTGCCCTGCGTGTGTGCTGTGTTGACCCCGCCATCGTCCTTCTCAGCCAGGACTATCGTCTCTACACTACCCACCGTCTGACGGACTGACTGACTGACTACTGACTGACCGACTGACCACCCACACCGACACCATCCGCCAGAAGAGCCCTGCGTCCTGACAAGTCAAGTGGGCGTGCAAACGGCTGCAATTATTCATTCTACTGCCCTGTGCCGGCCGCCATCGCTCGCCCGCCGCCGCCGCCGCCGCCGCTTCGCCAACGCTCATTGCGACAGCGCTCGATTCCGCCTCGGACCACCCCCACCAGCTCCCACGCTTATGCTGCCCTCATGCAGTCCAGTGTGACGCCTTTCGGTATGTTTTGCTCCAACCATTTCCCTGGGATCCAGCTCGTGCCTGTCTGGCTGGATGCTGGGCCTCGCTGAGCCCTTCCCAGCACGGCGGGCGTCGCATCGCCCGACCCTGCACGCGAACGAGCTGTTGACCTTCGTTTTCTAGGCTACAGTAGCGAGTCGTGCGGATACTGCAAAGATGCATCGAATGGCCGTAGAACTGCCAATTCTCGTACGTGGATATTCCATAGTCTTCCCCATTCAGCCAGCTTTAGTCCGTCACGCGTGCACCAGCATTGCAGCCGGCCCTTTCTCCGCCTGTGTTTGATGTTCCGTTAAGGTTACACACCTTCGCGTGCAGGGCCCTGCCTGTTCACGCCCCTATCCATCCATGTACCTTGGTCTATGCAACGCGTATACGCTGGGGGAAATTGAAATCCTTCGAATTAGCATCACGATCCGTACTCGATGCTCGCATGCCCGTCGTGTTTCATCACCACCCCCCGAGCGGGAGAAGCCGGGGTGAGGTTCTAGCCCGAAAGCCCCGACTGACCTTACTCAATCAGGAGCGAGCTACTACTTTTCCTCGAAAAGCTTGACCGTTGAGGTCTACCAGATTCTCGTGGACCGCGGTTGGAGAAGGTAGATGATCCACTCCTGCATGGCACATGGTGACAAACATCTTGCGCTCCAGCGCTACGCCTACAATAGCAGCTGACATCGGCCTCCAGATCTGGCACCATCTTCTATAAGCCAGACGTATTACGACACTGCTGCCCGCACTATACGATACGGTGGGCATCGTCTTGATGCTGAACCTACAAACGCTGACCGCAGGCTAGTCTACCCGCAGCTTCCTTCAAGCCCTCCAAAGACCAGAGGAAGGCGGTCAACCATTGGAATGACCATGTCTTAGGCGAGTCGTACATGAAAGAGGCCTCTAGACTCTACCCGCTGTCGAAAGAGTGTGTGCACAGAATCGCACATTTCGGACTAGGCTGATGATCGCTAGGGAGAAGGCTCGGCTTAAAAACACCTTTGATCTTACTCGAGAAGTACACAAGGCAGAGCTACAAAATGTCAAACGACCGCCGGAACCTGCCCATCGATTTGAGGTGACACTTGAACCGGCAGCATTCACCGCCGAAAAGTACGAGCTGTTCAAGAACTACCAACAAAATGTGCACAAAGAGAAGCCGAGCGAGATATCCCAGTCAGGATTCAAGCGGTTCTTGTGCGAGTCTCCGCTAAAGCAAACGTCGAGGACCGTTGATGGCAAAGAGCAACTTTTGGGCTCTTACCACCAGTGCTATAGACTAGATGGACGACTGATCGCCATGGGAATCCTGGACCTCCTCCCTCATTGCGTGAGTGGCGTGTACATGCTATACCATTCCGATTTTGAAAAGTGGCAATTCGGGAAGCTGAGTGCGCTCCGTGAGACCGCGCTCACGCTCGAAGGTGGCTATCAGTACTATTACATGGGCTACTACATCCACTCGTGCGTCAAGATGAAGTACAAAGGCGACTACAAGACCCAGCATGTATTGGACCCAGAGTCTTACGAGTGGCATCCACTGGATGATGAGTTACGTAGTCTGTTGGACAAAAAGACATACGTGTCCATGTCGAGGGAGCGACGTAGACAAAAAGAGAGGGAAGCAAAGAAAGACCAGGGTGGAGATGCGGATGCCATTGACCAAGACGACTACTCGGACTATCCCTTCCCAACTGCTGCCGAAGCTGGAGAAAGAGTCTTGGAAGGAACGTCACTCTTCGATTTGAAGGTCCCGGGGCTGATGACTGCCGAAGAGATTGAGGAGAAGCTTGATCTGGCTACGATGCCAATTCGAGTGGGTGGTAGAATGGCAGAGCTCCAGGTACGTTGATGAGCCTTGAGTAATGTGCATGGTGCTGACAACTTGACAGCACCTCGTTTCATGGGATGGCAGTGATCTAAGGCACCCTCGTTCGATCAAGGGCATTATTGGCGAGATGGTGGCGTGTATGGGCCCCGAAGTTGCATGGCAGATAGTTATTCAGCTGGGTTGAGTGCTGCACGGGTGGATTTTCCGTTTATTTGCCATGATACGACCGAGATGAGCAATCAGATAATCTACACGACGTTTATGACAAGAGAAGAAGGATTGGCACCAAATTGCGACTTTAGAATTCATGGGCCCTGACCCCACTCTATGCTGTGGTTAATACTTGCACAATATGTGGTGCCGCCAGAATGAGAACGCATCAAGTCTAAACGTGCAAACCTAGCCGCCTGCGGTAGATCAATCTGGAGCCGGAAAATTATCATCCTCGCTCTGTCATGATTACCATCTTAGCAACCTCAGGTGCGGCGTAGGCGTGATGGTTCTTTAGGGCTTAGCCTCCACGGCCTACCGAGGCTGGCCCGGGGCCGCTCGCGGCAGCCAAATGTGCCCAAAAGTTCCCACGCACGACACAAACATCGACCCAGCACGGAACTATGTCGGCGTCGCCCCTCACACTCGTCGTACGCCCTCGCGGTATGTAATTAGACAAGCAGGCGGTCGGCACGCATGTTTTTCGCGTCTCAATGGCAGGCAGACTGACCCCTCGTTAGGCCGCCCGATCAAGAACCTCCCTGAGACCATCACTGTCAGCGCCGATGCCTCTGCCTCTGACATCTTTGAGGAGATTGCAAAAGCCTCCAGGTTCTCAATTCATCGCCTGAGGGTTACAAAGGGTAGCGATGGGTCGCCAATCAACAATGTAAAGGACGTGACAGTCCATGACACAGGCCTCAGGAATAAGAGCGCCGTCGATGTCAAGGACCTGGGTATGCAATACACTCGGTCATTGCAGGCGCATAGCTGACCATTATCCAGGACCCCAGATATCATGGCGAACCGTCTTCATCGTCGAATACCTTGGACCCCTCCTCATCCACCCACTCATCTACTTCGGCCGTCCTCTCATCTACGGCACCTCTGCGCCTCCTTCCCAGCTTCAGAAGCTCACGTTCTTGATGTGCGTCATTCACTTCGCCAAGCGCGAGTTCGAGACACTCTTCGTACATCGTTTCTCGTCAGCTACCATGCCCATCATGAACATCTACAAGAACAGTGGCTACTACTGGCTGCTTTCAGGCTTGAACCTGGCATACTGGAGTTATGGCCCCAATAGCCCGGCAGCTAAGCCTTCGAACCCACTCCTCACCTATGTCGGCGTCGCTCTCTTTGCAATCGGCGAGATCTGCAACTACAGCACACATGTTACCCTGAAGAATCTACGTCGTCCCGGCAGCACCGAACGCGGCATCCCGCAGGGGCTGGGCTTCAACCTGGTAACATGCCCGAACTACATGTTTGAGGCTATGGCCTGGATCGGCGTCGCTCTGGTCAACTTCAGCTTGAGCACCGTCATCTTCATCATTGTGGCTGTCGGACAGATGGGTGTGTGGGCCTGGAAGAAGGAGAAGAGGTATCGCAAAGAGTTTGGCGACAAGTACAAGCGCAAGAGGTATGCCATTTTGCCGGGCATCTGGTAAATGGTGCATCACGCGACCAGGCTGGAAATCGTACATCTGGCCGAATTGGCAGGTGCAAGCGTGCAGGAGGTGGCACAGCATATGACGGGCAGCGCGAAAGCATAATGTAGACAAGGCTGCATACTGCGTACGGACTACGTCGGGCTTCGCCTGGACTATTGCGAGGCGCTCCATGATCAAGGTGGAGGCTGCCAATGCAAATCCTCCCATCGAACTCAGAACGGCAACATGTCCGCAGGCAACTGTAATTGAAAGTCTCGATATCCTAGGAAATGCGTGATTGTGCCAGTGATGTCTGGAGTCTGTACATTGTACATGTCTACTAGTACATGGAGTGTGGTCAACCAGTGCGGCGGGTCAACTGTACTGTAGCCAACCCAATACAACCTCACATAAACCTGCAACCCCATTGTAACATCATCACACGATCATGCCGTAATATTTGCTTTTGCTTTTTGCATCGAGGTATGGGCTTGATCTGCCTCGCGGCGGCACCTCCCACCTCGCCCGGGAGGGCCGACCAAACAAAGCCCGGCCCTGCATAAGCGCGGGAACAAGCCATTGTCTGCTACGCTATACGATTATTCCCACCCCATGTTTGGAAACGGTCACCGGTGATACCAATTGAAGTGAGGCTGAGGACAAGGCTAAGGAAAAAGTCCTCCTTGTTGCCTACAACTTTGCTTAGCCATAAGGCAGACCGACGTTTACGAAGCTCGCATGGGCCGTCCGTGAAGCAGCGCACATCAATCTGCACCACGCATCGGCGGTCAACCACATCCCGTATCAGACTAGCCCAGACGACCCCGATCTGCCGAACTGCTAATGTGGCCGTCCTCATTGGCCATTTGCCCTATCTGGGATGCAGTCCGCGGCATGGCGCTCAGCTCAGCCCTGACGGCGCGATGGAAGCTGATGCATGGTTTGGACGTTGCGAGTGTGTGGGCCGTTGCGGTAAGAACTAAGAAGGGTCCACACATTCAGCCGCAGTCATGGGTAGGCAACACGGAGGAGGACCCCATGAGGCTCTCTGTATATAAGAGGAAGCTGGCTGGAAGGCGGCGCGGGACGGATCGTCTCTAAAAAAGCCACAGTGAACGCAATTCGTGTTTTTTTGGTGATTACTACATCTTGTCGCGCAGATACCCCTCGTTGCTTCTTTGCTTTTGGCTGCTGCTGCTGCTACGGCTGCTCCTGCTTGCGTATTTCTTATATGAACAAGGCTCGAAAGTCGCAGCCAATTTATTACCCTCATTCTTGCTGCTTTCCTGCAGTACGCGTTCGACCTCGGCTAGAAATATAGTAAGAGCAGCGGCTACACACTCGACTGCACCGGCACGAGGATAAGTCTCTACTGCAACATCTTTAAACAACTGTAAGTCTTGCTGCACCATTACATCTCTTCATTACATTTACCCTCTGCGTTTCATCTATTTCTCTTGTTCTTTCCGATCCAAGCCGCGACCTACCACGCTATCCTTCCCCGAGAGATACCAGTGTTGTGATTCGCCAAGCACATCACCATCCTCCTCTATACAGAAACGTAGCATTACCAGAAATAGGAAACCTTCTAATCAGAGCCGGTAGCACACCTCACATCATGTCCAACGGCACTGCAGAGGCCAAAGCGGCATGGGATGCTCATGTCGACACCCGCACTGGGGTCGAACCACCTAAACCAGCCGATCCATCCGAGCTCAGTACCCTACGAAACACTATTGGTGCTTCATTCAGCGCGGCTGCCTCTTTGGTCGGAGCTGCTACCGCCCCAGTCCCAGATCAAACGGGCGATGGTTCCAAGATCGCACCGGAAGAGAAAGCCAGCCTCTATAAGAAGATCGAAGGCGGTCTACGAGACATGTCTCACCTCGGGATTGAGAACATCCAATCGCTGCTGGAGATTCAGAAGGAGAAGATGTTGGGCGGTTATACCGACGACAAGACCTATCTCATGGAGGGTCTGATCCGTACTGCTTCGGCACTTCCCGATGGATCAAAGACGCGAGAGAAAGTTACCGGTACATTCCTGACCCAATTGTGGAATGATCTGGAACATCCGCCACAGTCGTACCTGGGAGGAAAGTACCAATATCGAGCCGCTGATGGCTCGAATAACAGCCTCATGAACCCTCAAATAGGCGCAGCTGGCACCCCATATGCCAGGACGGTGAAGCCGTCTACTATGCAGACTCCCGCTCGCCCAGACCCTGGAGTCGTATTCGACAGCGTTATGACGAGGAAGCATGCCGAGCTGCACCCGAATAGAATCTCTAGCATGCTCTTCTACCTCGCTTCCATCATCATCCACGACTGCTTCCGAACAAGCCACGAAGACTATTCGATCTCGATGACGTCCTCATATCTTGATCTCGCGCCATTGTATGGCAGTAACCAGACAGAGCAAGATATGATCAGGACGGGCACCGATGGAAAGATCAAGCCTGATTGCTTTTCGGAATCAAGGTTACTGTTCTTCCCCCCGGGTGTGGGTGCCTTGCTGATCATGTTCAACCGCTTTCACAACTATACCGTGGAAAACCTGGCTGCGATCAATGAGCAAGGCCGCTTCACGAAACCCTCGGCTGAAGTGCCCAAGTCGACTGGCGATGTGGAAGTCGACAAGAAGACAAAGGACAAGTACGACGCAGCGTGGAAGAAGTACGACAATGATTTGTTTCAGACCGGTCGCTTGATCACCTGTGGTCTCTACGTAAACATCATTCTGATCGATTACGTCCGCACCATCTTGGACCTTAACCGCACGGACAGCAACTGGCAACTCAACCCACGCGCTGACGTGCCGGACCTGCCAATGGGCATCGGTAACCAGGTCTCGGCTGAGTTCAATCTCGTATACCGGTGGCACTCGACAGTTTCTGACCGCGACGAGAAGTGGACGCAAGAGATGTGGGAGGGATTGTTCGGTGAGGGGCGCGACCCCAAGACGGTCGGAAAATATGAGTTCCTGGGTCGCTTGAACGAGGTCTATAAGAAGACGGATCCCGATCCAATCAAGCGCAAATTCGCCGGTCTCGAGCGACAGGAGAACGGCACATTGCCTGATCAAGGTCTTGTTGACATCTTGACCTCCAGTGTCGAAGACTGTGCCAACTCTTTTGGACCAAACAGAGTCCCTGCCGTGTTCCGCGCTATTGAAGTCCTCGGTATCGAGCAGGCCCGAACTTGGAACTTGGGCTCACTCAATGAGTTCAGGAAGTACTTTAAGCTCGAGCCGCACAACACATTCGAGGACATTACTTCCGACCCGTATGCCCAAGAGCAGCTCAGGCACCTGTACGACCACCCCGACAAGGTTGAGATCTACCCCGGTCTAGTTGTCGAGGATGCGAAGAAACCTATGGCGCCGGGGTCTGGCCTCTGCCCCCCATACACCACTAGTCGTGCTGTCTTGTCAGACGCTGTAGCATTGGTTCGTGGTGACAGATTCTACACCCACGACTACAATCCACGCACCTTGACCAACTGGGGCTTCCGTCTTGCTGACAGTGATACTGCCATTGACAATGGATGTGTATTCTACAAGCTCTTCCTGCGCGCCTTCCCACAGCACTTCAAGTACAACAGCGTATACGCACACTACCCGCTCACCATACCCTCTGCCATGCAAACCGCTCTCAAGGACCTGAAGAAAGACCATCTCTACGACTTTTCCAAGCCAACGGCAACACATCACCCGCACCTTATCAAGGAGTATAAACTGGCAACTGAGATTATGAAAGACCAATCCACATTCAAAGTTGTCTGGGGCAAAGCCATGGAGTACATCATGGGTCCTGCAGCAGCAGACTTTATGCTTGCCGGCGACGGGCCGAAGAATACTTCTTCTCGTCAGATGATGAGCAAAGCATTGTACATCTCCGAGTGGGACAAGGAAGTGCGCAACTACTATACTCTCAAGACGCGCGAACTGCTGAAAGAAAAGAGCGCGAGGATTGCCGACTTCAACCAAGTCGACATCATCCGCGACGTCGGCAATCTAGCTCACGTGCACTTCTGCTCGGAGCTTTTCATGCTGCCTCTGAAGACCGATGAGCGACCTCACGGCATCTTCACTGAAGCCGAACTATACCTAATCATGTCCTCAGTCTTCGCGCTCATATTCTTCGACGCAGATCCCGCATCCTCCTTCCCACTCCACGTCAAAGCGCGCAAAGCAACGCAACTCCTCGGCAGCGTGGTCGAGGCCAACGTCAAAGCCATAGCTAACAGCGGAATTCTCTCGAGCATCATGCAAGCCATCTGGCCACACGAAACCGTCCTCAGCAGCTACGGCACGCACATGATCAAGCGGCTTTTGGAAACCGGTATGGACCCGAAGCAACTCGTCTGGGGCCACATACTCGGAACAGCCGGCGGCATGGTATCGAACCAAGGCCAACTCTTCTCGCAAACGCTAGAATACTACCTCGTCGGCGAGGGCAAACAACACTGGCCCGCGATCCAAAAACTCGCCCGCGACGACAACGAAGACGCGTTCGAAACGATGATGCATTACACCATGGAAGGCGGCCGTCTCAACGGCGAAACAGGCGTCATCCGCGCCGTCGCAAAAGAAACCAACCTCACAGAAGCTGGTGGTAAAACAACGACCGTCAAACCCGGCGACGCCGTCTTCGTCAATCTCCGCGCTGTCTCGCACGACCCCGCCATCTTCCCCAACCCAGACGCCGTCGACCTTACGCGACCTTTTAACTCCTACGTGCACCTCGGTCACGGCCCGCACCAGTGTCTGGGACTCCCCATGACAAGGGTTATCCTCACCACTATGCTGAAGGAGGTTGCGCGACTGAGGAATTTGAGACCGGCGCTGGGACCTCAGGGCAGGATTCACAAAGTTGAGAAGAGGCTAGAGCCCAAGGGGACGGAGGAGAAGTATTTTTATCATGCTTACTTGACGGAGAATCAGGATATGTATTTTCCGTTTCCTTGTGGTAAGTCTTTACTCCTGTTTTTCTTTC
Source organism: Stemphylium vesicarium (assembly GCA_004380135.1). Lineage (NCBI taxonomy): Eukaryota > Fungi > Ascomycota > Dothideomycetes > Pleosporales > Pleosporaceae > Stemphylium > Stemphylium vesicarium. The sequence goes on from QXCR01000072.1 coordinate 121,611, forward strand.
TCGAGCCTGTGACGAGGGGAGGTATGGGGTAAGTGAAGATGTATTTTGCTAACGTGTTTTTTCTAGCTCTCAAGGTGTGCTGGGATGACGAGTAGAAAGGTAAAAGTGGTTTGAAGCAGAAGCTAGGGTGTCGTGGTGAAGGGGCCGATTTGATACCAAAGTCAGTCCCAGGGCAGATGTCATAACGGCATCTAGGGGGTGAGGTTGGGGCGTTGGAAATCTCCAGTCTTTCAATATCAACCTCATGCATTTCGTTTCCTCCACTTGATACGTTCCTCACTACTCTCCTATCTTCTTTTCTTCAAACGCTAGCATGCTCTTTTCTTAATACGCCCTCTTCATCGGCGCCACACTCCCCACCTCCCCCTCATCCAACGTCCGCATCTCCACCGCCCTCGTTCCCACCTGTACCCCCTCCCCCGTGCCTCCCTGCCACGTAACACTATGCTTCAACCATGTTTCATCATCCCTCTCCCTATAGTCATCCCTCGCATGAGCGCCTCTACTCTCCGTCCGCGCCAACGCAGCCGCACTAGTCTGCGCCGCATTCGTGAGTAAATTACGTAGTTCAAGCGTCTCGATGAGATCCGAGTTCCACACGAGCGATTTATCAGTCACACGGAGGTCGGATGTGAAGAGTTGTTCGATGTCCGTGAGGTGCTCGTTTCCGCTGGCGAGGGAGGCGTGGGTGCGGAATACGGCGGTGCTGGTTTGCATGGTGCTTTGCATTGAGGCGCGGAGGGTGGATGTTGGTGTTTTGCCGTTTGAAGACAGGAAGGAGGTTAGTTCTTCGATGGAGTCCAGGCCGATGGTTGGTGGGGAGGTGGTGTGTGGGCTCGATGGCGGATTGTGCGTTGCGATGTGGAGGGCTGCTGCTCTGCCCTACAACCAAAACATTAGTCCAGCGTGAAGCGAGGCAAAAAGGGGGGTTCTGGTGTAATAGCTTGCACTGGGGTTCCAACGTACAAAAACAACAATATCAAGCAGCGAATTCGCCCCCAACCTATTCGCACCGTGCACACTAACACACGCCGCTTCGCCCGCTGCATACAAACCCCCTACAACACTCTCCTGCCCACTTCCCCGATCTACATCTAATACTTGCCCGTGGTAGTTCGTCGGTATACCGCCCATGCAGTAATGCACCGTCGGCAGCACGGGGATAGGCTCGCGCGTTATATCGATGCCAGCGAAGATGCCTGCCGTTTCCGCAATACCTGGTAAGCGTTCCATGATGACGTCTCGAGGTAGGTGCGAGAGCTGGAGGTGGATGTGGTCTTTGTTGTGTCCGCAGCCGCGTCCCTCGAGGATTTCGAGATTCATGCTCCGGCTGACTACGTCCCGCGATGCGAGGTCTTTGGCTGTCGGCGCGTAGCGTTCCATGAAGCGCTCGCCTTGCGAGTTGAGGAGGTAGCCGCCTTCGCCTCGGGCGCCTTCTGTTATCAAGACCTGTTTGGGGGCTTTTGTTAGTCGGTTAGAAAAGAGTAGGGTAGAGTGGAGGTGAAGGTGTTGGGAAGAGGGTGGGGGGACGTTACACCTGCGCCGTAGATTCCAGAGGGATGAAATTGCACGAATTCCATGTCTTGCAGTGGGAGCCTTGCGCGCGATACCATTGCGCTGCCGTCGCCCGTGCTGGTGTGGGCGCTGGTTGCGCTGAAGTAGGCTCGGCCGTAGCCTTTGGAGGTTGTCAGTAGAAGACGTTCATGGTCCGCAGATGTGTAGGGGGAATGCCTGGGAGACCATTGTATTGACGCTCGAGGCTAAGGAAAAGGGAGTGTAACAACATACCTCCAGTGGCGAGTACAGTGTTCTTAGCAAACATCCTATGACATGTTCCATCCTCCATGTTCATCGCTGTAATACCGACGCACTTGCCGTCACTCATCATAAGGTCGAGCGCAAACCATTCAATAAAGAACTGCACTCCTTCCTTTAAACTCTGCCCATAGAGTGTGTGAAGCATGGCATGCCCTGAAACAGTCATGTAAAGGGTCAGTCCCCGTCTCAATCATCTCGTGAACCTCTATCACTTACCCGTCCTATCTGCCGCACACGCAGTCCTATAAGCCTGACCCCCCTTCCCAAACCTCAAACTTTGTCCCCCAAGCGCTCTTTGATAAATCGTCCCCTCACTCGTCCGACTAAACGGCATACCATAATTCTCCAGCTCCACAACCGCAGGCACAGCTTCCCTCGTCATGTAGTGAATCGCGTCTTGGTCACCCAGCCAATCCGAGCCCTTGACAGTATCATACATGTGCCAGCGCCAATCGTCTTCCGTCATGTTGCCCAGCGCGGCATTGATGCCTCCCTGGGCTGCGACGGTGTGCGAGCGGGTGGGGAAGAGTTTGGATACGCATGCGGTTTTTAGCCCGGCTTCTGTGAGTCCTACGGCGGCGCGGAGGCCTGCTCCTCCGGCTCCGACGACAATGGCACTGTGGGTGGTTAGCCGGATGTTTTTCTGGATTGATGGTTGGAGAGTGGGCGTTTAACGCCGTACTCGTAATGGTGGTCGATGACTGTTAGACCCTTGGTGTTTGGAGTGTTTACTGAAGCTAGGTGTCTTCGCTGTCGAAGAGGAAGTTGGATGGGAATGCGGGTATTAGAACGGCGACGGCATGCAGCTCGCGCAAAAGCCCGCATTGTGAAGAGAAAGATCGATGAGAATAATGCATTGGAACTAAGAAAGTACTACGGAGACTATTGAAGCATATGTGAGCATTGTAGCGCTAGCCCGTCGTTGTTCGGCATGCCCCTCTAAACATCATCCTGATCCTCGGTTGTATGGGATTCGGGTCGTGGGGTTATGGCGTAGGCGAAAAGGCCCCAGGAAGTTTTATCGTTAGTGTTTGAGGTGACGAAGAAACGCGTGCAAATCTAAGGTACAAAACAAGGATTGACTGGTATCTTCATCGCCTGATACGTTGGCGCACGTTGAGCAGTTCGAACGCGACGTTTGCGGGGTAAGGGCCTGGGTGAAAACTAGAGACGCGATCAACAAAACACCTCCCCGCAAGTCAGATAGATCCTTGGCTAGCGCGAGCTTTATAGCCGTCAACCAATCGTGAATAAAGGGATTGAAATGTACAAGAGACCGAACGTATTTTGATCGGCTATTTGCCATGACTTTTTTTCGCAATCCTAACTACGCGTATTAAGATCTAGCTTTACCACGTTATGCACAAAACTGCTCTTTAGTTATTTCTCTAGTAGATGGAGCGTCGGAAATGACGACACGGAAGAATGGCATCGCTCCGCCCTTTTAGCGATACGCAATCCCAAAGGGCTGAAAATACAGATACACAGCCCTTGCAAAATTGCCCATATACATGTGAAAGAAGATCATTAAAACATGCCAAATCCCAAATTCCATGCACACAACACAGCAAAACCCATGCGACCACTCCACAATAGCAACACCAAAATATAACAAACATGACGACAGAATGGGCACAATCCCAACAATCCGGCTGGATATGCAACCTCTACGGCATCACCGACGACACCTCGAGTGAACGCCGCCTACCTCCATCATCCGCGCAATCCCGCCTCATCACCAACCTCGAAAACCTGCTGCTGTTCAAAAACCTGCTTGAAGCCTGCGCCGCAGAAACCGTCTCCATCATCCTCAGCGAGCACGACGTAGGCACGCCCTGGCAAAACCATCTCGGCCTGTACCTCAGTGCCGCGAGGCGTTTCCCCGATGAAAAGACACTGACGGCGCTGGTGCAGTATCTGGTTTTTCCTGACCAGGTTGCCTGATGCCATGAACCCGGGGCCTGAGGTCAAGGTCTGGGGCACTGATGGTGGTGGTGTGGCGCCTGGGGGGCTGATTCCAGGGGAGAAGTGTAGGTTGTGGAGGGATTTACCGGATTTCGGTATGAATGTTTATGAGGCGTCGCAGGGTATGTGGGTATTGTCTTCTTTATTTATTTTCTCTTGCCTTTTTTTGCGTTGACTGCATTTCAGCAGCTAATACCAACCATCACATAAATCAGGCGGACCTATAGCCTACCTCCAACACTGCGCATCGCCCGAAACCCCAGAGGAAGCGAAGGCGAGATGGCGAAACCTGAATACCTGGCTAGCACTTCTATGCCACGACGACGACGCCAAGGAAATCCCTGTGCTTGCAGGCTTGATTATGTGGAGCACGATTACTTTGGGTCTCGCACTGGAGCACTCGCCCGGTACGAGAGAGGGGCTGTATACGGATCTGAAGGTGCCTGCGGCTGAGGCGTGGTTGCGGATCGCGGGGAAAGAGCTTCGGATCCTGTGCGAGAAAGGTACGGTGAAGTTCCAGGCTGGGGATCTGTGGGTTAGACAGGGAGGGAGTGATGTTTGCGATACTGTTCGGCTGCAGTTTTGGAAGGAAAGGGTTAGGGAGTTGGATGTTACCGATATTTTCTCATGTGCTCAGCAAGATGGATGAGCTGGCTATGCTATTCTCCATGGTGGGGTTCACCATGGTTCAATGTATTCGCTTCGTCGTGTCACCAACAAGCTTCCGCTGTTTATCTCGGCTTACGATTGCTTGTCTATGTTTGTCTCTGGTGTTATACAACAGTCGCAACACCCTTCAACACCTCGGTACCCACCAAATCGACCTCGCCGCCTTCCTCGCCGCCTCACTAGAAAGCTCAACCTCCACACTAACACTCGTGTCGTCCAGCTTTCCTATCGGCAGCGCACCAGGCGACGACCAAAGAGTTGGTTTGGGTTTGGTGGCAGCAAACAGTGAGCTCAACAAGGACCAAGTCTTAGACTGCTCTGGGATAGATAACAAAGCATCCAATTCTGAAAACTTATTTTTCGAGGATCTTTTGGTTTTGGAGTTGGTGTGGTTTCGTGGTCGGGTTGGAGAGGATCTACTGGATGTGCTGGATGCGTATGTTGAGATGAACGGGGGTTGCGTTCTGCTAGAGTCCCGTGTGGACTGGTATGTTGAGCTAGATAAGCGACGGCGGGATGTTGTCGAAGCGCTTGTACGTGTAGACTTTGGTGTGATCGGGCGATTAGACGATGCTGATGAAGGACGGGTAGATGTGGCTTCAGATGTCATCGACAGAAAAGACTCAGAGTCGGAGTGTGCACAGGCCCGGTCTCGACGAGACAACAGGAAATCGGTAATATCCATCGCACTTTGCGGGCGTGCAGCGAAAAATTATGGAACGCGGCTTGCTCTTTGCTTGCTTCGCAATGTCTCAGACCTTGGGGTTGCCGAAAGTATTACGCCAACTGCGATGTCTAGCTGCAAATATGTGCGAGAGCGCAGTGAGTTTGCTTGTAAAGTCTAAACGGTAAGTGTGGAGCATTCTGGCGCTTCGGGTTATGTGTGACGGGATGCTGCATCGCAACTAACAATGAGGGTGGTCGCGCGAAAGTTGAACAGTGTAGCGAAAGGAGAAAGTTTTGGGTAAATTCGCACTGTGTGCTATGTGAAAGGCTTAGTAGGTATCTGTATCCATACAATGTTCAACCAAAGATAGGTGGTGGTATCTGCCTATAGCTGACCCGAGAAAGCATTACCAACGTTCACCAGAAAAAGAAAACAATGCGCTGTCCCGAATGGAGAGGCCAAAGCCTCAGCCTCAAGACCCCGCAGCCTGAGTATTGCACAACGCCAATGACCATGCATCCCTATGCAATCGCTATGCCGTGAACCGTTAAATCATGTACATTCGTGTCGCTTCGTTTCCATGTCCGTAAAAATCCACACAACGCCTATTAGTTCCAACTTTTGCTTGAGTTCGTCACCGCTGCATGTACATGCCGGTGGTAGCCATGACATTTCCGTAGCGCTCATTGGCGTGCCACAGGTACTTGAGAAAAACGATTGCCTTGAGGTAGACCTTCAGAGCACGCCGTCTTCGGATTCGGTCGGCTGCCAATATTTTGCGCAGCGCTTTGGAGACGGCAAATGATGATGCAGCTTTCCGGGAAGGAGATTGTATGATTGCAGGCCAGGAAGTCGCTCGGGTGAGTGTGGGTGGACTCGCGATTGAAGCCTCAGGCAAGAAAGCCTCGGGTGTTTCCGGCGCGTCATTGAGCGACGCAGGGCCGAACTTGGCATCGAGAGAGTCGTACTCGAAGACTTCTGGGATGCTCCCGAGAGTAGGCGCGAAGCACGACGACCGCGGTGTGCTGGAATGCTGAGACATGTCAGGCGAAGAAGTCTGCTTGGATGGTTGTGGTTTCTTTAGCGGTGGTGGTGAGGGTCGAGAAGCTTTCTTTTTAGGCGAGCGTGGTGATAGCGGAATAGAGGCCGGCGAGGCAGACCAAAACGGGACCGAAAATCGCTTGGAAATGAAGCTTGTTTGTTTCACTGACCCGTGAGCCAGCAGAGAGTCGCATCGTGGGGATGAGAAGAGGAGCATGTCGAACAAGTGTGACGCGCGGGCGGATTTGAGCGACAGGTGGAGGTCAGGTCAGATTAGAGAGCGATTCTGAGGAAACAGAGGAAAGCAGTAAAGTGCCGGTAACGCGTATTAAGGCTGGAATCAAGCAAGGTTAGTTTGGCATATAAACAGCTAACCCCGCGCATGCAGACGGGAGAGGGCACTAGGCATGGATACCCAATGATCAGATGTGAGCATACGAGATGACGGGAATCGTGTGGACGAAGGCGTTTGTTCTTGAGACAAAACAGCCGTCAAGCCGCCTTGGTGCGGTCACACGAGTCGGTAACGCGCTGGCAGAGTGGAAAAGGAAGTGTAGACTCTGCCACGCGGACTCGAGCACAGTGGACGATGTGCAAAATGCCCCACTCGGGCTTTGTGCGATTGTGAAGATGGCATGACGTCGCTATGGAAAAGTTTTGGATCGAGAGATCGAGAACTCACATCAACCGCCGTCGAAGCCGCCAACGGTACGCTAGTCGCTTACCCAATAGCACAGCAGACGTCCCTTCCGGCCCCGCTATCTTCACACACCACCATTCACTGCCTTTACCACATGGCTGAGGGTGATACGCCGCGGTTGTGCAGCCGCCCTATGCAGCGCATTCACTCCTGCGTCACCGGATAAAACGAGCTTTTCTGTGTTGCGACCACGGCCAGCTTACTTGATTCCGCGGACACGCTTCCAGCCAGCAGGCTTGGGTTGGGACCTTGGGTTGCGCCCATGTCAGCGTGCACGACAATGGACGCGTTTCAGGGTAGGGGCATGAGCAAACGACGACGATAAGTGGTTGAGTGTGGTGATATGCGCTGAGGGGGAAGCCTCCTCCATCCTTGCTCGGTCCTACCCAACCACCTGCTCGGGAGGCCGCGTTGCTATACGTAGCTTCCCCTCTCCGCTGTTGTTGCAGCCTGTGCTCTTCTTTTGCTACTGACCCTTTCACTTTTGTTGCTGCCTCCCATCTATCCAGCCGTTTCTGCCGTCTTAATCGGACCGACCGGCTGCTTATTGGGTTGGGCGAACACCAAGTTCAGCATGACGTACACTCGCAAGCAGGTCGTCACATGTCTTAGCGTACTGGTAAGGGCCCAGACCCCGACTATGGCTCTAAAGTGGGTGCGTAATACTTAGTAACAATATCCAGTACCTCGTCGCTGCGACTGCGATCGCTGGGTAACGTAACCGTCAATCGGCAGCGATGCTAGCTTCGCGCTAACACGTCCAGCTACGCTGCCTCCCGCGCGAACTCCAGTTCATTGCCCATCTCTGAGACTCTGACCGGCTTCACCACGGCCCTACCCATCGTGTCTGGTCTGCTGCTTGAGTTGGGCTATGACTTCACCCGTCGCCAAGAGCGCCGCCAACACCTAGGACGCGGAGAGATTCAGCGCCCTCCGCTGGTCATCATCGCCAACACACTCATCTTCATCTACTCGACCGTCGTTATCACCCTCTCGGGCACCCATGTCGCTCCTTCATCCGTGCTAGATTGTGGACTGCGAGAGCGCTGGCAGACGCTGTTCCGACACAAAGACGCGAGCGCCATTCGCCAGATCCAAGATGCCTTCAACTGCTGTGGCCTAAGCAACTCACATGACATGGCATGGCCATTTCCTGATCGTTCGCACAATGCGCATGCATGCGAAGCCACCTACGCTGGCAGGTCGAACGGATGTTTAGTAGCCTGGAGAAGCGAAGAGAAGAAGATTGCAGGCTTGCTCATCACTGTGGTTGGCATGGTCTTCATCTGGCAGGTGCGTAGTAAAGATGACATGCTAGCAGGGTGAGACTGACGACCACCGTAGTTCGCCATCATCGCCATTCCTACGCAAAAGGAATCCTGGCTCCACAAGATTGCCCCGGATCGCATTTCCCGTATGATTGCCGACGAGCGAAACGGCGATACCGAGCCACGACGTGCTATCGATTACGTCCCCGGGTACAACCGCTATTCGGACCGCGTCGAGGAAGAGGCCGAGGATGAAGAACAAAATTCAGGTCGCGCGATTGAGGAAGGCAACAATGGTCTCAGCCATGTTTTCCCCTCGCAGATCGGGCGTGATCAGCAAGCGTCTGTCGAGAACGATTGGACAAGGACGTAGGGTGAAGGGACACGGCGCCAGAGTAGCCATGATGCCATTACGTGCGGCGTCTGGACGCCTCTGGACGTGGCTATGAGTCCGTAGTTCACTGGGATTTATCTACGGCCAACATTGCGATCTGGAAAGCGGCCTTACCTTTGGTTTGTATTGACAGCGCTCGCAATTACGGGAGTATCTTCTATGCAGTCCGTACGACTGGGACTGCTCTTCGGGTCGAACCCAGCAAAAGATTGTAATGCAATAGTTTCTGTCGAGGCTTCTCGTGCAATTTCAGTTTCTAGAAAACGTTGTGTGTACCAGACCCCCAGATACTACTTTCCTCGTACAGCTTGGCATCGCAAAATGTCGAGGTCACTGTATGTTTCAGGCGGCTGCAAATTCACGGTGCAAGCTGAAACCGTCTCGAAGCTATCTCATACCATCGCATCTTGTACACACAAAGATCCTAGTTCCGCCACATATCAGGTACAGTTCACGAAAAGCACCAGCCTCATCCCCATAGAAGTCTTGCATAAATTGCCCAGCATTCTATCCCTTCCACACTTTCATCTCACCACACCCAAATCACATCTACAGATCTACAGATCCACAGATCCATAACATTCCAAACATCAACAAGAATACACACCTCGCAAAGATCACAACAAAAACAACAACCATGTCATCACCAACTTCTTACCCAACTTCTTCATCCATCATGTCCTCCACCGACGAACCCTCCACCCGCCCAACCCCCCGCTGCGTCTCCACCACAACCTTTGACTCCTTCCTGTCTGCCAACCAGCTTTCCACCATAGACAAGGAGGACCAGAAAGAGCGTGCTACAGAGGATAAGAGCAAGTCTGAGGCGCTGACGCTGCAGAAGACGGTTGGGTATGCCAAGCAGACGGGTGGGAATGTTACTGAGGCTGCCGGAGGTGCTGGGAAGGGCGTTTTGGGGCTTGTTAGGCGGTTTACTTCGAAGTAGACAAATGGGGGGAGAAGAAGTGTAAGCCTGTATAGGTTGTGCTGCTTGGTTCTGTGGGGAAGTTGAAGATGTTTTGTTTTGTTTTACTTTGCGGTTAGGTTTTGTTTGCAGTATTGGTTGAATTTGAAATGGAATCTTGTTTCATACGATTATACCTCCTTGAAGTGGTTGTAAGACTGCTGCCACAGGTCTTCCATTTAATTTCTGTTGAAGCAAAAGAGTGACTGATTGACATCTATGAAGGGTCCAATTATATACTATCAACGCTAGTACAATGGCGATACTGCCGTCATTACTCACCAAACACTTTCTCCTTAAAAATATCTTTATCAAAGCTCTCCAGCGCAACAGAGCGGGATGGCGGGACAGGATAAGGCTGCAGAGGTATAGTTTGTTTTCACTACGCCCTCTCTGTCCACATATTCTTCGGGGTGCTTGGTATCTTTTCCACACTGCTCGCTGTCCCCTGCAGAGTTCAGATCTGCTTTCTGCTCGTCCGTGTCAGAGTGGCGCACCGGTGACCCTCTCGCTTTCGGAAAGAGATTCCGTCTGGCGCCTAGAAATACGAAGGACACAAGCGACGGGCTGTAATTCTTGTCTCCGCTCACATAGACGGGCCCTGAATTCCTGTGGCACGGCTTTATCCACAACACTACTGCGTCTACGACGGAGCGGACGCATCTCACAGGAAAGGTTTGGTGCCTGCGAGATGTGGCTCAGCTTTTGCTTCGGCCGTTGCCCCATGCGGCGCAAGCCCCGGTAAGAATCTACAATTTGGCCAGGCCATTGTGCTCCCGTGGGCAGCATCCCTATTCCCTGTTTCCCCATGAAACGCTTTTCCTCAACTTAGTGGGTATTGCCAACAATCAATGACATAAGTTATAGGTAGTCAGACTACCCGAATCCAATTGCTTCATGGATATCCATGGAGCAAATGGATTTTGGCGGACGGAACTTCATTCCATCCATGTCATTTACTGCCTGTACCTCCAATCTCTTCTAGCACCCAGTCAGCAATAACACGCGATACTACGGCTACAGTAGCGTAGACGCCCAACACTTTAATTGCGTTGTGTCCACTAATCATGGTTAAGCTCGAGAAGATTGCAGTGCCGTAGAGGTAGGTGGCGTTGTTCAGCAGATCCATGCAAGCTTTGCTCAATTCCGCCCATCTTTTGTGAGTGCAATTAACCGTGACACTGTCTAGTCCTAAATCGCATACTAATAGTGCAGACTTAGCACCTAAGTGGGATAGTTGCAATCCTCTCACCTGTCCGTCATCTGAGCAATTCTGGGTATTATGTAATGGTTCGCAGTCGCCCTGTGGCTGGAATTCAGTCCTTCCCAATGAGATTGCAGAAGGAATAGGGCTTCTCAAATACACCGGATTGCCAATGGGCACCAGCTCCGTACAAGATGTCTGGGTGGCATCATCGGCCGCAGTCGGAACGCGTGCGGGGAGTTCCAGGCTGCACCGTATAGATATGACCGCCAAAATGTGGTGAACGACTGCAAGGGCAAGCCAGATAATGGGGTAGAAATATGTCCAACAAGCCCATGTAACAACTGTGTGGAAGGCGAGGTCGACAGTGCTCCATACGATAGCTCCTGCGCCGATACAAGCCAGCAAATGTGCGATGGGAATTCCATAACGCGCAGGTACCGGTAGATTGTGTCTCCTCTTTTGGGTCGTGTAAGGATCATTTGAGTTTGGAGCTGACTGGTCGATCGTGCCGTATGGACCGAGGTCAATGATCGTGTCAGGAGATTTGCAGCGCATTTTGCCCATCTGGGGTCGCTTGTTGATACATGTAATGGCGAGAAAGAATGCTAGGATTGGGTATCGAGCGCTGATTCGTATGACGTCTTCGTTTGGGCTCCCGAGTACCAAAAGGACAGTGGGTACCTGCCGCGATTCAGTATATACTAATTGTATGTGCAAAGTTCAAGCGCCTACCAGGGCCAATATACTGGTGCCACTCGACAGTATACTTTGTTTCGAGTTGGAGATATTGTCCATGATGCATGCGTAGGCATTTCCACAGTTGCTACGCAATGTAATTGTCTCTCTTGTAAAGTCGGAACTGTCAATGCAAGCCTGCACACCTTCTGATGCGATGCCCGCGTAGTTGTGCTCGAATTTGGCGCTGCATAGAGTCACCAGTGTGCACATAACGAGTAGTAAGTTTGCGAGGAGAGACATGACGACAGTGATATGGGAAGTTCGTTTAATGCAGTTTCCAGGAAGGCAATTGAAGGTTTCTTCACGCTATAAAGCATACACTGCTGCGATTACAGGCCCGCGTTCCGCGGAGCAGCCACTTTGCGATCCTAAAGGATTCGCTCGTAACAACTGAGTTAATTTTCCACCAGTAAGCCGCTCAGCTGTGTTTCTATACTCCACCTTCATATGAAGTTTGCGAAAGGGAAGGCCAGATCGAGATATTGCCACCGCAAAAGCAATGACCCCCAATTTCAAAACCTCTTCATACTGCAAAACTTGCCTCTCCTCTTCCTCTTTCCCAGGCTTGTCCAACGTCCCGCCCACTGTTCGGTATTCCCCGCATTATCACTGGCGTAAGCGTATTTACGAGTAAGTTCTACCTGCAAAGCATGCTGTTCGCAACGCATGCGCCGTGGTGGCTTTGGCTGTGAGAAAGGTACTTGCGGGTAGCTTGCTGATTGAAACAGGGTGACATGGTGGGTCTGGGAGATCAAGAGACAGTTGAGTAAGACGAGTCTTTTCCTGAAACTGCTGACGAGGTCCGGGATAAGATGACGCCGCCCCCTACCATCTATGGTTGATTTGCTGACGCTAGATGAAGCTCGGGATGAGCGTCAAGGTTAAACGTCCAAGGTGCCGGATTCTTGCTGCAGGACGATAGAGCACAGCGTAGGGAGCACAACGGTGTGCACCTAAACGCCTACAACTACACGCGCTGAGGCTGCAGAGGGGGCCTTTCTAATCCCTGCTAGCAGCAAGCACACAGCACTCAGCCTATCTAGCTCTGCCGTGCGCGGACTCGTGATACACACCCCACAACCTTTGACCACCAGATAGAATCGAGCTTATAGAGCCAGCCACAAACGCAATTATCGAGAGATTTTCTGGTGTATCTCTACATAGAGCCTTGCGCATCCTTTGTATTAAGTTACCGAGCTGCCCGGCCGTTCGAGCCACCCTGAACACCACAACAGCAGCTTAACTTGAGGGTGTAGAGCCACGCACGATAGCTATTATTGCGATGATTTCCAGAGTTGAGTTTTATAAGCATTAATTAATGTAGCTATTTATATTTGGCTGAGAGCTTGATTGCTCGGCCGTGTCGTGATTGAGGTGGTGGTGGGCCTGCTGCAGCACTGGAGGCCTCACCACCACTCTGAGGCTGCGTAGCTATTCTCTTGTTTGAACCTACCTTAGTAGCTACCTTAAGGCGTCTCTTCTTGCCTTTTTGGGCAGTTTTTTGAGCTTGTTGGAGCTGTTGTTGAGTCCTACGAGCTGCCTATCATGAGGCTCGATTAGCAGCCTTACAAGCCTTCTCCTCATGCCTTATTAATTGAGCTGTTGTCCTTGCTGCACGCCTCTGTTGAACTACCTGAAGCTTCTCCCGCCTCTTCTCCTTACGTACGCGAGCTTCCTCAGCTCTGTTGTTGTAGTTGCTCCTCTTCAAACCCTTGTTGGAGCTGGCGATCACGTGCCTTCTTCACCTTCCTTGGGGACCAAAATACTGCCCCACCGTGATACTCCTCAGCCGGCTCTAGAGGCAGAGCCTTGCCTCGCTTCCTGCGCTGCATCTCGTTGATGAGTGCTTCTTTAAATCTTACATTCTTATGCCTATCTAGTACTAACCTAATTAAGAGTTAGTAGATCGTTTAATTAAGCTTTAAGATCTAACTGTAGTCTCTATTAGCTGTAACGTGATTAATTAGCTGCCTAATTTTCCTCCAATTAGAGACGCTTAGGGCAGAGGAGTCGCTATCGCTCGATTAGCCTAACTGAGCTGGCTGAGTGAACCGTTTGAGTATCACCTCTAGCTCGAGAGGTGAGAATGTGATGGGCTAGGCCCACAGTAAGAATCCTCGGTGATACCTCGGTGGTATACCTCGCATAACAGGTCGCGGCGGCGACCTTAAGTATCAACTACGCAAGACAACACGCAGCTCTGTTGTCTTGTGCCAGCCTTTTGGCTGCGCGGACGGCGTGTGTAGTTGCATGCAAGGCCTGGTAGGCCCGCCCGTTACAGAGAGGCTAGTCGCTTCAAAAGCCTTGAGTATTGTAGCCTCCTTAAATAAGGCCTCCCAGGCCGTTATAAACGTAGGATAGAACAGCATACGACGTGCCAGAATCAACGCTATGGATGCGCCTCCGCGGTACCCAGCCACGATCAGAGACAGCATCTGTCAACCGCAAGCTATCAGCCGTCGAAGAGCAGTCTCTTGTTCAGTGGATCCTAGACCTTGATCGACGAGGCTTTCCGCCCCAGGTAGACTGGCAAATGGGTCGGGGTTGGGCCAGGGTTGGGTCGCCTAGATCGGAAAGTACTAGGCTTTCTCAATCATAGTATGAACCAATTCGGCCTAGTACTTTCTGATCTAGGCGACCCAACCCTGGCCCAACCCTGGCCCAACCCCGACCCATTTGCCAGTCTAGCCCCAGGTTATCGACGTACGACGAATGGCAGACGCTCTTATCGTCGCGCGCGGCCAAGCTTCACCCCCACCACCTACAGGCAAGTGCTGGGTGTCGCGCTTCGTCAACAGCCAGCCAGAGCTACAGACAAAGTGGAATAGGAAGTTCCACAGCCAGCGCGCTCGCTGCGAGGACCCTGTCGCAATCGCAGCATGGTTTAAGCTAGTAGAGGAGACGCGCCAGGCATGGACAGCAGAGACGCCGCGTACGGTAGCCCAGCTTCAGCAACAGGCTCGTCACGTACAGGACCTCCTTCGTCGCCAGTCACAGGGCCCAATAAGCCCCCAATAAGCCAAGCTATTCGCCAGCTCGTCAAAGGTTGTCAGTTTGCGATGAACTCAGCGACTGTACTTACAGAGGAGGTCAAGAAGCTACGTACAGCTAGTGAGCGCCAGCAGCGTAGGAAAGGCCAGCGGCGTCAGTATATAGCTCTTGGAGGAGCCCTACAGGTACAGCAAGGCCAGCAGCTCGCTGCAGAGGCGGAAAGGGTGGTCGCGGAGGTAGAACAGGCTCAGGCTACTCAGGGACGTCAGCGCGCGCCACCAACGTGTAGCAAGTGTCATATTCAAGGACACACGCGGACTCTAGGATATAATTTTACTATTAGCTAGTCTATTACTGCCTACATTATCATCTTATATTATTGTAGAGCTATAAAGCAGAGCATCGCGTTGATTCTGGTGGGGCTGCCGGATGAGTGATAGAAGATGTTACTGCAATAGCTCAGTTTCTTGGTGTGGGTGAAGGATACCATGTCTGTGCGCCCAATGACCCAGTTCGGTCAATGACCCACCCCACCAAAACCACCACCTACGCACATCGCGACACAACTCCACAAATATGGACCCGATTCAGAAAGCGATTAAAGATATCAAATCGCGCGATAGAGGCGCATCTTTTAGCTATCGCGAAGTTATAAAAAGGTATAGGATTAGTTACTATACGCTCGCTCGAAGACACAAGGCCAAACTCAACCGCGCGGGCTCACCTATCGATTTCTTAACCTAGAACATAAGAAAGAGCTCGTATAATACATAAAATCGCTCACCGATTAACGTATACCACCTACTTAATCGATAATACGTAGTTATGCTACTAAATTGGCGAAAAGAGACGTCTTAGAAAGCTGGGTTACGCGTTTCATGAACAGAAACTCACACCATCTTATCTCACGCTGGCAGAGAGGGATGGACCGGGATCGCCACAAAGCCGATTCAGGAGCCAGATACAAGCTGTATTTCGATCTTTTGCATGATAAGATGGCTGAGTATCAACTGGAAGCTCGAAATATATACAACATGGATGAAAGGGCTTCATGATTGGTGTAACCAGACGCTCAAAAAGAGTATTTAATAGGCGGGCATACTACCAAAAAAGAGTAACTACAGCTCTTCAAGATGGTAATAGAGAGTGGATAACAGTCCTAGCTTATATTTATCTAGATAGTGAAGCTTTGTCGCCAAGTCTTATATTCGAATCGGCCAACAACACTATATAATCGAACTAGGTAGCGTCTATTAAATAAGAAAAGTACTTAGTCTTTATTAGCTCATCTCCCTTAGGTTAGTTAAATAACAATATTAGGCTAGCTTAGCTTAAGGAGGTATTTAATCGCGAGACTAGATAGAAAGCCTATTTTAGCTACTAATTACTCATCTTTAACGGCTATGGGTCCCATATAACTATAGATTTTATTAAATACTACGACGAAAATAAGATCCTATTAGCTGTATTGCCACCTCATTCAACCTATACGCTTCAGCCACTAGATGTGGCGTTGTTCAAACCTCTATCGGACGCCTACTCAAACCAGCTCTCATTTCATCTTCAAATGAGCCAGGGGCTTGTCCCAATACAGAAAGGAGACTTTTTCCCGTTGTTTTGGGCTGCCTAGCGCAAGGCTTTCACCAAGTATACCATCAAGAAGTCCTTTAAAGTTACTGTGGGAGTTATCACAGACAAATCTGTGTACCGTTGCTGGTACAGACAGAGCTGTGTACCGTAGTTGGTACGAACCAGGCCGAGCAACGTCCGTGGGGATCCGACAACCTATATAGCAGAGATAGCTTTGAAGAGGGAACAAGAGACAATCGAACCTATTACCAAGACAGCATGCATTCACAGTTATTTCCTTTCATCACTAGTAAGCCTTCCAACAGTTACTGGTATTGTACCACCGAATCCGGACGTTATACTCAAAAGATTCCACCAAGAAGCCTCCAGTTCAAATAAATGTTCAGCGTCGGTACTTAGTGGTGAGGATTGGCTCAAAATAGAGTCTCTTATACGCAAATCAACACGAGATGAAAGCTCAAAAGAGACTAGAAAGCTCCGCCGTTCTCTCCACCATATCTCAGTCCAAAATGAGCTACTTCACCATGAGCTCCAGGGCCTAAGGGGGGCTCTTTTGGTGAAAAAGAAGCATAAAAAGGAGAGTTATACTTTGCAACTTAGTAACCAGGAGGAGTACCATGGTGGTGTGGTATTTTGGTCTCCTCGTAAGGTCCGTCGGGCTCAGGAAGATGAGATGGTACGACAACGAGAAAAACAAGAACTACAACTACAGAAAACTGAGAGAGCTCACCTGAAGGAGCAAGCTCGATTGTGTAAGCTTCAACAAGCCGAAGAAAGACGGGTTGAAAGAGAGAGACTCAAGGAGGTGCGGGAGAAGGAGAAAGCCGCCAAGATAGCTGAAAAGGCAGCCCAAAAAGCAGCCCGCGACGCTGAAAAAGCTATACAATTGTCCCAAAACGGTAAGCGCAAAGCTTCGCAAGCTTCAACTCAAAAGCAGAAGCGTCAGAAACGTGGTGGTGTGGTTCCATCTCATGTACAAGTTGAGGAGGCTGCACCAGCTGCCCCAACGCGTACCACCCGAACACGATTGATACGGACCCCCAAAAGATATTTTAAGTAGTACAAACTATTCGCAATCTTATATTTAGCATAACACCAAGTTATCGCAATATTATCACGATTTGTGGTAGTTCTACAGTCTTATTTTTTATATAGTTATAATGTTGCCAAGTGGGTCATTGACCGAACTGGGTCATTCAGCGCACAGACATGGTAAGATAGGCGAGCGTGTGCGGCTAGTTTTGGCCCTAGTATCGCCAAGCGAGCGTTCAACAATTAACACTATACCTTTTTACAAATTGAAAATACGAAAAAGATGCGCCTAGCTCGCGCAATTCGATATCTGTAATCGCTTTCTGAATCAGATCCATGGTGGTGGAGTTATGACGCGATCAATATAGGTGGTGGTTGTGGTGGGGTGGCCAAAACACGCACGGACACGGTAGTGTGGGCGAGGCGGAGAAAGTTGCGCGTGCGCGGTTGTCCCCGTGTCGCCGCATCCAGTGCTCAAAAATGGTAAGCCCCCTCAGCAACCATAGGGGTTACAATCGACACAGAGAACTAATGGAGCCTCATATATCTAGACTCGTTTCTACCTATGCACTCTTCGCGCGAACACGTCTCGCTGCCGCTCCAATCCACTGGAGGCTGGTCACGCATCGCTGGTGATGCTGAGGGAATACCTCTACACGAAGAATACTACTACATGCAGTACGAACGGTTGATAGTGCGCAGCTCGAGATAGTAGAAAGCCTTGATTGAAGTTCTGAGCCCGAGGCACGCATTTTAAGTTGTCGGCCGTCAAAGGATCATCACCCCCCATGCACGTTACGGCAAGGTGTTCGCCGCCCAGGTGTGCTATCACGACTCAACCGTTCGCATCGTCCGATTCTTCCTTCGCCCTCGACACGGACTAATTGCTTCATGTCTAAGCAACACATCCACGCCGGAGCACTCTGCCCCGGCTATATGCTTTTGTCAACACCGAATTCCTCGCTTTGGCGTCCTCGTGTCAACAAGAACCCGCATTCTCCAGGCTGGCTTCTTGGCAAAGATGCCGAATTTCCACCCCGCATCTCCCTCTAGATAGTTTCTGGGGGGATCGGTATGGAATTGGCCTTGTTAGGGCGGTTCAGCGCTCCATCGGATGCTATTCCAGACAATTGCTGCTCTATCAAAGTCAAGGAAGAACGTTTTCCCTTACCGTTAGACAGCGCCTCCAGTACCAAAAGAGTAATTGGTGTGCTCGTGGTGCGGCTTGGCTGCAGAAAAGTCGGAAGAAAATGCCCTCGCAGCGATACTGTCGGAAGAAAATACCGTCCACGGGCGCATTTACCGTCGGTACACTTGCTTTGCGCACGGTCGAATGCGTGACGTTTACTTGCGCGTCGTGGCGTATTTTATAATGCGAAAACCTCCTCCGGACCCCACCTGGTATCGATAGTACATCTTTCAACCAAGGTGCCTGCATGTTCCCCACACGGGGCGTGCATATCGTTGCGAAAACCTCCTCCGAACTCAAGCCGCGCGCTGGACAGCCAATCAGAAGCCGGGGTCAAAATGGTCAGAACATTGCGAAAACCTCCTCCGAATGCTGTACGATAGCTGGCCTTTTGCCCACAACGGTATAAAAATGAGTCTCCCTCAACATCTTCTGTCTTCTTCACTCAAGCCCCCTCCTCTCTCTTTTCTACCATCTCGATAACCCAATTTTTCACCAATACCCAAAGTCACATACACAATGGCTCCTCACAGGCTCCAAGTCGCGGTCGCAGGACTCGGTCGCATGGGTGCTCGCCACGCGCTGAACATCCTCAACAAGACTCCTCGCGCTGAGCTTGTCGCCGCCTTCTCTCCCGACCAGAATGAGCTTAAATGGGGCAAGGAGAACCTCGAGCCATACGGCGTAACCCTCTACGATGACTACAAGAAGATGCTCGAGCACAAGGGACTCGAGGCGGTAGTCATCGGTACTGCCACCTCTGTTCATGCCGAGGAGACTCTCCAAGCCATTGAGAAGGACCTTCACGTCCTGTGCGAAAAGCCCCTCTCCACAAGCGTTCAGATCTGCCAGAACGTTGTCGATGCCGCTGCAAAGAAGCCACACCTCAAGGTCATGTGCGGCTTCTCAAGGCGCTTTGACGACAGCTACCAAGACGTCGCCCGCAAGATTGAGGAGGGAGCCATCGGCAGACCTACGATTGTAAGGTCGCAAACCTGCGACAGGCAACACCCTGACCCCGGTAAGTACCCGAATCCCTGCAACCATCAACGTCCTGAATACTAATCAAGCCCTGCAGAGTTCTTCGTCCAGTACGCCGCATGGTCCGGCGGAGTCTTCGTCGACATGTCCGTGCACGACATCGACCTCACCCTGTGGTACTTTGGCTCCAACGTCGTCCCCAAGTCCATCTCCGCCAACGGCGTCGTCGCCATTCTGCCGGGTCTCAAGCAGCACAAGGACTACGACAACGCCGTCGGTATCGTCGAGTTCTGGGATGGCAGAATCGCTCACTACTACGCCTCCCGCATGATGACGCACGGCCAGGAAGACGTCACCGAGATCATCGGTACTGAGGGCAAGCTCACCGTCAACCTCAACCCCCAGAAAAACCTCGTCAACATCTACTCCAAGGCTGGTATTACCCGTGAGGTGCCGGGTGACTACTGGGGTCGGTTCGAGCCGGGTTTCGTCAAGGAGGCGAATGAGTTTACCGCTGCGTGCCTCGATAACACGCCTGTTCCCCTTGAGTTCCAGAATGCGGTCAAGGCCGTGCAGATTGGTGCTTGGTTGCAGGAGGCGCTCGTCAGTGGGAAGCAGATTCGCTTTGATGAGAGTGGGAAGCGCGTTGATCGTGCGAATTTGTAGATTGGGGATAAAAGCCTCTGTTATGTCTTTTCAATGAGTTTGTTTATCTGGAGGCTGGAATGCAGCTTGAATTTAGATCTGGATACTACTGCGAATACCAACGTTTGACTGGCGAGTTACGCAGCCTACACTCACTATTTTGCTTGCATACGCTGCTCTGCTGGGGATCATCTATCAATCCTGCGCAATGAGACATACCTCGAAGGAACTTAACAAAAATAATGAGAACCACAAGCAGATGTTACAGCAGAGAAGCCTAAAGTGAAGACTTCGGAGAGCAGTTGCAAATGTTCCGTAGTAATCTGCTAGGAACCGGATACCGAAGTACTGGATGTTAACAGTCATAACATCCCATTCTAGACTATCTGGGCCTACCGTCGCTTCAGTTAATATACCTGTCTCTTTACAGGTAAGGTAAGAAAGTTGCACCGGGAATACTCAATCTCATCCAATGAGTGAGAGCTATCTTCCTGCAGTATCACTTGGTGGCTTGTCGATCATTTGGTGGCTTGCCGATGCCCATCATGGTACCCTGCTTGCCGATGCCTATCACGGTATACTTTTTATACACACCTGCAGAGGACATAGCCTCACCAGACCCTGCACTGAACGCCGCGGCATGGTAGTTGAAGTCATCTTACAATGGTTATAACACTCTTATTTCGCAATGCGAGTTATTGCACCGAAGCCAAAACCTAGACAGCAACACTCGAAATCACGAAGGAAAAAGTGCTCGCAATGAGTAAAATATTCATTATCGCCGCAACTTTTATCCTATTTCCTCATGCATCTGAAGCCCTTGCCGTAGCGTCAGCCTGCCCTACAAACTCCACGCATACCCAGTGCTCACCCAATTCTCGGACGACTCGCGCCGAACCTGGTTGGTCGCGACAAGACATCTTAACGCTGGCCAGTGTCTGCCTAGCGGTAGTTGGCATCCTTATTGGCGCAGTGATTGCCTCGCCCAAGCTGCGTGGGTGGCTGTGCAGGCCCTTCAAAAGTAAGCCGGGCCCAACTATATTATTCCACTCATCTCCTACCCCGTTCTCCGTAAGCTAACAGTATTATTCTGTTAAGATTTCACCAACTACCTTCGAAGAAGGAGACTGCGACGCCAAGACGGGGCTCGCCGCCGCTTACACGAGCGATACAACGACTACCTCAGGTTCCAGGAATATTTGGAGCTTGTTGAGAGAGGCGAATAGAAACGGGGGGTATAACTTGGGTGAGCGGCAGGATACATAGAAATATAGACAGTGGGGAGTTTATTGTCAACTGTAAGGGCGTTTTCCGGGTTTTGGGTGGGTACGAGGAGTACCGGCGCTATGACATAATTTACACATGTATCTTCCTCAGCCTTGCGAACTGCGGTGACTTTGACACGAATACCTTAACTACCAAAATTTGATCTTTAGAAACTTCTGTTAAATACCGTCCTCTGTTTATTCTCGGTTTTTGCATGCGCGCTTTTCCCGCACGTCCCTCTTGTGTTCGCACATACCTCGAGTCCTCGCCTTTTGCTGAACCTTACCTGTTTCGGGGGCGTCGCGACGATTCGCTCGCCTAGAATCCCCTGTGTTACCTTTCCGAATAAAAAGGTATCAAGAACAGTTGCTGACTGACTCTTTGTGCCGCTACTATTACCGAACGTAAATTTTTGTAGATGCGCTGAAAGTCGTGGTTTGTGTAAGGCTGCGTTGACTCGGCCTTACGAGCGGATGGGAGAGGGAGGATGATTTGGTGAGACATGCTTTTTGTGAGCCCAGGAATTAATCTTTGTGCCAAGGATATGCGGGAAATCTCTCGCCGCGCGTCATTTTGACGGGGACGGCTCTGGCTGGGCGCTTACCGGTCGGATGTCAGCTTTGTGGCTGAAACTATTTTGCTCTTCCCGCGGGAAGTACTTGAACAATTCGTTTCCGTAGCATATGTGAAGGTATCGGAGAGGAGCTGTGCTACATGGGTAGAAAAGAATAATACTGGTCGATGGACTCAAGAAGCCCGTAATGGTGGTCTTCAGAAGGCAACACGACAAGAAGACTCGTCTTCAGTGGTGGCTACATAAGTATGTGAAGGTTAGTGTAAGCAGTGCGGGGAGAACTGAAGGATTGAGCTGAGGTTGTATTGCAGATGCTATGGAAAGTTCATGTAGGTGAGTGACCGTCAAGAAGGCTAGCCTAGATAGGCGTAGCTCGCTAAGGTGAGTAGTCGCGAGGAGGGGAAGATCAGGAGCAGTAGAGACCCCAAACCGTGACAAAGTACCTAGGTACTTCACGGCCAATATGAATATCTCACCTACGCAGCTGTTCCGTCTCTTACCACCTTCACGGGTAGGAGATTGTACAAAAGCGTTAAGACTCAGGGACATAGAGCATATGTATATAGTCTATCTTGCACTGTTCGCTCTTCACGAAGGTCAGCGATCCTTGCACGTGATACGGCAGCCTTCTAAAGAAGCGTCCTTGAGGTTAAAGAGCGCAGTAGACCCGCATAGGTCATCAGCACAGGGAAGATTCATGGTGTACAAGTATAATGCGGTAGTTTGTTTCTCGACAAAGTTACAAAATATCAAGCAGGGTCTGACTGCGAGTCGAGGATCAAACTAAGGGTTCTTACGTGCATGGCCCACACTGGTGCGTGCAAAAAGCGCGATAGATGGGGGGTTGAGACACGGCGTCATCACGGCCGCGATCCGCCAAGGTACACTCTGGACAATGTTATATGCCCCACTGGTGTTCCCAGATCCAGGGCCCACAGCTGGCGCATGCCTCGCCCCGTAGTGCAGGCAAAAGCGCGCTAGGCGAGGCTGTGTCTAGGCAGGGCTGTGTCGTCTCCCAGGGTCGGTACTAACCATGCATGGCCGAGTTTGCTCACTCTACGCCATTTTTGTGAAAATGCTTTCATTTGGACTTTCTGAACTCAGTATACATACCTGGATACGCCGTCACGGATTTGGTTCCGGATGTGACCGCAAAGCAAGAAGGTTTTCAACGCCTTGTTATCACGCATACGAACTTTCCATCACCTGTGATTAGCGTAGCCTCGCAATGCCTCCCCCACTTTCTATCATACTATTGTGTGTGCACTTACTTCACACTCCCACTATGGCCGCCGCTATACCTCAACTTGCGCAAAGAGAGCTCAACGCGGGGACGGCAGACACATCACATGACCTATCAACCGAAGCGCTGCTAACGCTTATTGGCGTCTGCATAGCCGTCCTTGGTATCGCGCTCACGGTACTTCTTAAATGGGCTAGCCTGAAAACCAGCTTCGGGAGGATGTGCTTTCCCCCCGCCACCGTCGCTCTCGCTCCCGTCCCAATTCCACCAGTACGGTTTTCTTCGTGGCCTAAGAGCGTGTTTATGATCTGACAACGCATGGCGAATTCGAGTATACCGCTTGTTAGCGGCTCATGGCAATACGAAATACTGCCACCGCCAATCCTCGATCAGGCAGGACGCGCTACAGACGGTGCTGAATTACGTAGACCGCAACGAGCGCGAACCGACTACTCCCAGCAGCGCCACGAACTGATGCGACACTCACGCACATTTTGACGAAATGCGAGTCTACATGATCAGACGGGATCAGCTTACAACATAAGGTGACTGGGAGACGAGTTGGCGTTCCGCTATCTCTTGCCCTGTGTGGCACAACAGTCAGACCCCGGGCAACTCAGGCGGACGAAGAGAAGATAGACCACATTAGCGCCATCAGCTGCCATCTTGCAGGGCTTTAAAGGAGGGGTGTTTTGCGTGCATTTGAGAGTTTCTTTGGCTTGTTAGATCTCGGGTCCGATTTCATGTTTTCCGTTTTCTCATAACACACCTTACACATTTGTCGTGTTTGTAAGCCTCTGTATAGATTTCTGTTCCAACTAGTATTTATTCCATCTGCTATTACGCCTGCTCCTTGATCGATGCCTGTAATATAATGCGTCATCCACTGGCTTCCAGCTTCCGAGGTCTTTTCAACGCTATTTCAGTTCGCATCTCTACTTCAGGTTCACAGCAACGACCCTTCCACCAGCCAACAACGCGCCAGTCGGTCCTTGACCACCAGAAGTACTCAAATACAAGACGTCCTTGTCCTTCTCTGTCCTACCGAAAGCGGACGACGTAGTGCCTGCGACAAGGCCACCGCTCGCGATCGTCGAGACGTTGCCATCGACCCGGACACGTTGAAGTGTGTCACCGCTCTGGTTAGCCAAAGGCGCGGAGATGAACACAGTACCGTCATCCGCAACACAAATATCGTCGGGGGTGTTAAGATCGGGGCTAGAGGCGAGAGTCTCGAACGAGCCAGCGGATCTACCAGTAGCTGGGTCGATGCGAACGCGACCGAGAAGGGTCTGAACAGTGTTGGTGTAGTACAGATAGTCACCACGGAGCTTCAGACCATTCGCCCCTAGCTGGTTTCCGGTAGCGTTGAAGTTAGGCAATAAGGTCGGGTCTTCGAGTACGACTTCCGTCGCTCCCGTCTGGGTGGCGAAAGCCACGATATTCCCCTCCCACGAATTTGCAATGAGAACGGTCTCAGTGTTTAGGGCAGCCAGGCCATTTGCAAAGGCCACATCGGGGATGTCGGAAATCTTACCGACCTTTGCGCTGTCGCTGTCGCAGCTCAAGTCGATTTTCCAGATCGAGAAGCTTTGGGGCACAGGCGAATCCTGGGGTGTCAGACTGCCGACTGCAACAGCAAAGACATTCTCATCGTACTCGGTGATGCCAAGGGTGGCTGTCGCGTTCGAGAAAGTGGCGATTAGGGATGCTGTTGCAGGTGTGACCTGAGGGTTGATCATGTACACCTGAGGGGTGCCGATGGTGGTGACGAGGAAAGAACCGTTACGGGTACCGGCGATATTCTCGACCCAGACCCCATCGGGGAACTGGTAGACTGTCGAGATGTTCAAGGCAGTGACCGAAGCTACGAAAGCCGGGAGGGCGGATGTGAATCTCATGGCGATGATGTTGAGTCTTGACGTCGATACTCGATGATAAGGAAGTTGTGTATGGGTAAGAGGAGTCGATAACGAGGCAGTGAGTAGCTTCTTGCCGTCACTTTATCGTCGTCCTGCCGCTTTCTTATACTCAAATCGCATAGTCTTGGAGACGCGCACCTTATGCCGACCAACGTGGACCATCTCAAAGCGCCGGAGTTAAGCAAGTACTACGCATCCATGACTATGGCCTCACAATCCCTTACTAATCACCCGCGACATCTCGTATGTTCGAAATTGACCACATCGAAGCAATCGCGTCATCTCTGCTTAGCAATGCGACAGTGTAAGGCGCCCGACATACACTCAGGTGTACTTTGGGTATGTGTTTACCTCAATGGTCCAGTGCTGCTAACCCAGAGAAGAAACATTGGCTAGCGCTTCCTTTGCCGAGTCGCAGTGTGGGGGCGGTTGCTGACACCACGGACGGACTTTAGAAGTACATGTAGACCAACAATAGAGGGCGGGGTCATTGACCAATTACACAGGAGTAGGTTTGCCGGCCCATTCGGCGGTATTAGGGTCCCTGCTTGGTCACTGAAGCATACCTTTCCTACGATTTCTTGGTATTGACTATTCGCGTTAACACGCTATCCGGGCAATATATGTTTAGTAATCTGCAAAAAGAGGTGAAGGTTGTTTTGGAACGAGAGTCTTGTTTCAAGCATAATAGCATTCTAAACTATAGCTTTTCATCTAAATGGACGACTACAGTGCGTATTCCTAAGCCAAGAAAGGCTTCACCAACTCCAATGACTTCTCCCAAAGCTTACGCTCAGTCTCCTCATCGTACGCATGCGCCGCATGCCCAGCATCGAACTCCTTTGGGTCCGCCTTCGCTGGTGTAGAGATCTGGCACTCCTCGAGATACTTACCACCCTGCCCTTCCAGCGCCTTCGCTGTAGCTGCCCAAACGGTGGTCGACGCACCCTGCTCGGGACTCTTGAGCATGAGCGGAATAGTAGGGTCCTTGTTCCACTGCTTCTGTGTCTCCTCGTCGATGAATTGCATAAGACCAGTGAAGATGAGTCCCGGGTGAACAGCCCAAGCATGCACACCCTGCTTTCCAAAGCGGCGCTCGAGTTCATTGGCGGTGTAGAGGTTGGCAATCTTGCTCTGGCCGTACGCAGCCCATGGGTGGTATTGTCCTTCGAGGCTGAGGTTGTCGAAGTTGATGCTGCCATGGCGATGCGCAACGGACGAGAGAATAACGACACGGGACTGGAATTCGGGCGTGCTCGACTTGACAAGTGTGGGTAGAAGGAGCTGGATGAGCAGAAAGTGGGAGAGGTGGTTGGTGCCGAATTGCAGCTCGAAACCATCTGCTGTCTTGCCCTCTGGGCTGGCCATGATACCGGCGTTGGGGATGAGAATGTTGAGCTTATCGCTCTTGGATAGGAATTCGTCGGCGCACTTGCGTACACTGGCTAGGGAGTTCAAGTCGAGCTCTAAGAGGTGGACACTGTCACTTTCCACCAGGCTTCCGAGCGCAGTCTTTGCTTTGGCGAGATCGCGGGTGGTGAGGTAGAGTGTGGCGCCGGTTTCGAACAAGGCTTTCGCGGTCTCGATACCAATGCCTGAAGAGCAGCCGGTGATGAGGACGGTCTTGCCAGCCCATTTTCCCTGGAGATTTTCATCTTTGATGATCTGGCTGGCCGTGGGGCGTTGGTCTCCAGGCCCGTTGGGCGTCTGGTGAGTAGCTGCGTAGCGGGTAGTCATGGTGTTGAAGTTGTTGTGGGCTGTTACTGAAGAGACAGGTAATTGATTTAATGCTGAGGATGTGAGGAAAGTTCTGATGAGCTGATGTGATATCCGTAGTGGTTAGGAGGCGGCCTCTTTATACTCCTCCCGACTACGACCATATAGTCGATACTCCGTCCTTGTTCGATTAAGTCCGTCCATACCTTGGGAGCCTCCGTCCGCCAGCGGGCCTCAACATTTGTCATCCACTTAGACACTTGGACATGTTATGTCCGACTCCGTACCTCATCTAAGGTGTTAGGAATGAGTTCGACTAGTTATCAGGGACGACGACTGTTGCTTAGTGATAGGTGGACTTCGAACTATGCCTGATTCAGCATACACAATCGCCAAGAGTAACGGAGAATGGGTCCGGCATCATGCAAGTAGTAATCTTTAGCGCCTTGGCGAATCAGCGCTCTCTTTACGGTTACTTTCCCTCTGAAGTCTGTACAACTCTCGAGCTCCGCGCCCAAGCTTTTGTCCCGTGGAGATCTGTTAGCGCGCCTCATCATTTTCAATCTGAAGAGCGGGGCTCAAGGGAGCTCTAGATCATGCGGGCGAAGAGGAAGAATGTGTGTCAAGAATGCAGGGCGCGGAAGCTCGCGGTAAGTCCCTGCCGCTCGGAACAAATATCACAACGACACATGTTCGACCTGCTGATGTCAGGTGCTGCTCAAAGTGCGACGGAAAAGCACCGGAATGCTCTCAATGCGCTCTGAGGCAACTACCGTGTAGCGGTTACCACCAGGAATTCCTCTTCGTGGCTCCACCCTCTTCTGCGCCTAAGAAGCAGGGTGGGCGTAGAGGCGGAAGCAGAGGCGGAAGCGGAGTCGTGACCAACAAGGAAGCAGCACTCGGCGTCTCTAAGCTCCGACCAAATTTATCCCCGACATGGCTGAGTGAGACGAGTATTTCCTCAGAAGCAAACCATCAAGCTCTTGAGAAGGACATCGCATTGATCGTTCAGCATTATGCTTCCATCGGGGGCGAAATGCCCGCAGCTTTCGACCCGTTCCACAACCAGATCTGCGGAGCTTGGGTGGAAGTACTTCCGCTATTCACCCAATCTGCAACCGAGAAACAATTCCTCTTGTCAGCAATAACTACATGGGCGACGGCCTTGCGGTACCATGTTGACACGACGAAAGAGTGTCAGGCTAAAGTACTGGAAATGTACGGAGATGCGCTGCGTCAAGTCGGGAAAGCGCTCAGCAACCAAGCTACTTTCCAAATCGAACTCTGTATCGCTATCATGTGTCTAGCAGCAACCGATGTGAGTTGTCAAAATTGAGCTTGATCCACTAAAGATGGAGTCTAATATGCCGAAGATAATGATTCCAGACTCTGGGTCTGGTTGGACGATGCACGCGAAAGGTGTGGGTGGCTTGATGGAACGGCTCGGACCGAAGCCGTTTAGTGCTGGTGTTTTGCATAGGATGTTTATTGGGTTCAGGCCGTTGCTGGTAGGTCTTGCATGCTTTTCACCCTCTATTACCTGACCAATCGCTCATCCCGTTACCTTGTAGTTGATTAGTGCAATCTTAAATCGACGAAGATTGTTCCTTGAAAGAAGAAAATGGATCGTTGCGCCTTTCCACGATCGATCTCTCTCGATTATGCAGTCTATGCTCAGCGAAGCCACAAGGCTTCCAGGCTTGCTTCAAGAGTACGACGGCTTGGTGAAGCTCTATGGTACAACTGGAGCCGACGCTGTTGAACGGCTGCAAGAGCAGTTCCTGGGCGTGATCGACGACCTGGAGAATTGGGAACGTTTATCCGCTTCTCGAGCGTCTTTCGAACTCTTCTATCCAAAGACTAGTCCATCACCATCGGACGGGAACCTGATTTGGTTCCCGAATATGACCGTCGCAAGCAGTCTAACGCACTACTGGGCCTTCAAAATCATCGCAAAGATGCATATCGAAGAGCTAGACGCCATCTTGGCAGCGACCAAAACAAATCAACAGCCGTGTCGTCGTCGCTCCACTACGGACAAAGAGTCAGTATCAGCGCTAGCGCAGAGAATATGCGGTAGCATGTCGTTCTTCCTGGAGCCAGAAATGAAACTCTACGGTCCGGCGTCTACGTTCTTCACTTTTAGGACGGCTATGCATGTGTTCCAGAGTGAGCCGTATCGCTGCGAAGCTGGACTTGAGCAGTGTCAGAAGATCATTACACGGATGGCGAGCATGGGTGTGCATTTTTCGAGTTTGTAGGTTATGCAGCAGATCTGGTAAAATGGAATGACTCGTTTTGAGTATATTACTGACAGGCACTTCTGTGAGTATGTGATCTTAATCTAAATGAAAGCGAGCTTTGATCGCTGCAACGCTGTAATGCTCGATCTTGCAGGCTACATCATGCCACATGCGTGAAGGGAAGGATATAAGACAACACGACTTGACTCTGGATGCTTGATCACGTGGGGGACACGGAATATAGCCCTGGTTTCACTTAGACTGGACTTCAGAAAATGTTATTATAGTTGGCAAAAGGTAGTTTCCTACGCAAACTGGATCTTACATGGAAGAACTTTTTCGCCTACCTACGCAGGAAAGACTGGTCCAGGTCCTTCTCATACCAACATGTATCCTTCCTCAATGCCTACTCCTGCTCACTAAACCCCATCTCCTCACTGTATCGCCGCCAAATATGTACCTTGTAAGCCAGCATCTACTCTACTTCCTGTTTCTTAGCTTGATCACTTCTTCCGCTCTTCCAAACCCTAGATGCTACTCACCTATACCCGCGATATCGTGATTAACAAATCCATTCTACCTCACAGCTAACAGCAACTAGTGAAGAACTGCATTCAATTCAGTTAAAAGATTATCCATTCCCGTGCATATCAAATTTCTGAAGCTATCTACTCATCGTCACCAAGATGAACACCAAGTTTCTCCGCATTCTTCCGTTGGATCTTCTCCGCTTCAGTCGCTTCGCCCTTGGATTGTTTCTTACCATCATCATCCTTTCCTCCACTTCCACTACCTCCCGCCTTCTTCTCTCCCTTACTCCGCTTCCCATCATCCTTCTCCCCACTCTCCCCGGCCTTACTCCCTTCCAACGTCGCAGCCCCATGCAGTTCCTCAACATCAGCATGCCCCCCAAACTTCTTCACCTCCTCATCACCCTTGCCCTTGCTCTCGCCCACAGCATCCTGTCTGCGCTGCGCCCTCGCACTGCGTTCTTCCTTTGCCGAGCCAGCAGACGCCATGTCGACTTCGTCCTTGTCCAACTTGGTGAACTTCTGGTCCAAGTGGCTGCGCTCGCGCGAGGGAGAGGCGTCTTGCGGTTCGTCGCGCTTCTTGGACGTGGAATCGTGGTGCGGCTCGTTGACGCCGTATTGTTCTGCGTCGGCGGCGATGGGGGCTGCGGCGCCGCCGGCGGACATGCCTGGGAGGGCTGGGAATGTGCGTTAGTTTTCTTCTTCTTTTGTTCCATCACCGCATCTGGCCCATCGACTGATTGGGGAGAGGTGCTGTGCTGTGCTGGGGAGTAGGGAATATATACCATCGCCTGCTTCTACATCCGGCATTGGCGCTACATGTTTGGTGTGTTGCAGCGTCTCCTGTATCACGTGTGAGCTCAGTTCTTGCTATCTCGATACTACACTTTACAGAGTTTATCTGTATGTGAGTGGGCCCACTAGAACTTTTGTGGGTCTTTGTCCCTTCTCTGAGCGAAAGGGTAGGGAAGGAAGCGACATGTATACATACATCGCCATCGACACCATGAAGGATCTCCTTGCCTTCGATCGGACCGTTGTCGCTTGCTCCGTCTCCGTTACGAGGCATCGTGTATGATGTTAATGTAGTTTAAAGTATCAAAGGTATCTTTAGCAATCTGTCGATCTAACGTTTTGCTTTTTTCCCTTCTGGTTGCTGGTGGCGGTGTCGAGTATGGAAAATGTACATTCACTTTTAGCTCCGCGGAATCCTTCGCTTTTTATCAAGAACGATCATCGCCAGCGGCTACCACGTATGCCTGAAACTTGGCAATGGTGCAACTTCTAGTCAATGGGTCACAAGACGTCATAGTCGTTGTTGGTTCCACTAAACGGCCACTAAACACCGACGGAGCATGTCCGGCCTTTTTCGAGCTTGCATAGACCTAAGGGAACAGACATGCAGAGTGCGCTCTTTCTTTTCTTCAGCCTTCAGCCCCCCGGTAATCGTCGGTAAGGTAATGCGGGGCCGGCGCAGAAGAAGCAAAAGGAATGAAAAAGGAAACGTCCTACTACTACACTTTTTTTTTAATCAAAGCGGTCAAACTCAAAAGCTGTAGAAACTTTGTATAGTATTAAACTGCATTCCAATCTCAGCTATAGGGTATATATAAATACAGGGGATATTAATTATCGCATAATCGTTACCACTACCTTACCATCGTAACAAAGGGAATTCAACTTAGTAAACCACCTTGTGGTCCCAGAGAGGCGCCTGCCTTACACTAGCATTATCCCACTCCACCTTGCCCTTTTCAGTCATAATCGCACCCTCATCCGTAACCTCAACACCGTAACTACCAAGGCTCTCTCGCAGCTCAGCGACTTCGTGCTTGCTGACACCGGCATTGTCGCGCGCGAGCCAGATGACTTCTTCGCGCTCGGCTAAAGCGGGGTGCAGGTAGGCTTCCAGGACGTCTTGCTCAGTGTAGGGTGGAACCGGGTGGCGGAATCGAGTTATGAGTGATGCAGAGATCTCGCTCTCGGAGAGGGTGTGGGGAGAGAAGATCTTCTTGAACAATGATCGCTGGGGCAGACTGGCTACCAGTCAGTCTATTCAGTTCGGACTGACTGAACTGACTGAATCTTGGCAGTCAGTTCAGTCAGTCTTCGTTCCGTCCGGATATCAGTTCAGTCAGTCCGGAGGCCTCTGGATATCAGTTCAGTCAGTCCAGAGACCTCTAGACTGACTGAACTGACTGAATTAGACTGAGTTGGACTGAATTTGAAGCTGTGTTTTGCAGTCACGATAGCCACTTCTAGTGTTGCTTAGAACACGGCT
The DNA here is from genome assembly GCA_004380135.1 of Stemphylium vesicarium. Taxonomy (NCBI): domain Eukaryota; kingdom Fungi; phylum Ascomycota; class Dothideomycetes; order Pleosporales; family Pleosporaceae; genus Stemphylium; species Stemphylium vesicarium. Next base: position 153,245 of record QXCR01000072.1, read on the forward strand.
TGTCGATGCAACTAAGCCGGACGCTAGGCTCAAAAGGGAAGCCACTAGTC
>QXCR01000073.1:0-150857 GCA_004380135.1 Stemphylium vesicarium
TCGTGTAGTGGGGGCGGTGGGGTTCAGAGGGTGAACGTACGATACGATGGTAGACACGTCCTGGGACGTGGTTAGGAAAGTACCACTCACGCGGTTACGCAAGTTTTGAGTGCAAGATCAGCAGGTTTTCATGAACCGTAGGCGATCGATTGCGGGAAACCCGGAAAGGCTGGGATGTCGTCGGGTCGGTTTCCCAAACTGTGGATTGATTTGGTCGGGATGTTGCCTGCACATGGATGTGGCTCAATGCATTCATTCACGAACATCACGTCATCGTCACGTGCACTGGTGTATCTAAGATCGGCTTGGATGCGAGTAGATATCAATGATTAATAACGCCAGCTGAAACTACTTTTAAAACAAAAATTAAAAGTAAACATACTGAAGCTCTTCTAAGATCGCGGCAATCATTTCGATCCCCTCATAAAGTCGCCACGGAGCCATTTAGGAGCACCCCGTCTCACAAAGATCATATCATTTTCCGTGTCGAGACCCAATGCGCTGAACCATTGAAGCGCGTCTTCTGGGAGATGCGGTAGCCTGGTGACAGAGATTGCGCACTGCTTGATCCAAGGCGTCCGGCATTTGGGGTCCAAAACTAGCCTCATACCAAATACGCTCGGTTCTTTCAGCTCCACACTCTTGAACTCGTTATTGACCGCGGACTTCCATTCCGGCTCGTAGCCGATGAACAATTCGTTGAAAATCGCGCCGCCTTTTCCAGTAAATTCGAAATCCAGACCGGGCGTGTTGAGAAGGCTGAGCAGGAGAGGCCGAACTTCGATGGGTGTGTCATACTTGCCGCGGCGTTCCACGTCGGTGCGGATCGTGAGCCAGGCAACGATGGCATTACGGTCAACAGCGCATTTTCCTGAGGCGGGGTAGATGGCGTCTAGGTAGTCTTGCGCGTCTCGGATATGTACTGAGATGGTGCGATCTCGCAGATACAATGCGCGAAACTCCTGGCGCGTTTGGCGAGAGACCTGTGTCAAACCGTAGTAACCTCGCGCCGCCCAGAAAGCATCACTTGTGGTAGTCGCATTGCGCCGGCTGACGTGTTTCTCGACAAGACGCTCTTTGTTGTATGCGCAGATCGCGTATATCCTGTTGCGCACCTCTACGCGTCTGTGAGCAAAGAACGGATCGTACCGAGGTTGTTTGCTGTACCTAGCGGAAGATCGCCGAAGCCCTTCGACCTCGTCTGGCTAACGGTGGAAGGGGTGGATGACATATTGACACTCATTGTCGTCGTCTTTATAAGCTTTCTTGAAGTGCAAAAGCTTTCTTAGGGGTCCATAAGAACTGAGAAACAATGTGGAGAGGGATGCGTGTTGAGGAAGGTGAAGGGCGGAGGATCAACGTGCTAGCTCAATCAGGCAGGAGACAATTTAGCGCCGTCATAATGATACGTAATTCGATTATGGACTGCACAAACAACGCATTTCCTTCACATTGTGCCAGAATCATCTTGTATTGATTTTCTAAAGCCTCAGAGGTTCTCTTGCCCATCTGGATATGGCAGCGAGTCCAAAGAACTACATGCCTTGCGAGTGCCTGAAGCCTGCATAACCATATCCACGGACATTCAGGATACATTCCGATCCATCCATTGCTAGAGATTCTGGGTCGCTTCCAGAACGCTATGGCCACATATTTTCAGTCATGGCGGCATGTGCGCTGTTCCCTTTAACGTAATCGTCACGTGTTTGAGGAAATAATCCATACTCAGGTGATGTGCACTTAGTATTCAGATCCTTATTGCTGTCTTGGCTTTAAGTTTACCGCGCAATCTTCGAGGGTGGACCCGGGCAGCATAAATGTTCTTAGGAAATAATGAGTGTTCACTTGGACTACCAGCCTAACCACGATTTACATATGATCCGGAAGTCAAGATGGCCCCAGTCCTTCGCTGTCATATCTTGTGCGACCACGAAAGTCAACCTCATTTCAACGCGTAATTATTCACTAGGCTCCACAGTTACCTACCTGTAGTAAGAGTTGGAGCTTGTAATAAGGTCGGAAAATCCATAGGAGAGGGAATGGTGGTCCGGCTTTTCAGCTCGAGAACGAACACTCAGTCTATCTGATCACCACCACCTGTGGGAATAAGGTGCAATCGGAAAGAAGTTATACAGCCCCAATATACTCGTAGCGGGTGTGGATAGCAAACTAAAGCACATCTCACTTTAGTGAAATGTGGTACTACGGTGAAAAAGAGATATAAGCCCCATAAATGTCATGTGATGCATTCACGACAATTGACCACGAGAACACAGACCTTGCAGCTCCACAGCTATGACCTCCCGCCCTCTCACGACCATTTCTATATCCGAATCCCCGGGCCTACCCCCTTCTACTTTCCGAACTCTCCACCCAAGACCTGCTCTTCAACTCCTATCAATATCCATCGAGATACGCACTCACACAACACGAGATGAAGTATCTTCCCAAGTTTCTCGCGCTGCTTGTCATTGGTCTTGCGACTCTGACTGCCGCTACGACCTATGAAGGCAACGATGAACTTGTCAAGTACGAAATTACCGACTCGAGTAGTTGGACTGTCTTGAAGGGCAATCCTGTATGATGACTTACTGACTTTCTCAGACTTTACCACCCAGAAGTGTTGTGACTGGGACCCGTCCGAGATCCACCATGGCATGGGAACCATCGAGGTCTGGGTGGCACGCTCTGCCGTAAACGTTGGAGATCTTCACGGCATTGAGATGAACAAGGCTGTTTGGGGTATGTTCGGAGCCCAATCCTTTCCCCATTGACACAAAGATGAGTAAGTGGAACATGTGGCTGAAATTGGTATTTGGTACTGACCCTTTACGCAGCTTGGCTCGGAATGGCCGTCAGGGGAGTCAAGTGAGAGAACGAATATACCTGCCAGCTGCTCATCAATAGCGTCTCGGCGACCATGAATGAGTACACTGTCCCTCGACCGCCCAAATTATCTGCTGACCTCTTTGTGTAGTGGATCTTACAGAAGATGCTCCCAATAACTCCAACTGCTACGAGGTGCCCGGCGTCATGTTCTGCAACGTTACTACCAAGATCCGTGTCAACCTCCCCCATCTTGATGGAAAGAAGGACGGTGCGCATAAGAACTAAATGTTCGTTGACCTCAGTGGTGAGAAGGTTCATGAACACATGGCCTGTTGCGAGACTCGGACTAAGGTCGATAAACGATTCGATTTGCTTGCGAATCGGGCGAGTCGCATCTTCAATGAGAATTTTTGCTCGATATCGGTCATGTGTATGGTGGGTGGCTGGACGACTTGCGAGGACTGCTGTAGGCACTTCAATTGTAACGACTGCAAGCGCTATGAACACAGGTGCAAGAAGCTGGATCAGACTGCCTTTATTTTCAGCTTTACCTGTGTTTGGAGTCCTTGCTTGAACTCATCCGGGCAGTAATGCTCTGGGGCCTGTCGTGGTTGCTTTTTGGTAGCTTGCCTGAGTCCTTATTTTTTCTCTAGATTCGAATGAGAAAGCAACATATAGAATTCCGTTTGCAGCGATGCACGAAGCGTGAATGCCTTGTTATCGTATCGCGATGTCAACCCGAAAACCATAGCGCGATAAGGTCATTTTCTCATGCAGACATTTTAGAGAACCAGATGCAGACGGTTCAGTTTATGGTCGACCATGTTACAGTACGACGGCCGTCCTCTTACCGGACATATCGTCATCTCAATCAATAGTGGGTTAATTTCACTCCCTGTGTCATCCGTATTGCGTGTCCCTGGTTGGCAGGACCGTTCTGGCGAAAGGCAAGGCCATCTCTAAGCTCCAAAGCCCAATTGACTGAGAGAAGTAACCAACTAGAACCCGGCAACTGCAATGCGCAAACGTCAATGAACCACCTCCTAAAATGTTTGCAGTGGCGAGGCTTCCAGAAGGTTGCAACCCACAGACTTACGCATCTCTGAGAACCCATAGCGCAGCTACCTGTATCACCATACGCATCGGCTTACATATACCTAAGAATTATCGGCAACGACGCATTGATACCAATCAATATGGAAGAAACGGAGATCCCCCTCTCCAGTGAGGCATTTTCCAAAATAAAAAAGAGCGCATCTAAACATTCGATACCCATCCAATCGTTGCTTGATCCCGAACCGTCAACACCAAAGCAACGATCAAAGCCATATCCGTCAAGGCGAAACGAGGCCACTTCCACTGCAGAGAAAAAGATCGCGGAGTTGCCATTACCGAAAGGTAAGATCGCAAAATGACATGAGATGATGTGTTGACAAGCCAAGCAGAACTCCGAGACATCGTGCAGATCGAAGCGAAAGAAGCCTACGTATACGTCACACACCATGATTTGGAGTGTTATGTCAAAGCGTATCGAGACAAATACATCGATGAATCCAATAAAGATGCAGTTGAAAGATATGCATCCGAAAAAGCTGCATCCCAGGAGGATACATTTGGAAGGGACACACCTAGAGAGGATACGTCTCAAAAGTATGCATCTCAGCAGAGCGCATCTCAGCAGAACGCATTTCAGCAGAACGTACCTCAGCAGTACGAGTCTCAGCGGTATGCGTCTCAGCAGTCTGTGTCACAACAGCAGGCATCTGAAGAGCATGCATCTCAAAACGGTCCGTACCGAAGGGATCCATATCGTACGGAACATGTGGCGCGACAGAATGCTACTGCTGTCCTGCCTCGCGAGCGGCGAGCCAAAGTCATCCGGGGCTGGATCAGGGAGATCTGTCAAAAGCTACGGGCGGTGCCAAAGGATCCTGCTGTCGAGGCTAAGAAGCCGATCGTCGTAGTCGACTGGCAGTGTGTCATAAAAGATTCTGTGGATATCCTACCATACATCTTTGTCTACATCCGCTTCGAACAGGTGCGGTGGTTCGTAAAGCTAGGCTTGGCCAAGGGAGGACGTCGCATCCCCTTCGTGATTCAGGAAATGGTGAGCCCATATGCACCCAGCTGGGCCATATGGATCACGGAGAATAAAAACGTTCGGACGGTGCAACTTTACCTGGAGGGGAAGACGGTCGACATCGCACTGAAGTCAGCATGCCTCGGGAAACACGACTGGGAGTGCGTACCAATACATTGGATAGACGCATGCAATGAAAGGATATCACTGAAGATGGATCTCGGCTTCGCACGCATTTGGGAACAGACTGCGTGGACGGTCAATATTGTTGTTCAAGGCGTCGAATCGTGAGGGGGTTGAGCTTTTTCTTTTTATAATTGTATACATTATCTGGTACTTTTGCATCGATGCATGTCTGGTTTGAGTTAGATGTATTTGTCAAGCATCGAATCGGAGCCCTAGCGACATGCGCAGCGCCTCCGTCCATACCAAAGGTCTATCTCGCCAATACCGCTAACATCTTGGAAAATGATACTAACAGCTAGGTGGTAGCGTGATGTGAAATGACCTCGGAACTGGCTCACTAGCTAGCTAGCGCGTACCCCAGGTATAAACAGCAGCGCGCGCGCCCTCACTTCCGGGACCTACCCCACCTCACCTGTAACTGCAGCCCCCGCAACTTTCGGCTCGCGACGGGGTGGGGTCCCATCTTGATCAGCTTGTATGTGGGCCTTCACTCGCCTCGATACTGACTGCTGACTATGGTACAGGTGCCTGTCAGATGGTTCTCAAGTCGCCCGCTGCTTTGCAGGATTCACCGACAGCGTAGTCCTGAAGCTACTACAATGCTAAATATCTCACCGTGGATCGTCGATATTGCAGATTCTGCGCGAAGTGGTGACTTGGACACTCACTTGACCTCAACGATGTTAGTGACTTTGTGGGTTGGATATGGCGTCTCACAAACTGCCGTCCTTTGAGTTGGGAAATGTGAGCTCTTCTCCAACACCCAGTGGCCTGATAAATGCTAACAAGCGTGCAGTTTGTCTCGGCCTTTGCCTGGCCCAGCATAAGAATCCTGGCGTATCAACGATACGACGTGCGAACTCAGCGAGGTAGCTCCTTGATTGAAGCGGGTTTGCAAGCCAACGTCCTTACTCGGCAAGGATAGTCTCAATACAGTATTACAGAATGAACACGACTATCAGGCCGCGACTCGAGCAAGTTCGGGCATGCAGCGTGCCACTTGGGGAGCTCGTTGACCCGAGCAGTCAGCAGGGGGGTCGAGCTGCTGGCACAAGAGGAAAGAAATCGTCTATGCACACAATCGCCGCACCCTCGATATCGGCAAGTATCAAGCCCAAGTTCAGGGATCTGCACCAGATCATCATCTCTCGCGTCAATTTCAGAGATGAGAGCTTCTTAAACGAAGCGCATTGACAGAAGGAGGGCTGTCGATTGCCACGTCCTAGCGACTGGTATCATTTATTGTCACTCGGAATTGAGTTCAGGAGCATGCAAGATGCAAAGACAGCCATTCACTTTGATTGACTGCGGGAGCCCTTTGACCGAGGCAGGCCAGCAAAGTGGCGGGGTTGCTGGGCACACGACAAGACACACGTCACGACAGGACATCTTGTTCAAATTGTCCGACTGCATCAGAAAGCTGATGCGAGTCTTCTAGGAGTTTTCGTTCCTGAAAATCAGGCAACAGAGGGGTATCTCTACACAGGAAAGGCAGAGCTGCCAACAAGCAAGTAAGTGGGGCTCAGAAGGTCCAACTTGACTTGCTTGATTACCTATTGTGGGCTAGTAGTTACTTTAATAGGTATAACTCTTACCCCTAGCGGTTAGCGTCCAGTTTCGACGAGCAACTTGACTTGCTTGTTGGCAACTCTGAGGACAGGAACACAACAAGAGAATAAAAGGCTCGTCAGAATTTGTATACTTGTCACAATATCTCAGTCGACACTGCCATCGCAACCAGCGGCAAAGCGCCTACCAGCTCCTTCGCATTCGGAGCGACTTGGAATCGGCTTTGAGGACCTACATGGACATGAAACATGTCGACAGCGGAGATTTAACGGAGCAGTCGGTGGAGCAGGTCGGACCGCTAGATACAAGTCGTTTCGCGAAGGTTGTTTGAAGTCAGGTTTGCCAACGGGCAGGGTGGACTGGGGACACGAGGATATCGATAGAGTATCTGGGTATTCGCGCACCACGGATGAGTCGCAAAATTCATGAATTCAAAGGGCATGCAACATGCGGATTCCACATGGGGCTGGGATAATAGGACTGTATTCATTGTCTCATCTTCACCGTCCGTGGAACCGGAGCTCCTGACAAGAGCGGGTCGGCATAGCGGAGGGATGCCGTCCAGGGTCAACAACTTCGTGAACTGTTGATCGTCAGCGTGAGTAGCTAGTAATGAAATCGATATCCCTGAACCTGCACATCTGTAGTGATCTTGTTTGTATAAACAGTGTTATCTGATAAAATCAAGCAACAATATGTGATAGGGACATCTTCTGGAAGGCCACAAGAGACATGCTGACAAGGCATATTGTGAACAGCCCTCAGGAAAGACCTTTCGTCTTTTGGTAGTTGAGTGTTTTACGTACATTAGACGCATCTTTGCGCCATTAAGTACAAGTCGTTTCTGGACCGCACCCGCTGGGTATAGGCCGCTCGTCAAGTCAAAGCCAGGCGGAGAAGATCCGCCCTTTAGAACATCTTTTATCTTAACCTTGCCAAACGAGCGGATGCTTTTCTCCCACACCAGTCATTGTGCTACCAGAAAATGAATTACATGACACTGCCTGGCCAACCCTTTGTCTGCCCTGACTAGCTTATGTGTCCCATCGAAGCCAGCGGATCCCTTCCCGCACCGCTTTCACTATACATCCAGTTGACAACTTGCACCATGTAACGATGACCCTCGGGGGGAAGGCTCTGTTTGAAAGAGGTGAGCCAATGGTGCGCCGCCTGCTGGTCTGCCATGGTTTCCTCAGACAATAGCTCTGGCGCCTGTTTGACGAGCCGCAAACAGCACCAGAGTTTAGGAATGTGGCGGTTTATGTTCGCGCGGAGATGAGCCGAAGCTTGGGGCTGCTGTTCTGGGTTGATCTGCGGCGATTGTTGGGTCTGCTGGGGAGACGGCGAGTGTGTTTGCGAGGGAAGGTGTCCGCCGGCCATCTGCGGTTGTGGTTGCTGTGATTGCGGGATGGAGTAGTATGGCGACTGTGTGGATTGTTCCAGAGACTGGTAGATTGTCTGATGGGGGGATGGTGTCTGTGGCGCTGAGAAAGCGGGCTGGGGTTGACGGTAAAGCTGTTGAGAACGGTGCATGTGTTGTGGCTGCTGTTGTTGATTCGCTTGATGTAGATGATATGAGTTCATTTGTTCTCTCATTAGTCCGGATGCTCCTTGATTCCTCCGTATCTGGTCCTGCTGTGCTTGCTGCCTCCGCTGCTCCACCTCCATCTCCAAGCGCTTAAGCTTGTTATGCACCTTGTCGCTGGCGTCTTGGAGGTTCATGAGTGCCTTGACTCTTTCGTCCCGGTCTAAAGCATTTTTTGCGACACCCCAACGCTCAGAGAGGTAAGCTGAAAGCTGCTGGAGTTTCTCTGGTTGAATGAGAAGGTAGCGTGGGTCACCGAGGATGTCGTCCGGCTTGAGCATGGGAATGTTAGATGCGGAACCTAGAAAAGGAGCGGAATTAGGTTGATGGGAGACAAGGTCCAAATGCGGGGAGTACCGATTCGGTTTGGCGAGTTGGTCTTCTAGATGCTGTGTAGGCACGTTTGCTGAATGAGGGTATGTTGCAGACAGAGAAGCAGACAGCGAGGACGTGTATGGTTTGTGAAGCGTGACCGCGTGCACTGGTTTCTCATCAACATCCGTAGTAGACGATGAGCGAAAGTAAGAAGGCTGTGGTGGTTGTCGTGTTGTAGCCCTGGAGTGCTTCGTTGGGTTATTTGCTTGCGACTGCTGTCTAGTCACCCTCGCAGAACCTGGTGGTGTGCTTTGAAAGGTAGTCGATGTAATGTAGCCAGGCCCATGCGAAGGACTAAAAGTCTGGGAGCTTGCATTTTCATTTTCGTGGAAAGCACCGACACCTTTGGGAGGAGAGGGAATCAGTAGAGTATCGCCCATCGGATACTTTGGGACATATGCGCCAATATCACCCAATGTAGTAAACTGTCCACTGTTCGGAGAGGGGCCTCCAGCGACACAGTCGTGTCTAAGAGGCTGAACCATGTGTGATGCGGAGCTGGACTGCTTACGCCTGTCGGTAGTCTTGTACGACCAGGAGCGCGACGGCGTGCTGTTGGTATACCGGATTGGCTGCGGCGGGTGAGCTGGATAAATAAGAGGGTGCAAACCAGGCTCTTGAGTAACGACGAGACGATCATCTGGGCCATAAAGGTAGTCGCTGTAGGCGGGGAAGATGTCGCAGTCGCGCTTGAGCTCTTCCCAATGCTTGTCGCGGAAAGGCATTGTCGGTGAAGTGGGTGTGAAGTTTTCTCGAGCAGGCAATATAGCGAGAGCTGGGAGGTGTTATCCCAGTCACGTGGAGAGTGAAAGATTGTGAGCTCGGCTGAAAAGTGAAGAGAAAGCGATGGAGGAGCGCAACTTCCTAATTGATGTGCTTAGCGGCGCTCAAGTAGCGCAAGCAGCATTATCCTCAAATCGATCGATATATAGCCCTCATAACTATATGACGATCGGTCACAGTTGCCGTGACAGAAGTCCAACATAGTAATGCCATACCAAAGGTAGTTCGTAACCTGCGCAAGTCGAAGCGCTCACCCCAAACAGCAGCTACCGACTAGAATATACGATGGGAGACATGTAGAAATCATGCAGACATCCAACAGGCCCATCCTTCTAGACGATGTTCTGATTACAAGTTCTCTCGTCAAGTTCGCAGATGGAAAGTGAAACACGTTACCCGCCCGACTCTTATCACACAGACACTGACCTTTGAAGAGATCACCAGATGTAGTTTGTATCCAATACAGTCTCCCAGTGTGATTCACATGTGCGTGAGATGAATTTCTACCAAATATGCCCCCCCTCTTCCCTCTTCCTAAGCGGGATGGCTGTGATGTGCAATCCGGGGGGCTTTTTTTCTTCTAATTCTCTATATATTCTTGTTGAACAGAGTACGAGAATAACGGTACTTATTGTGGGAGGCTAACAGGAGCTGAGAACTGGCTTGTGGGCGAACGGCTCGGGAAGAATGACAATGAAGACATGGTAAGGAACATCACGGTGACAGTTACTGCATGTATAAGTCACATTCCTTGTGTTCGCGCCTGGACGATTGCATGAGATGTCAGAGGGTGAAGATAAGGGAGGAGAATGGATAGGTGGTTGAAACGGGACGCCCATCTGTTCGCCGCGGCAAAACCATAGCCCGAGGCGCCAAAAGATGTCGGTGGGCTCCCCACCACCCCACCATTCTCACGCCGATCTCATAGCATCGTGCCCACAGTCCTTACCACTTCCTTCGTCCCATCTTTTCCCCAAACGCCCTCGAGCCGCCCTCGTAGCACTCGCTAAACCATGGCGGACGCGTCGCCGATGCCCGAAAGCGAAACCCTCGAAGCGCTCCAGACTCGGCACCGCAAAGAACAACGCGACCTGGTCTCGCGCACGACTCAGAAGAAGAAGCAAGCGAGCAAAAAGACACGAAAGGGTGTAAATGATGAGTGCGAGCGCCTAGAGCGGGAACTGAAGGAGCGACAGGAACATGAGTTTGCTGTTCTGAATGGCGAGGGTGGGCAGAATGGGGACAATGAACAGGACCAGCCGCCCTCAGAGGATGAAGCGCAGGATGTTCAAGAGGACATGTCGAAGCTAAACATGAATGGCAACACGACAGAAAACAAGAAGACCAGCACCAACGGCGACGCAGCGGAACCCAAGATGAAAAAGCCCAATCGCGCAAAAGCTCGCCTCGCCCGCCGGGCCGCCGAACAAGCCTCCATGATCGCCGATGCGGAGCGTGAAGCCGCAAACGCACCGAATCCACGAGAACTCGAGCGAGAACGTATGGCGACCCAGCTGGAAAAGCATAGACTGGCGCTGTATGAGATCAGAGCCGATGGACATTGCTTGTATGCCGCCGTCGCAGACCAGCTGCAAACAAGAGAGTTGGGTCTCAAACCAAGGGTAGGCGTGGCCATAGTGGGAGGGGCAGATAAGCAAGAGGCTGGAAAGTCGGAAGGTTATAAAACTGTCCGTCATGCTGCAGCAGACTGGATACAGGGTCACGCCGATGACTTTTCGGCCTTCATGGAGGACCCGCTACCTGAGCACGTTCGCAAGATCAGGGAGACTGGAGAATGGGGTGGCCATCTCGAGCTGCTCGCACTGGCTCGGACATACGGGTTGAGAATCTGCGTTCTTCACAGTGATGGGCGAGTGGACAAAATTGAGGCCGAAGACGACATTGCGGAAAAGCAAGAGATCTGGTTGGGATACTACAAACACAGCCATGGGCTGGGAGAGCACTACAACTCTTTGCGAAAGGCTGGGTGAACAGCTCTCAGCGCCATGTCAATGCGCCTCGTGCATGTGTTCAATGCCATCTGTCGCCCTCCGCGCAATCCGCCTTGTGCCGCCACATACTCACGCAGTCCCTGACGACACCCTTGATAACGCCGGCGTTGTGCGTCCGCTTGGGAGTCCAATGCGCAATCTTCACTAGAGCATTGTCCGTCTCCTCTCTATCCGTCTTTGTCACCACACCTTGATCGTCGTACAAGATGTCGCGTCCCGGTCGTTTTAATAGCTCGGTGTGAACGAGAGGGGGTAGCGACCACGGCGGCCCACCTGAGCTCGCAGGCTTGTGGGTCGGAAACTCAAGGCAGATTAGAACGCCACCGGAGGACTTCTGGTTCGTTGACGGATAGCGGAGGAGACTGGTGTTGCGCGACGCCCACTTTGGACGTAGCGAAAGCGGAAGTGCGCACAGGAACTGTGTATGATGTTAAGACCCGTCATGGGAAGATAGGCGACAATGCCATGGATTGAACTTACAGTAATATCATAAATGATATCAAATCCCTCATCTCCTTCCCAGCCATCAATTTCCTTGAACCACTCATCTTCAAAGAAGTCCCCGCAGATGATCTTCGTCGCTCCCCTTCCTATCTTCTCATCATTGACGCTATACTCCCCCTCCAGCGGCCCCTTACCCGGGTCCTCCAAATACTTCCGTGCAGCCTCCGCCGCGTGCGTTGACACTTCCAGACCATAAGCGTCGTACCCATGAGCCGCAAATAGCGCTACATCATACCCTTTTCCGCATCCCGGTATCAACACCCTCCGCCTCTTCCCATCCTCTCTTACTGGGCCAGGTAGACCTGCGTAACCTGGTGAAGCGCTGTTCGGCGGCGGTGCGCCCAAGGACGGATTAGGGTCTGGAGACGACAGAGGGCGAGAGCGTTCCGTGAGAACATCGATGAGTGCGGGATTGGAGTGACCTCGATCCCATGGGAGAAACGATGCTTCGCGCCAGAGGTCGTCCCAGCGGTTGTTGTGAGCTGTGTCGGGGGTGGATATGAAGTGCGTGCGCAGACGGTCCTGGTTTTCAGAAGCCATTATGTTAGACGGAAAGCGATTGAGCCTCTTTTTGTTTCAGGAATCAGGTTCTTGGTACGTCTAGAGAAAGTTGAAAAGCTTGCGGTCCCCGTCCGAAACGATTGTGTGTCGTAGCTAAGGTGGGTTGTGGCAGGTAGCTCGAGCTCTTATATGTTGTGGATGTACGACGTCGGTAATGTCGTGGCAGCAAGTACTGCATAAGCTACTGCCAAAGATGAAGTAAGCCCAAGAAGGATTTACAATCAGCCTCGAAACCTTGTTAGTAGAGGTTGTCTTCTAGAAACGCTAGATGGAAGGCCTCGGCATCCCTCCATGGTGCCGATCTAGCAATGGCTCCTACCCCGCCGAAAACGCCGTCGCGCGAAAACGGTGACACTGAACGGCCGTGCAGGCGGAAATTTGTCGTTGCATCCTGCATACATCACAAATTCTAGATCGTCGTAGCATCTGATCGTCTTTGCATTGGCATGGTGACTGAGCTCAACGCATGCATAATGAGTGCAGATTATATTCTACGACAGTCTCGCGCGCCGGGCTACCGAGATCAGATTACCCGGATCGTCGCATGCATGTATCCTGTTACCCCACCAGGGCTTCGGACATAAGCCTCGACGCTTGTTCCCGCGGCGCAAACTACCCGTTCCAGCATCGGCATGGTTTAGTTAACAGTCCAGCGTTCTTTGCCGTGCATAATATACTCTAGTCATGGCATGCCTCAAAAACCTCTTTTCATGTCTGTTCCCTACTTTTATCTCCTCGCCATGGCAGGGAATACGAGACATGCATGTGGGGTGAGAAATTGCTAGAGCAGAGCTTGAGATAGCGGCTGCAGACAACCGAGGTACTACGACGATTTACGACGCTGATGCTGCACTCGGAAAAGCGAATGGTGCATACGGATAAGGCTGCACCGCGACTCGTGGCCCCGGAGATTTACTGCAATCTCTATTTGCAAGCTTTCCATCTCTTCTTTTCCACGTCTTTTCCGTCTCGCGACAATGGCCTGCTCCGAGAAGACAGGATTGCCACCCGCGCTATCGAACGCGGAACCCAGTTCGGACCGAGGCACCGACCATGAAAAGAGCATGAAGAAAATGGAGCAGGAAAAGATAGAAAAAGGTGGTATTGAAGGAGAAGGCCAAAGAGCGGGGGAAGAAAGAATGTCCATCTCGTCGTCCAGACCATCGACCACTGTAGAATCGTCTACCACTACCGAACGGCCAAAAACATCGAACGCGGAGCAAAGGCCAGTCGATCTATCGAGAACGATATCAGTAATACCAGAAGCTGTCATTGTTCCCCACTCGCAACGGCGCGGACTGCTGGCGCGCTTCGCTCTTATTCCCGAAGTCGAAAACCCGGAGCACTACGCTCGACGAACCAAATGGTTTTTGACATTCATCATTGCCTTTTGTGCCATGGCCGGGCCAATGGGCTCAGCGATCGTCATGCCGGTACTTCAAGAGATTAGTACAGCCTTTCAAGCGACTGAGACAGTGACCAACATGTCCGTCGCCGTATACATGCTGAGCATGGCCATTTTCCCTCTGTGGTGGAGCTCGTTTTCAGAAAGGCTGGGACGACGAACCATATATATAACTTCGTTCATTTTGTTCGTCTTGTTTGGTATACTCTCGGCCATCAGTACGAGCATCGCCATGTTAATCGTCTTCCGAGTTTTGTCTGGAGGAGCAGCCGCTTCCGTGCAAGCAGTGGGCGCAGGTACCATTGCTGACATCTGGGAAACTAGAGAACGGGGCAGAGCAATGGGACTTTTCTATCTCGGACCACTATGTGGACCGCTTTTCGCCCCGATCATAGGAGGCGCACTTGGAGCAAGCATGGGCTGGAGAAGTACCCAGTGGTTCCTTGTCATCTATGGAGGCGCAACTGTCATTTTCATCATCTTCGCCTTGCCGGAAACACTACATCGAAACGAAAAGCCGTCTGCTGGTACTATCAGCACTTTGCCAGCTTCGGGTAATAACACAAATAAAGAAACCGCCACTGCTCTCGGGCGGAGCACCACGCACGCATCAACGGTCCAAAGAACAAAGAGCATACTCATACATCTCCGCCGCATCTTCATAGACCCTCTCCGCATAATAGCGTGGCTACGCTTCCCGCCCGTTCTTCTCACCGTCTACTACGCCAGCATAACCTTTGGCTGCCTCTACATCCTCAACATCAGCATACAAAAGACCTTTGCCGCGCCTCCGTATCGCTTCTCCACTCTCATCATTGGTCTTCTGTACATCCCAAACTCTGCTGGCTATCTCCTCGCTTCTCTCTTCGGTGGTCGCTGGATCGATCATATTATGCATCGCGAAGCGCGCAAAGCAGGCCGCTACGACGACCGCGGTAAGCTCATCTTCCGGCCCCTCGACCGGATGAAGGAGAATGCTTGGATCGCGGCTGTTCTCTGGCCCGCCGCTCTGATAGTCTATGGTTGGACGGCGGAGAACGGGATCCATTGGATTGTCCCCATGATTAGCAATTTCTTCTTCGGAATCGGCAGTATGTTGATCTTCGCGCTAGTGAATACCATGTTGACGGAGTTCATGCCACGGCGCGCGGCGAGTGGCATTGCGCTGAATAATTTTGTGAGAAACATCTGTTCGTTCACGGGTGCGGTGGTGGCGGAACCAATATTGAGTGCGATTGGGAATGGGTGGCTCATGACGATTTTGGGCATTTGGAGTGTCATTACGGGATGTGCGGCGCTGTATGCGATGGGCAGATGGGGGGAGAAATGGAGAGAGGCTATGATTGAAGTGTTGGGGTGATGGACGGTTTAGTGTCAAAATTCAGGATGGTTACAGAATGACACACGGTTGAAGGTATTAAGGTCTTTCTTGCGAGACTGATCAGTCAGGGAGGTATGATGACGTAGACGCGTGTTCACGCTGGTCTGCCGATAGCTAGTATGCGGGCGCCCCAAAACCACAGCACTGCGCACGTCGTAAGCCCCAAACCCATCGCGACAAACGCCAACGTGCTATTACCCCAGCCATAACCCAAATTCTCGAAAAGACCCGGCGCAAAAACGGGGAATACGCATGCGAGGCTGTACGAGACCGAGGGACTTGCAGCCCCGGCGGAAGCGGCGAATTGGCCGAATTCCTCAATCTGATACGCGACAGTGGCCTGATTGATCATGAAACTGCCGAGTGTGAAGACGACAACTCCTACATTAACCATGGCCCAATGAAGCTTGCGCTCGGCCGACCAGCCATACCAAACGAGACCGACTGGCATGATGAGCATACCGGGGACCATGTAAGGGATACGATACTCCGCAGCGGCCTTTCCACCAGCTCTCTTGCTCAAGAGCTGATATGATTTATCCATCGCAAGGCCACCGATCTGCCCGCAAAGGGTCGCGCCGATAGCGATGGATATGTAGTGCAAGCTGCTGATGAGCTCGGACTGCGCGTATTCCTCGATCCAAAGTGTCGCATAAGTGCCGAGCACGAGGGTGTAGATGCCGAACGAGAGGGTTGCAGTCAGCGAGTTCAGCCAGATAATCGGGCGCCGAATGAAGATTTGAAGTGGTCGTGTGAGGTTCTTCGCAATGCGAGCCCGCTCAGCCTTTGCATCTTTGATCGTACTGCCCTCAGTGAAAGCCTTGCGACGCAACAGAACTGGCGTGTACGACTCGCGTATCAGAACAAATCCAAGTACAAAGATCAAAGCATTCAGTGCGCTCATGATCCAAAATACCCACGAGTAGTGTAGGACCTGAGTAATCAGCCCGCCGAGAATAGGTCCAAGAGCTGGCCCGAGGAATGGTAGTAAAGTTACCATGGCGAGAGATTTACCGCGCTCCTTCTCGCTATACATGTCTGCCATGACTGGGCCGTTGAGCTGCATTAGATCAGGACGATAGACTCAAGGCGGCCACGCCAGATATAATCACTCACAGTCACTCCAGCACTCGCTCCAGCACCGGACATGAACCGCCCCATGATCATCAATCCCGTATTCCTTCCAACAGGACACAAAGCATTCCAAAGCACATAACATGCATTGCAAACTAGCCAGATCCCCTTCCGACCCCATATCTCGCTCGCACTCGCGATCAAGAACGGGGCAAGCGCCATCCCAAGGAAGTAGACTGACAGGATGATCTGTGCAATCGAAGGGTTGACAGAGAGATCCGAAGCGATTGCTGGAAGCGAGGGCGCAATCATGCTTGCGGACATGATGGGGATTAGTTGACCAAAGGAGAAGATTGTTCCCATGAGGAACTTGCGGCGTGTGCGCCAGTTGTAGGGATTAGCTGGATCGGTTGGTGAGGACCATGTTGCCTGAGCTTGTTAATCGAATTGCTCCCTAGAAGGAGTTGGAGTACAAGCTACCCCATGTTCTCTCAGCAGGCACTCAAGATGATCGTCAATTGCTGCGGGAACAGCATCTTCGAGAGATGCCATCGCTTTGTCTGCATCTGGACTCGCGCTCGCGTCTGCCACCACGGCAATTCCTCTTTTTCCACGCTCGGCGGTCTCCTGAATTGGCATTGTTTAAATCGCTTGATAAGACTGGACTGATTTTAAACTGCCTACACTCGTTCCAAACATCATTCTTCTACCGCTCGCTGGAAATGCGCTCGGAACTCGGAGTTAAAGACTTATCAGATCCGCAGTCCGCGCGCCTCGGATATAAATGGTGCTGCCTGGCAGGATCTGATAACGCCTTCCCGCTATGCAAGAAGGGGACTAGTAACTTGCCTCCTTAGCCCTACGGTTGTTGTTTGGACGCGTCGGAGTTCTGCATAATTGAGTGGCTTTTTTTTCGCAGTATTTGTCTTGTTGGAGTAAAAGGAGAATTGGAACGGTTTGTGGACCATTCAGTGCCTGGTGCGGAATGCTAACAATACCTCCAGAAGGGTCCACATATTGTGGCCTTCGGCATGCCATAGTCTTGTGTGCATCTTTCGGTATATAAGCTACTTTTTCTCTAGTCCGATACCCCTATCTCTCATCATGACACGCTGAAGAATCCCCGTGTTGACCATTATAACATCACTGTGCTCATTTTTCGCAGCTCATTGGGCTTTTTCATCGCCAGTCATCTCGTGTTGACGCCAACACGGTGTGCTCAGATTCAAAGGGGGAACAACAAATCCTGATCTGCAGATTCAAAAAAATCATTACCCGTTTGCACCAACTGGAGCATTTAAAATTTATTTTACAAGATCGCGCCCATCTAATGCCGCCTAACGCCTCACAGGCAACGGATTCCGCTGTCGGGAAGCGGTCTGTCTATCCACCTAGTCAGCGACTCCGACTGTCACGTGCCATCGCTCCATCATGGAAATATCCATCCTAGCGCGCTCAAGCCACGCTCGAGTGGCATCTTGACGTTTCTTCTTCCATAAGTCGCCTTTAGTGATGCCCTCGCCACTGACACTAATCCAGTCTTTCCCAACCCATGTTGGGCCATCCTTTCCATCCTTCATCCAGACTTCTTCGTATTCTCTCTTCAACTTGATAGAAAGGGAAGTAAACGCCTCGTGACGACCAAATAAGACGCGTCAGGCCTTCTCAGCTCATACGGTGGTCATGTGGTCACGCAAAGCTCTAAAGATCATATAGTGGATATCGTGATCCTAAGCTATTCCGTGGGCGCGAAGAGTAAAGACATCGTAGTCCACTTTTGGGGCTCGATGTAAGACCTCCATGAAGTGGAGTATGTCGACGGAGCGCTCAAAATCATCGGTGAACATTACCGTGACCTTTGTGGGTTGGTTCCGACTTCGATAGGACCGGACCCATAAAGAAAGATCTCTATATACCGCCTGAGAAGTACGATAGGAATGTAGACATGGGTCTGAACGTTCTGCGTCGTACGATATTCCAAGCGGATCTGTCGGTCCGTGTGGCTAAGAGCGAGCAGACGCTTCTTCGGCTGTATGTAGCGGGTAACAGCGCATGGTCCTTGCCTGGGACGTGACAGGATGACTACGTTCTTTACAGATGACAATGATTGCTGTTGCTGTAGAATAGGCGCAATCTCTTTCCGTTGGTATTTCCGGTAGTCCTCGTTGAAGTCCACAAGTACATACTCATAGACTTTGTTGCAGAGCTCTATGCACTGGTTAGTTATACGGTCAAGAACGCATATACGAGAGAATTTACGTACCTCCTGGAAGGTCCATGAAGCGGAAGGCTGTGGAGGATGCGGTATTGGATATCTGCTCAGCCTGGAGCATATTACGGGCTTGTGCAGCGGCTTTGGACTTGGGTGCTCTAACGGGAACCATTGCATGTTGTTTTGGCATGAGCTCGGTAGCCGTCTCCGTATTCTTGCGCTTTAGTCTAAGCACGTTAGCATTATTATCAGAGGAAAAAACGTGCTGACATCACTTGCGGCATCATTCGTTTGCTTTATTTTTTGAGTTTCTGGCGATTGTCGATCGGTTGATTTGGCCATTGAATGTAGATTTTCCTGTGAAGAGATATTTGCAATGGAATTAGAATGCATCTGGGGTGGGCACGGTATATATTGTCAGGAGAAGCGAGTGAATTGTGATGAAAGAATCAGTATGGCTCACACGAGCGAATAGTGAGACCGAACCTTAAAGTACTGTGAATGCTTACAGACTTTAGCTTCGCTGCGCATCGCCACTACCGGATACATTTACTGTGTGCTGAATTGCCATGTCCAATCAAATGCGATAGTGGGATGATTCATGCCCGTATCTGACAAAAATCGCATGACACTTTCTCTCTTCCTTCTTTCCTTATTGAGTCTACGCATTACTCGATGAGGCGGCGAGTTCCGGTATTCTGTCATTTTTCGTTCATTCATTCGCGCTTGGAGGCCCTATCGAAAACAATATGCATGGAAGGCCAAAAGTCTCTGTCGTCCCAGTCTGTTGCGTCGCGGAAGTGCCGACAACGACCATAGGGGTGAAACTTGACGCTGACGATATCGAGAGCTCCAGCCGGGGGATCAACAATATAAGGCCGCAGAGTATTTTCTGGCCCAAATATACAATCGCGAATAACATCGCCCTCCCACATACGAGGCCCGACAGTGATAGCTGACCTTGCATACGTCCAAATGTCGCAGCGTAAGTGCGGTGCCCGACCAAAGAATTGCAAGACGGGCAGATAGTCATACATAACTCGAGCATGGTTGGGAAGGGCAATCGTGATCGTTTTACCCCTATAGTTGCCCGAAATATTAGGATCCTTGCTAGGGTAAAATGTGCCCAAAAAGGCGTCGAGTTCATCAAGGTGAACGAAAGGCTGCTAGTGCTGGTCCGACGATGCGCCGGGCCTATAACTGGTCCTGTCCCATGGTATCACTTCGTTACCATTTGGTGCACTCAACACCAACGGATACTGGGCATTTTGTAACTTTGATTCGTACGTCGCACTGATGACGACTCCCTTTCGTCCTTTCATGTATGGAATATGATCTGCCACAAAGATGTCAAACAGATTTTGGTAGATCTTGTTTTTAAGTTCTGAATGCCATTAGCACATGATAACCAGTTTGAATCTTGCACCTACCACCGGGAAGTCTTAACAACGGGCTGTTCAAGTTTGCATCAAGATTGTCTCTTCTCCGCTTTTCCGCGCTAGGGTTTGCGGTCGATACGCCGCGGCGACGCTTTGGTCTGTTCCAGTCAGCCAAATGCCAGACATATAAGCGAGCATTGCTTATGGCATGATCAGCTGTAGTAGTAGATGAAGATTATAAGAGCTTTCCAATGAGAAACTGTCTGGCCTGATTGTAGTGGACTTGAGAATGAATGATTGACATGTCTTGGCCCTCCTCAGCTTTTGAACCATTTGCATGCGCCGATGATAGAAATATAACAATTGACAAAGAAACAACTGAAGCAAGATCATAACAACTAAGAACTCCAAACCTTGGACACCTTCATTGACGGACAAAGAAACAAACAAAGATTTCTCTTTAATCATGCGACACATAACAATGGGAGATAGTATCCTCAATTGATCCAAATGCTCTCCCCCAAGCTGACATACTCATCAAGTGAGGCCCGACCATAGCTTTCGATCCTCGCTGTACCCCCTTCCACTTGACGTTTTTCCTTTCTCACCGGCATCTGATACAGATAAGAGTGAACGCTTCTGTCTTTGATCGCTGAACTATCCACTCCTACGTCTGTGTGAAGCCCAAGCAATGTGACATAACCCTTAGGCGAGTTTGTTACTGCGACCACATCTCCATCCTGAAATGGCGACCCGGTCAAAGAGCCGTCGCCATCGCCCCTCCAGCCCGCCCGCGCAACGATACCGATGACCTCGCCTGTAGTGTTCAAAGCGAATGCGTTAATGATCGCTTGTTCCGAGCTTTGCGAAATAGTCCATAAGATTCTCCGGGAAGCGGATATAGCGAGTGAAGAAGTCCGGAAAAGCTTCGTACCAGATTTGGAAACTAGATTGTGTCGTGAGGCGACGGCAAAAGCGTTTAGAGGCATGTCGCCATCCAGAGATAATCTTACCAGCTCATTGGAATCCTGGGTGACAAGATAGACTTGTGACTGGGTAGGATGTGCTATAATCTGCGAAGGGCTTGTTATATTCTTCAAAAAATCAATGCCCACGATATTGTTCAGATCTGGATCATCCGCGATACGGAGATTGATGATGGGCGCGGCGTTATCGTCGGAAGATTGTGAGTTTAGCGCACGCAGGTTGTGATCGTCTGGACACCAAGCTATAGAATGAACGTCACCGGCAATTTCTTTCGAGCGCAATGTAGCGTAGCCATCTGGCGTAATGGCGAAGACTGTGCTACAGGCACCGGTGCTGGCAGTACCCCATATGCCACGACTCCGGACCGGTGAGTTCAGATGCAAAGAAACAAATTCGGTCGTATTGCCTGCAGAACCCGCGTATCAGACTGGATACTTCGTGTATTCGTATCAATACTAACATGAGAATGGTATCTGCATAGTTCCCTCTTGAATGAGCTCATACGTGGGGGCGATTGAATGACGAGTCAATCTACCGTCTGTCGGCCGACTGCTGAAGAGGTGTTTTTTGGTGTTCTGCATCTTGCCGTCAATAAGTCCCTGCAGAAGCAAGGTTCAGGTGACCGACGTCCAGAGCTAGTGAAGGAGTTGGCCCAGATGCATCTCTTGCTGATATCATGTACACCATTCTGGCCTCAGTATTCATCTCTAACGAATACAAAGTTTGCCCATCCTTGGTTCCAACAAAAAGATGATGAAGAGCAGCATGCGCGCATATCGCAAACGTGGCGGTAAGAAGAGCGAACATGATGCGACCAACTATGAGATTAGCATGGCGAGGAGCCAAATTCGATCTTTTTGAAGGAACAAATGCCCCACTATTTCGTCGTGGTACGTGATGCTTACGAGTAGTCTCGACTCAATCTTGTGGGGCGAAGCTGTATCGAAGATTGAGGTCCAATCTGGCAAAGGAGTATGTGACCAATCGCCATTGAAGCGCATAGTCAGTCGAAGTGTCTAGTCTAGCCACTCGGCAGATACCTTTTAGTTCACAATAGAAGCGAACGGTCAACTTGATACCCTCACGCATGGCTTCGAAACATAGCGACGTTGTTCTAAATACTAGGGGCGGCGTGCTGATAACCCGCGGGGAAAGAGCTCGATGAGCAGCGACAAATGATAAAAGCGATTGTAGGGCAACTCCCGATAATCAAGTAGGCGTCCTCTGCTCACTTCTGTGTATATTCCGGTTCGCGCTGTATGAAGGTGCCGAAGGTGACTGATCTTAGAGTGCGGAAGTTGAGACTTCCCCGCCATATCCGACTTCAGGTTGGGTCTCCGCCCCGCGCTAGCTAACATTAAGCCAGCACCCCGCAGCCCTAGACATCTTAGACTCAATCGACTCTAACATGTCCAATACGGAAACTTTCCACGCACTTGCGCTTACTTTGTTAACGTCAAGTACCATACTGACGCCATGCCAGATCGGCCCTCAATGCTATCGGCAGAAAAACAAGCACCGCGGATATGCTGCTGCTTCTACAGCGTCTATCCCGTCCCTGCCGCGGCTATCCCCCCATGAAGATTGCGACTAGCATCGTACATCGGCTACAGTTTGAAACGAGTTAAAGAGAAGCATGCAAGCATAAATGCATATTACCGATTTCCCTACTCGAACCCATTCACACAACGCAGCAAACAACTCCAGAACATACATCCTCGAAAATGTCCTGTCCAGCACGCATCCACCCCCTCCGCAGACCCGCAAACCACAAAGCCCCCATCCCCCGGTGGAAGCTCGCCCTCCCCTCCACTGTCCAGCGAGTCTACATCTCCTATATCGGCGTGCAAACCCGGGTTACCAGCAAGCAAGCCCACGCCGCAACTTCGGCCGCAGTCTCAGAAATCCAAAGTTGGCTCGCGCAACCCACAGGGCCAGCAGCAAGTGAGTCCTTCACCATGCTAGACGGGTATGACAATTCCAACGCCACGGTGTGGGTGTGCTACTGGGACTCATCTTCAAACTACCACAACGCCATGTCACTGCTTTCGTTGAAGACGGTGCATGAGAGATTGGATGCGGCGGAGCGGGCGGATGTAGGGCTCTGGAACGAGACCTTTAGCACATCTGTCTCACGGCTCGAGACGAACTACTCGGGGCTGGATTATCTACCGGGTCTAGCCCGTCTTCCAGGTGCTACGGTGCAGGAACATGATTTGTCCACTTATTGGGGCGCGGCTCGGGATCGGATTCCAGATTCGGGTGTTGACTTGTTTCCTGGCACACGTCATCATGAGAAACAGCACGAGGAGAGAGAGGAGAAGGGGGTCGAAAGCGTGCTGAAGGGACTAGGTCAGCGCGTTAGTGGTAAAAACACAACTGGCAACATCGTGCACATACGCTCAGGCCAGTGGTGGGACAACTGCGAGTCTGAAGAGGTAAAAGCGTACGAAGAGAAACTCGAACCTAGCCTCTGCCAGGGTCTCGAATTTCTTCGCAATAACCCCGAGGAAAGCGGTGCGTTGAGTATTCAGTACTTGCGCAACGAAGATGTACCCTCCCCCTCCACCGCCACCGGCACGGACCAGGCGAAGAGAGTGGAGAAGAAAGAATCATGTGGCGCGGGTTTCTTCCGCAATCTTTCGGATCTGGAATCCTGGGCAAAGAGCCACAAGAGTCATCTAGCCATCTATACGGGCGCACTGAGACATTATAAGCAGTTTGGTGAGAACAGACGGTTTCGCACGTGGCATGAGGTCTGTGTGATTGGGGAGGGGGAAGCTTCGTTTGAGTATGTGAATTGCACGAGGGGGACGGGTGTGTTGGGGAAGGGAGAGGTGGATATGAAGTGTGAGGAGCTGTAGATTGGGAGGTGGGGTTTGACGAAAGGGCGATTGTATATGATGGGTCATGTTAGGTTACTCCAGTGGATGTGGTATCATGGTCTAATCTAAGCATCGTTACGCGGATATATATCCAAGACACGGGTTGTGTAGCCAAGTACAAGAATTTTCTACGCGATCTAGCCCGCGGCATTCCGTACTTTGGCATCTTCGACGGCTTTATCCCAGCTAGTTCTGTAGATGAAGACGCCCTCGATGGCAGCGACGATGCCGAGCGCAATCGCTGGGCCCTACAAGATGGGTTAGCACAGTACACTATAATCATTGCCATGGCGATTATACTTACAATCCAGAGACCGTACAAGCCCCAATGGGCACCAAATCCGGTACCAAAGCTAACTGGAATACCGACAGCATAGTAAGCGAACAAGCCAACGTAGCCACCAATCTCCTGTCGCCCCAGTCCGCGAAGTATGCCGTTGCAATTGGTAGCAAGCGCATCGAAAACCTGGAAAGTAGCACAGAGTGGGAGGAGCTTCGCTACCATTTCGATGACCTCTTCATCGGGAGTGAACAAGCGGGGAATGGCTTCGCGAAGTAGAGACAGGAGAAGAAGATTGAACACGCCCACAAAGATGGACGCGAACACTGCTACCTTTGCTGCTGTTTTCGCAGGAACAGCAAGCGTGGCGCCAATCAAGTTGGCAATGCGCGTCGAAGCCGCGACGCTCATGGGAAACGGGATCTGGAACGTGATACCGGTGATCGAACCGAGAACAGACTGCGCCGCCAGCTCAGTAGGCCCCAGCCAACTCGAGCTTAGTGTAAGAATCTCAAAAGCGAGAAACTCCGCCAGAACCATGATGAGGCCCGGAAGTGCGAGCTTTACCATGGGCATCCAGTTTATGAGAGCGCGACGGTCGAACCCGCCCCAGCATTGGTAGCCGTCGATGAAGTAGACGTACAGGAAGAGCAAGAGGGGCAGAATATTTTCGGTAATGGCGACGGCGATGGGGGCGCCGATGAATCCCCAGCCCAGATGCCATACCATGAACCAGTTCAGGAAGGCGTTGAGTGGGGCGCAGATGAGCAGGATGTACATGGTGGCGCTGAAGATGCCCTGGGCTTGCACGTAGCGCTTCCCGCTTTCGAATGCGGCGTAGCCTGGTGCGCCAGCGATAAGAACCTTTAGGTACAATCCAGCGAGACGAACGGTTTCTTTCTCGGGAACAATTGCGGAGAGGATCTGAGTTCCGAATGCCCATATCAGCGATATGGGGATGGTGATTAGGAGTAAGAAGTATAGCATGCGCTGTAGTTGCAGACCGACAAGATGATGACGTCCCGAGCCGTAGGCTTGTGCGCAGAGCGTGTCGAGCGAGGTTGCTAGTCCTTGGTATACTGCGTACCCGGTTATTGACGCAGTCATACTGGCCAGACTCACGGCTCCGAGCTCGGTCTTGCCAATGTGACCGACAGTGAAGATGCTGGCTACAGGCAGGCTATATTGCAGCAAGAAGGTCAAGATCAATGGCGCGGAAGTTTTTGTCAAGACTTTTGCTTCGCGCTGCCAGCTTGTGTTGATCTTTCCTGCTGCGACCGCCTCATCCCATTTCTTATGGATGGTTTTGGGCGAGTCCAACCCGCCGTATGGCTCGCTTTGGTCGCCGCCAGATGCGCCGAGTAATGCTGTCCGCTCGGAAAGTGACTCAATGGCGCTCTCCTCATCCGGCCCACTTCGCACTTTGCGTAATCCGGTGATTGACATTTTTGACCGTACACGGTCGAACGGGCCCTCGCTTCCAGCTCGCGGGTGTTTTGGCGGCAAAAGATGGTTATCGCGTAATAAGCTTCTCTCCTCGTCTCGCACCGTCTCCCGCTCTTTCTTCGACAGGTGACTGTGCTTTTTCCACGATGTCGAGATATGACTCCGTTCAGGCACGCTGGAGGAGATTATGGCTGTAGATCGCGAGCCCGGGTTTACCCAAGAAGGCCGACGGTAGGAATTGATCATGGAAAATTGGCGGGCGGTGTCTGAGCCGGACGAGGCATCGTCATCTTCTGATGCTGAATTGTCTTGTTCAAGATCTCTGGCGATTGCCTCTTCTGCAACATGTTGCGATTGAGTGAAGCCTTCCATTTGTGACGTGACATCGTTTGCGAAATCGCTGACAGGATGTTCTGTTGGTGCTGATGGTGGAGCCATTGCTGGCGAGGGTCAAACTTCAAGAACGAAGCCAGACTTCTGGTGGTCTGCGTGTAGCAGTCTCGCTGGAAGATATGGAGAATATAACCAAGTGAAGGAGCCCTGGACTGGCAAAAAGTTGGGAGTGGGGCATGACTGATACGGCTCTACTCACGGCGGCTAGTATTGGCTGCAAAAAGCGCAGCCATGTTCCGATGTGGAAGCTGCACGCGAAAATAGTTGCTGCTGCACTAGCTTCCGCCCTTTCGCCTTTCCGTTGGCATATGAAAAGCGCGGCATTAGACGCACGTCGTGACTCTTAGCTCCACGGCTTCGACGATTTAGTGGTTGCTGCAGAGTTGGGATCAATTGAGCATATCGTGGGCTGAGACAAGCATCGTGACACATATTGAAGGGCATTGCGCTGACGCTGCAAGGGTTGTAGTCACACCTGCCGCTACGGCAGCTGAGTCATGAGTCAGGTTTTTCGAAAACGCATCTTTCTTTTCAATTGTCCGTTCATGTCACCACAAGCGTAATCCAGCGGTTCGACCATTAATAGTAAAGAAGCCACAAAGAAAAAAGTAGAGTCTGTAATGTGAGACAAATTCGTCACTAATGATATCATTATTGGGTTACAAAACTGTACAAACATCTTGTCATTTTAAACGACTACCCTCCTGAGTCCCTCGGTTCCGCCGAGTACTCTTCGCCCAGTCACGGCATCTCTACCCTTTCCGCTCTCCCATCGTCCTTCTCGACTACCCTCTTCTTTGCCCCAGCCCTCGTCCTCTTCTTCGCCGTCTTGACCAGTCTTGAGCCCAGCAGCGCCTTCCATGAAAGCAACCTGGCGATCATGTTCTCCATCAACCCAGCGATGTATGCATGTGTAGCAATACACGTAGCCTGTGGGTGAGGCTGTTGGGTTGACAATGGGCGTTACGCAGATGGGACATAGCGCTGAAGAGGGCGGCGAGGCTACTGTCAGTATAGGCAGGAGAGTGGTGGAGGATATAGGAGGATCGATGCGATGAGATTTGTTCGACGAGGAGGATGTTGGTCGTGGCTTCTCAGAAGCATCGGCCTGCTTGGAAGCCTGTTTTTTCGCGGAAGGTGGTAGGGAAGGTAGTATTGGGGGGGGTAGGTCGATGTTTTCTGCTGCCTTTCGCGACATTTGTCGGGCAAAGTCTGAGGCGTGCCACCATTCCAGGAATTTGAGAGCGAATATACTGGTGGGTAGCAGAATCTTGAGCGAACTCAATAGTCGCGGCTGGACGGTCCTGGCCAGGTTCCTTGGTGAGAAGATGGATCCTCCTTCTCCGGGCCGCGCAGGGCCGGTCTTCCTCGGAGCTGTCGCCAGTTCAATCGCCCTGTGGTCGGCCTCTCCCAATCTACGTATCCTCGACCCGATGAGCCACATGAAGGGCGAGTGGTATTTGGTGCCGTCAAAGAGGTATGCCATGTTGAAGACCAACAGCGAAAAGTAGTAGGCGGCGTTGACGCTGGGGTAGATGTTGCGCAGGAACCATTTGTAATAGTGCAACAGCCTCTCCTTGACAGGGGCACCGGCCCTCAGCCCTTCTCTTTCGCGATTGTAGCCCGGGCCGAGTAGGTTGGCATGCGCAGCGTGAACGTCATAGCCCTCGTCGAACTTCCTCTTCAGCCACGGTATTCCCACCAGCACTGCGAGGTTCTTCCATATATCGCTGCTCCCTAATTTGACCGCCTCTCTCACGCTCTCTGATGCGCCGAGTTGTGCGCGCGGTATCTCGCCGCCTCGCACCCTGAGCACACGAGCGCGCTTGAGGCCATAGAAGTTCTCGGTGAAGGAGCCGCCGTACGTGCGCAGGAAGTGGCGCTCGACGAGGAGCATTATCAGCGCGTAGACCTCATCGAAGGAATTGAGGATGGGCAGCAGATAGCGCGGATATCGGGGTGTGGAGATGGCGAGTAGGTAGCGAAGCGACGGGGGCAGGAGCGATGCGAGTTGCTGTTCGGAGAGAAGCTCGAAGAGTGAGGGCTTGAGGTCGTCTATTCCATTCTGTAGAGCGGGCAGGAACTCCATGTTGCCCGTGATGAATGCAACAATGGGAGATGTTG
Organism: Stemphylium vesicarium; assembly: GCA_004380135.1. Taxonomy (NCBI): domain Eukaryota; kingdom Fungi; phylum Ascomycota; class Dothideomycetes; order Pleosporales; family Pleosporaceae; genus Stemphylium; species Stemphylium vesicarium. The sequence continues at coordinate 28,051 of QXCR01000073.1, forward strand.
CGGCTTCATTGATGACGGGGCACAGGGACGGATGCGCGCGCGCTTCAGCCGAGGCATGCTCGGAGCTTACCACAGCTGCCCGACGCGTACGGTACGTCACGCGCGCCGATTGCTGGCCAGCCGACTCAACCATTGCTATTTGTTGAGATTCCCATGTAGACGCGACAAGACTTTACTACCTGATTCACAGAAAACACATCGCCATCATGAATCCAGATCACCAGAGATGTACCCAACTGCAGTACCCCGACTTGATCAACTTCTCCGTCTCCGTGTAAGCCGCACATGCATTACGCAGTGAACACGTCTAACTAGCATATCCCACAGCTTCATAGTCGTCGGCATTCTCGTATCCTATCTCCCCCAGCACTATAAGATCATATCGCGCCGCTCATCCCGGGGTCTCAGCCCCATGTTCGTCCTGCTTGGGACTGTATCCGGCACCGCCAGCATCGCAAATATCCTAACGCTGCCTGAAAGCACAAGGGACATGGGCTGCTGCAAGGAAATCGGCAGCTTTCCCTGTGCGGCAGCCATGTTGGGTATAATTCAGATAGGCGTTCAGTGGAGCTGCTTCTTCTTCATGTAAGATACCCCCGGCGACAGTAGCATCAACATGAGCACTAACAGTCAGCAGCATGCTACTCTTCCTCGTCTTTTTTCCACGTGGTCCCCAGACCATCACAGACGAAGAGCAAGATTCCGACATGCCGACCTGGAAAGAAGCCGTTCTCGTCCTCGGCGTCTCCATAGCCTTTTTCGTCGTCGCTCTGTTCGGCTCCGTCGTCTTCGTTTACGCCCTTCCCTCCCATGTCCGCGGCTGGGCCAACTTCCTCGGCCTTCTTGCTACCGTGCTCGCCGCCATACAATACATACCCCAGATCCTCATGACTTGGCGACTGCAAGAGACAGGTAGCCTCTCCATTCCCATGATGTGCATACAAACACCCGGTAGCTTTGTCTTTGCTGCCAGTCTATACGCACGCCTAGGAATGGGAGGATGGAGCGCATGGGGCTTGTTCATATTCACTGGCATATTGCAAGGCTTCCTACTTGTCATGGGTCTGTCTTTCGTGATAAGGGACAGGAAAGCTCAGAAAGACCAATCGGTAGGTGATGCTAATGGAAATGCCCCTGACCAAAGCAGTGAGCGAACGCCACTGCTAGACAGTGAGAGGTAGAACTGTTCATGTACACCATGTTTCGCTGTTTCAATTCATCGCTCCGTACATGTGACAGTCGTCGTTCCTTCAAGACTGGCATCTGACATTTAGGTACTCGTGGCTTTTGAAACCTACATATAAGGAGCCCCGCTAATATTACATTCCACATATACCGCGCTTTTCCATCTCTCGATTTTTCCAGTCCTCTTGAAAATAATCTTAACATGTCTCTCAACCCATGGCAAGCAAACATCGGGCTCCAGGATTTGTACATTGGCTAGCCGCCTAAGAGGAACCACGGTACCTATCCCATACCTGGACCTTACCTCCAACAACGGCTGTCACCGCTCTCGATCGGTCCATCGATCCCTGCATACCGAGTATGTCTACTGGCTTCTTACGAACAAACACAAAATTGTGGCGAGACCGACCTTCACGCCAAGCCGACCTAATGCCCTTTTGGCAGGTATCTCAACGTCGCCCTTGGCAACTTGGCAAAGAACCATCTACTCTCTTGTGACCTTCTCTTCCGGACACAGCACATGCAGGGCTCGTGATAAGAGTGGGCCCGACACGATGTTGCGCGCACATTTATCCATGGAACCGGTATATACCAAGAAGTGGGGCGAATCTTGTATATGAAGATGGGATGCCGCCTGCTTGAACAACAGCGAACGTCTCATTTCTACACTTGAACACTGAAATAGCTCAAGAATTGAAGTGACAAGATGAAGTTTTCAAGCGCTATCGTTCTTGCGGGCGCGGCGCAGGCATTTGCTGCCGTGCGACCGCGTCCCATGATCTCGTCTGGACCTATTCAAGAGCAGATCAAGACGGAGAAGTAAGTACCGCGGCAACTACCCACTTCCGCTACTAACGATTCCGCAGATTGATGAGCAACCTCAAGGCCTTCGACTCAATCGCGAAAGCCAATGGCGGAAACCGCGCTTTTGGTCTCCCTGGCTACGCAGCTTCAGTCGACTACATGCTAGAAAAAACTCAAAACACGCATTTCAAGACATGGACACAGGACTTTCCAGCTTTGTTCAATCGCGTTGATTCCATTGAGTTCAGCGTGAGCAACAGCTCATACCGCGTTGTTGGGCTATCTTATTCTCCTTCTACACCTGCAGAGGGACTGACACTACCGCTTGTGCTGGGTGCTTCCGGGCCCGAAGGATGCACAAACGAAGCCTACGACAACCTTGATGTAGAAGGAAAGATTGTCCTTGTCCAACGTGGCGCATGTCCCGATGGCACCACACTCGCCGGCCGTATGAAGCCCGCAGCAGCAGCCGGCGCCTCTGCAGTAATCATCTACGCCAGCGACACATCCAACGTAACAGGTGGAACACTTTCCAACCCTAACCCCGAAGAATACGTTTCAACCGGCTACATCAACCTCGCCGACGCCGAGCCCCTCGTGGCCCGTCTTACAGCCGGTGACGCCATTGAAGCCTACTTCCAACAAACCCAGATCGTCGAAGAACGCATGACCCAAAACGTCTTCACCGAGACCAAAGACGGCGACCCCTCCAACGTAATCATGCTCGGCGCTCATCTCGACAGCGTGCAAGCCGGCGCGGGCATCAACGACGACGGCTCAGGCAGCACCTTGATCCTCGAAATCGCAAAAGCCCTACGCCGCTTCAACGTCAAGAACAAAGTACGTTTCGCATGGTGGGGCGCCGAAGAAAACGGCCTCCTCGGCTCAAAGTACTACACGCAGAATCTGGATCCCGCCGACGCGGACAACATTCTCACCTACCTCAACTTCGACATGGTGTCGCGCGGCTACTTTGGTGTCTTCGACGGCGACGGCAGCACGTTCAATCTTTCTGGTGCTGCTGGCTCTGCGGCCATCGAACAGCTCTTCATCGAGCACTTTGAGGCAGAGGGCGTGAATGTGACGGCTGCTCGCTTCACCGGCGGCAGCGATTACCAGTCGTTCATGAACATTGGGAAACCCGTTGGTGGCCTGCATACGGGCACGGGTGTCGAGCAGGATCCCTGCTACCACCAAGCTTGCGATACCATTGATAACCCGAACCCGGAGACGCTGACGATTAATGCAAAGGTATGTTACTTATTCGTCAAGAAGAATATGTTCTGCTGAAGAATAGAATGGGAATGCTAACTATGTGTCTTTAGGCTGCTGCTCACGTGCTTTCTATCCTGGCCACGAGGGGTGAGGAGATTATCCCTAGGAGCCCGGTTAATGCGAGTATGATTACTGAGAGGGGCATTATGGGTGTCGAGCCTAGGTGGACGTTGCCTGCTGAGGGCGAGATGCACCTTTCGACTTGTGGACATGAGGTGTAAAAGGTGGAAAGATGTAATGCTACTAGCGGACGCAATTACGAGAAATGAAATGCATAATGTGAACCAAGAAATGTTCGTTCCGCAGCAAATGAGTGGTGGCTACAGGATTTGCTGTTCTTCTTTCGAGCTATATTTGATGCATGTGGATTTTCTCTAGTCTAATGCCAAAATCACGAGCATGACGATTTCAATGGCTTATGAGGTGAAGCAGCTATATTGTGTCCGTCTTCTTGCAAGTCATTAATGCAAACTCGAGCTTCACACAGTCCCCTAATTCCAGGATTCCAGCGCCTTGGCTTTTGACTTCTCGTACATCAAATGCAATATGAATTGGACGCAAGCGGATTTCCTCGCCAATGCGAAGTACGCAAAACTTCATTTTGCGGACGACGCAGAGCGCCCTGGAGACAGATGCACCTCACAACTTCTGCCCCATTGCACGAGCTTCGGATATTTTCCAGAAAATGGTTCCATCGTATATGCCTCGGAGATCCTCTTTATAGACCCGTCCATCTGCAGGCCATAGTAGGATGTACGTCGCAATCCCTGCAAAACATCAGTCACTAGCCCTTCGATATCGAGAGATTTGAGCTGACACCCACATTCCAGCCCCCCAGCGAACCAGCCAAAGAAGTCATTCGCGCAGCACTGTCCCGCCCAAACATCGTACATCGTCCGCCACGTCAAATAACCCCTTCCACCAGCATACTTGTCAAAGATGGCATCAAAGCGGCGCGTGTCAAGCTCAGAGTCCATATCATACGCGCCAGTCGTACTTCCGTGTCTATTCCGATTAATGTTGTGGAGGTTGATGGCGAAGAGCGGGTGTGGGAAGTACGTCGGCTGTGTACTGTAGGACGAGCATATCGCCATGGTGACTGCAGCCCATAGACACAAGGCGATGTTGAAGCCTAGTTTACGGAAGCCGATGAAAATGTCCCAGGGATATATCATGCCATCCCCGTCGGCATCCCAGAAGTCGCAGTGTCGGCGGAGGGTGGTGCGCCGTGTTTTTGGACTGGATAGTTTGCGGGAAGATCTCAGTTTCTCTTTTGGTCCTGCGTTCCATTTCAACGCATCCCGAGATTTGATGAGAATGGCTCCGCCGACCTTGCCACGGTCTACGCTTTCGTCTCTTGCCCTGCCGTTGTTGATGTCTCCAACCCCTGCAAGCCAATTGACTGTTTTTCTCTGGGAAGTTGTAGTATCTCCTTCAACAAGAGTTTCGTTAGAAGCTGACGTAGATTGATCTCGCGATCCGTCATCGCAACCTTCATCCACTTCCGCCGACCTAAACCCACTGATAGCAGGCTTGTTGCCCCTCAAGCTCAAATGATTAGCTGACAAAATGTTGATTTGGATAGTCATCGCGCGATCGTCGTGTCGAGCAACTGCCAGTCGTCGCGAACGGCACTATTGTCGGAGAGGCCATGACGTCCGTTTGCTTTGCAAGATTCCATGTTGCGTGCACTGTGCATCCTTCGCATTACCGTGATCTGACGTATGGCTTGGCGCATCGTTTGAGGTACCAAACGCGTGCTTCCTTTCTCTTCTGGGATGGACCCTTGTTTGCGTTGACGCTGCTGGCTGCATCTTGGTTTGCTAGCGGTCCGCGCGTGCATGATCAAGAGCTTGCGCCACTCATTGAACATACGATGCTGACTTTGGTCTATGGCACTAATGAAAACTGGCTTTGAAGATTAAAATGCAGCTTGAATACCTGTCTGGTCATCATCCTCTTTCATACTTGTGCATGAGTCGTGAGTGGCTTCCGCGGATATGACAAGGCGATGACGCACTTGAAGCCGAGCTAGGACACCCTGCGACACCACAGCTATTGGTTAGCAGCCCGCATGAGAGCTGTACTTGGAGTTCTGTAGTTCTCAGTTTATGAAATGTGGCATTATGCTGGAATGAAACTTTAATCTGACCTACAGGTGGGAAAGGTGACATGTGGGCGATTGTGGTGTGGAATGAACGCGATTAGCTCGTTGTTCGACTCGGGTGAACCCCGCTTCGCAGCCCCTCTAGGAACCCCACATTAACTCACAGATTCTGCTCCGACAGGAAACCATGGTTTAAAGGCGCGCATCTAATTCAATTTTGTCATAAGATATATATTATCAAACCAGGATTACCGTCATCAATCAACGGTTGTGTAGTGTAAGCATCTCCTCAACCTCGTTCATCAGGAAGTCAGTCTAACCGCCAATACAGGTAGTGGTTATCACTCCAGATTTTGACTCCTATCAAACTTTCTGGTAACCCCGGTTCGGTATGTATACCTGCACACCAGAGATAGAATGTTATCTAACAGTATCAGAACCCGGGCACGACCTTCTAAACTGCGAAGTTCGATTCGCTTAACATTCTTTTTTTTTACCATTTCTTTTTGCCATCTGTATTGAGCAACGCAATCCTTTTTGCTTTCCACGGTGAAAGAAGCGCAAACTACATCACAGAAAAGATCTAGTCGACGAAAGGAAAATGACGAGAAGACTAGCTCACGAACTCACGAATGCCTTTTTGGTACAGTCCTACGGTCAAAGCTACGCCAGCCGCGCAAACGCACAATGTCCACGACTAGCCACATTTCTAACCCTTCTCACAGTGCCTTCACGCAAATGCACACCTGACCCCTGGCATTCTACCACTCCGGTAGTGTCTCGTCCATGACAGAGAACGCCTTTCTTGCAACGAGGGAAGACGCGCTTGATGTAAGCCCAAACGCGCGCGTGCACTTCATGTTTATCCTTCCTTACAGTGATGCAAACGTATTGACCAGACCGCCGCTCTTCCGGCACTGCATTATATTCGAGCAGCGAGACTGACTCATAGGAGCTCGCTGGACCGGATCGAAGATTGAGGCTGTCAATGGAACCCGGTATAAACGCGATCCAGTCGTACTTGTCGGAAAGGCTTGGACAGGATCGTTGTCGTCGAAGTCGCAAGGAGGAACGATTGGAGATATCTGTAGCCATATCTGACCTACTGTTTGAGTCTCTTGGATCACGCAGGCGCCAGCCTGACGAGTCCTGCGTTTCTGGTCCAGCCGACGTAAGACTGGGAAGAGATGAAGGCCGCACAAAACTGATGTTGTCGCAGATTGATACCCTGTGAGGCGAATTCCAGCCTGGAAGACTTGCTGTAGGCTGCATTCGCTTTTCGGCTTTGTTCCAGGCAACGCCAGAACTCGTATACGCTGTCATAGCGAGATCGATTCCGGCTATAAGCGATGTGTCTGCACCAGTCAGTACGACAGACATGTCTCACGCTGTATAGGCTTACGTAGGAATTTTGTGCAAATAATGTCGGACGAGTGAACAGTTCTTGTAGTGATATCGACGAAGTTCTGTCGGCGAGGTTGTACCTAAGTGGTTGGCGTGAGGCAGTTGCTTCTCGGTCAGAACTAGAAGGAAGGCACCAGTCAATCCATGGATGCTTTCAAGACATTGCGATGATACGCTCCGTCGCAATTTCCACATTACAAATTACAACAAGTCTACAGCTTCCTCCTCCTCTTCCGCCTCGCCGCTCCAGTCCAGTTTCATCAACAACCGGTCGATTCCTCCTACTCTCAGAGGCTCATAAGCACCTTCCTCCATTTTCACAGAGCTCACCGTACCCGGTGCGGAAGCTCCAATCCTTTCACTATCAATCTCTCGTAATCGATCTACCAGTGCCTTAAGGTCGCTATCTAACCTCCTTCTTGCGCGATCCATTTCCAGATTCACATCTCGCTCTTCTTTCAAGTAGTTTTGCGCATAGTCTTCCACACCCTCATCCTCTTCTAGATCAAGATTCTGCTGGATCTTCGTGAGGCGCGTGATATAAGCTACCAGCTCGTCCACGTGAGTGCACAGCGTGCGGAGCGTCTTGGTAAACGCCTGATCGGTCAAAAGAAGGGAGTAAGCGACCGAGGAAAGAAAGCGACGATGCGCCGAAGCCAGCGCTTCTGGGTCGTGCTGTTTCTGTGTATCACCATCAGTCGTCGACTTGCGGAATCTTGATGAAGATGGCCGGCTTGGTGGTCGGCTTGACGACTCTGATGGATTTTCCGACCCGGTGACCCATGTAATGAAATGACGAAACGATTGCTGCACAACGGTCCCATGGAAATGGGCTTCACTTTCCGCCAGAAAGAAGATTGCGGCTGCACATGTCGCCCAGATCTTCCGCATATCCTGCGACCTTTTTGTAGCACGCTGGCGACGGCGTTTGAGCATTGCTCTACCATGTGCGGAGTTGCTATACTGGTAGCCCGGAGGGCATGGATAGTCTCTCCGTATTGAGCTGTGCCTCCACAACTCGGCCAAATGCAGATGAGCTCGTCGGACTGCGAGGAGACAAGAGTTGATCGATGAATATACATCAAGGTCCGCCTTTGTGAGGAACAAATCCAGCGGTGATCGAATATCCATCGACAAAGACGTCGGTACAGAAAGTAGTACCTCATCGAAAGAGAGGTTGGGGAGCTGCGGGAGCGAAGAATCTGCGTCCTTTGCACGTCCTGGTGTTCCAGGGCGATGACTAGAAGAGCTGTTTACGCTGAGATGTAACAACTTTGTTGCGACATCCAGGATGTCATCAGTATGCTCGTCCTCGCTAGATAGTGTTGAAAGAATGGAGAATGAGCGCGCCAGGATGTGATTGATTTCCGCTTCCTTGAGCATTATTCCCTTCGCCGACTGGCTAGCCTTAGCTGCCGGCTGAGCTCGGTGCCGAGATGAGATCTTGTCGTCCGCCTCTGCAATCAGCGTCAGGGCGAACTCACCCCGGCCGATAAGGAAGAACTGGTGTAGCACAGTCAAAGTTTCGACAATCTTCTCGCGCGGTAGGAGGTGCTGCAGAAGGTTTCGTGATAATGACAGCCTGATGTTTGCCACAGCTTCGGAAAGCTTTGCTACTGATACTGGTGCGCTGACTTCCGAAATTTCCTGAACATGCTTGGGCAGCAGATCAAGCTCTGAGATTGAGTTGGATGCGTCTAATGCCTTCACAGCCGATGGCAGGGAGCGAATTTGATTGAGCGACTTTCCGACGAACAGAATCGAAAGGGCCGTCTGCCTAGTTACGAATTTCGGTAACAATTTGCTCTGCAACGTGAAGATATGCTCCTCAGCATCTTCATCATCTAGTTGAATGAAGAAGTCGATGCGTCCAAAGGAAGGAAGTCGGCCGTACAGCAACCAGGTAGACAACTGTCTCAGCCACGATGTCTCTGCAACCTTGCTCAAGCCATGCGCGGCCTGCTCAATGTCGGGAAACCCAGTCTGAGCCTCGGCCCGTAGCTTGTCGATTATTCCGGCTCCAGACGCAGACTGGCTGATCATTTTGTCGAACTTGAAAGCCGCTTCTTCAGGGAGCATGTAGTTGCTGATATCCCAGAGCCATTCCATCACTCTCACCCATTCGGAGAATTCGCTGACAACCCCTGCAAGCGGCACAATATTGTACGCACCAACAGTCGAGGCATCCTGTTTGAGAACGCGACTCTCAACATCAAGGACTTTTTGCTGGAACTGCTCGAGATGGTTAGAGGTGATGGACGTGGCGACTGCTCTGCAGATGACTGAGGGATGCGATGCAGCAACCCTAGCAGCGTGGTCGCGCAATTTCCGGTGCAGCTTGGAAAGATGACCAATTGATGACAAAAGTTCTTCTTCAGATGGTGAGAGCAGTCGATTCGCAGTTGAGGTCACGTGGCTAGGGGAGTCGAAGAGCGCGGACGGGTGCCCCGAGAGCGAGAGGAGGATTTCGTGAAGCATGGTTGCGGAGATGGCAGATCGCACGCCGCTTTCGGAGAACGCGTCTTCCTAGTTGCTCGTCGCTCGAAAAATACAATCAGTAAGCTCAAGAGCTCAAATCGACACATCGAACGCGTCGCTTTGCGCGCATGGATCGTCGCGAATGGATTAGGTATGGTGGGATGAAGGTCAACAAATTCCCGCACTAGTGGCAGGCGCACAGGCACAGGGTCCGCCAAAGCCGTACAAGGGAGGCGCTCTTCATCACAACATCCTGCCAGCGATTCAACCGTTTCCATCGTGCGAACTCTCATCATAACATAAACCCCGCGGAGATACCTTTACGATGTGCGTAGGGCGCTGGTTGTGCAGACCTTACCCGACCAGCTCTGCAGTGTCGCACCTCGGATTCAGTTCCCTCCAAGCTGAACAACCTGCGCAACTTTACCCCGTCACCAAGCTCAAATGACGAAGCACACCACACCACAACTTAGGTGATTTGGAATTCTCGGACCCTCCTATGCATCGCATCGCTTCACCAACTCCGTAGCGAACAAGTCAAACAGAGCCCGCGTCCTCCGTAGTTGTGCAGGTACCTCCTAAGACTGACTTCAGCTTCGCAAATCATCGATGTGACTGATGGAAGCCTATGTGACTTTTCATTCTAGACTGAAGTGCTCCGTTTCTTCGTATAGAAGAGACAGGATGGACATGGATTCCAACCTCCTGAGAAGGGTGCTTGACGGGTGCAACAATGCAATGTTTTGTTACACCCGTCTGGTACGAGTACTATGCGCACAACATTGCAATCTTCTTATACTAATATATGCAGCTATGGGCGTCTACCAATTTGGTTCAACTTGGTCTGCACAGAACTGACCCTTCATTTTCTTTCGTTGTATCTTCTTCAAAGGCTGAACGATGAACGCCCTTGATCTCCTCGTCGACTTTGCCGCTCTCGTCAGCACACCGGACACGTCGACCCACCACCAGGACGGGAGAAACAGCTCTTCCAATTCCATCCGCGAAATAACACAAGCCCCGTCATTTCATGCTGGTTCCTCAGATGCGGAGCACTTCCAGTTCGTCGAAGAGGCGCCGAGGAATAATGTGGCATGCACTTTCATTGTTGACCCGCCATCACCGCTGCACACATTCTCCACGCCTGCCAGCCATTGGCACAAATTCATTGGTGGATGCTACGACATGCATCACGGGCCACCCTTCTATACCCAACAGGAGCATGGCATGCAATGGATGTCCAGTGATGACATGCAGCAAGATTCACGTCCAACTCTACCTTACCAAGTCGCCAGCGGGGAACCACAACCGAGGACCCAATACGAAATCTCTTCACCCTGGGATGTGCGGTACGGAGCCAGCTATACCATGCCCCCCGAGGTAGAAATTCGGTACAGTCCTCAAGCAAGGCAAATGTTTCGTTCTACGCCTCATTCAGATACGTGCTTTATTTTTACTTCGGGAGAAGAATTATCCAGCGAACGTCAGTGCAATGATAGCATTTGTCAGTGTCGGCCCCCGAGCCCACAGTGCAATTATTCGGCAAGCAGTGTACGGCCGACACGGGATATTGCTGGGCCGCCGTATGAACTCAACGCTTTGCACAGATATAATGAGTGGGCATTACCAAGTGGCAGAGGTGAACAGTACGAAGGGAGGTAGAGAACCCGGCATGATGTATTCTGATAGGATCATAGCCATTTTAAATTCATCGTAGTTTAATCGCACACTGCACAGTGAATACCAAAAACTTCCATTCCCTTCCCTCTACTTCCTAACCGGAAACCCAATCTCCTCCAAATTCGTCGTCCCAATCTGCTTCCCCATCGCCGCCGTGACCAGCCCATCCAACCAATCTTGATGCCCCAATAACATCTTGTTCGGCTTCTGCTCCTCCCACTCCTTGAAAATCGGCCCAATCTGACTCTCTTGCGTCAGAATCCTCACGCGCTGGCCCTCGAGATCCTCCACGACCCACGCATGGTAAATCTCCAGTCCGTCGGGCGTCTTGGAACTCCAGGCCAAGCGTCCCGCTCGCCCGTTGCTCTCCGGCGTGACAGACTCCTCGACCGTGCAGGTCAGCGGCGGGAAACCGAAAGTTGAGAATTTGAATACGTCGCCTTTGTGTAGGAAGGTGCTGCCGGAGTCGGGTGGCGTGATTTGCCCGCAGTTTTTGTAGTAGGACTCCCATTTTGTGATGTTGGCGAGTAGAGCCCAGATTTGTGTTGATGTCAGGTCTTTGGCTATACGCTCGTTGGAGACGAAATTGTCCGTTGTGCCCGGTAGGAAGTGAGCGGGCCAGATGATGGCGAATTGTGAGGCCATAACTTCAACTGGGTGGCGAGTGCTATTGTGATGTATGATTCAAACGCTCGAAGTGTTTTCGAAATGTTTGGAAAATTTGATGTTGCAGTTGTGGTGGTTGGCAGTGGTTGTCGTAGGGGCATGCATGAATAGTCATTGACGCCAGTATAAGCTGCTTACGAATCGTGGTGTTCGGAAAAGAGTTCACCCGGGCGCTCCCCTTGCATAATTCAACAAGTTCCTCGGTATTAGCTCAAAATATAATGTCTCTAGTGCCAATGTGTGGGTCGTGGTGTTGATGGCGCAGAGATGAGCGGGGATCAGGGTCTAAACGTCATCGTGAAGGGTTGATCCGGACTAGTGGACCACGACTGTAGGGCACACAAAGCGAAAGCATATTGCACCCTTGTACACTCCAGGATATACATAGCTGCTGAATAAGTGCAAAGACAACTGCCATATATATAGCCCAACAACTACGCGACAAAAGAAACAGATGCCAGGTGACGAGCTACGAGACATACCAGGAGATGCTGTGCCTATACGGACCTTAAACAGGCCCTATGTGCCTTCATTCTGCAGGATGTCATTTACGAATACGAATTCCGTCGTGACAGTCAGAAAGACATCCTTCGCTTGTATATGCAGCTGCTGCTTTGGTCCTTTCCTGTTGTCGCAATCATTGCGCCAACAATCTTGTCCCCACGAAGGGTGTAAACCGGACGGACATGACGCCTCAAGGGCTCCTTTGATTATGAAGTGTTTGATCTCGCAGTCCCCACTGCGATGGATTCCCAGATCATACCGGTCGATGACGCGTTGCTTAATCGTGACGGCCTCCAGGTATTTTCTATCCTTGATCCAATTCTTCAACCCTTCCAGCATAAAGTAGTCAGCCTCCGCCTCCAACTTGCTGTACAGCACATAGTCGAACCCATCTTTCTTTGTCCAATACAACGAGAACCTGGATGGTCTGCGCATGAAGTTTAAAAGGTGCTCGAATACGTCTGGATCGGCGTCGATATAGTATGAGCCATCAGGCTGAAGATCCGCGCAGTCCTCCCATCGAGCGAAGAGGCTTTCGAAATAAGGTTATGTCGAGAGAACAGCCTTGGTGGTGCGAAATTTACGGCCGGAAACGTCTAGAGTCAGGGCGTTGGACGCCATGATTGAGGGAGGAGGTGGTGAACGTGCTGTGTGTAAAGGTGTGCGGGGTAAGACAACCCCAGTACTTATCAAAGCAAGGGGAGGGAAAGTTTGTGCAACACGAGACAGTCATCGCGCAGATACATAATCAGAAATCACCCATGACATGACGTGGCAAGCCAGCTTGAGGTTTTAAAGTATTATTAGCAGGTACATGAATGCTTCTATGACCATCCCAGTTCCGCATTCACGATGTTACGTCCCTTCGTATCGTTCAATATACCTATATTCGCGTCCAGACGCCTATGATGGCAAGAGGAGATGGAACGAGGGTTTAATGAAAAAAAGATCATGCAGACCTGAAACTGATGTCGCATGTGAAAACAAGAATGAAGGCTTGGCAACCGAAAAGAAAAAAAAAGTCGGGAGTACACTGCCTCCCACAAAAAGCGACTCTGTGATCCACTCAAAGCGTTGTGGTACAAGATGCCGCAAGATATACTGTTATTGAAGGGAAAGGGGAGCGAGATACGGTGCTGGCTACATTGGCAATGCGAATAAAACCCAGGCCAAGCACCTTGATGACCGTATTGAAACTGTCGTACGTGTACCCGATAGATAATGCTCTAGTATCGATCACCTTGAGCAAGTGTTGCAACATGAGCCGGCTTTGGATTCCGTCCTGTGGAGCGATGCACTAAATCCGAGACAACACATTGTAACAAACTCTTAGGCCGCCGCAAGTTTTGCCCACGTCGTGGGTTGTTGATGCGCTGGTGATGCACGAGTTGTATTGTTGCTGGACCATGGCTTTGCGCCAGATAGACGAGTGTTGTTGCTGTTGTATGGACGATCAGCCTGGCCTTGTTGGGAAGGCTTCCGCGGGCGATCCTTCGCTCCGTTAGGTGAAGCAGCATTCGGAGTAGCAGTCGGTTTCGGCTTGACCTGTCGGTTGAGCTTAGGGCCGTAATGCTTCCTCTGTACAGACTTGGTCACGGGCTGGCGCATGTTTGCAATGCGCACAACGACTTCGAATTTGCCCTTGGTCTGCGCAGTCTTCTCGATATCGAAAGCTTCAAGTCGGCGGATCGTGAAAGGGTTCTCGAACTTCTTGTACTTGGGATGCTGTTCATCCTTAGGCGCTGCTTTTGCTGGTTGATTCGCCGCTAAGTGAGGAACCTTGGATAGCTTAACAGTGGGCAGCGAGCCGAATTCCCTATCTTCGAAGAGTGCCTCAGCGCCTTTGCGGGTGATCACGTCTCTACCACGATCATTTGCGAAGAATCTTGCTTGCGAAGCGGCAGGTAAAGACACAGTGGCAGGGCCTGTGCTTCCACGAACGTCAAGAGAAGTCTTTGATGAAGCTGCGGGGGCGATGGCACCTTGCTGGGGAGAAACGACTGGGAGCACTGGTGATGTAGCTTGGTGCGACGCTGGACGACTAGAGCCAGGCTTATCGAGGAGCTTGTTAAAACGAGCCTGCCATTCCGGGTTCATGGCCAGGGGACGGGCACCTAGAGCTTGCCCACGCGATGGCATGTTCACTTGAGCAGCCCCAGAAGGTCCACCGCCTGATGCCGACGGGGGCAGTCGCACAACAGGAGAGGGTTTTGGCAGTCTGACGAGCGGGTGTCCACTATCGCTACTGAAAGCAGGATGCGTCTCTGTCTCTGGGGGTGGAGGCGGAGATTCAGCTTTGCTTGATGCAAGTGCAGTCAAATGTGTCGAAGGCTCAGCCGGGCGAGGAAAGAAGCGCGATGCGCGAGAGCCAGTAGCTTGTTGAAGGGTACCCTGGCCAAGGCCTTGTTGCGGGGACGGGACTTCGATGGCAGATTTAGTGACGTCGTCCTTCTTCATGCCCTGGGCAAGGGCCATGTCAGCAGCTATCTTGTCATGCAGAGTAACTTGTGCTTGGCCACGCTGGTCTTTGTAAGTCTCTCGTATCTCGGGTCGAAAAGTTTCACCCTGGCGTTCTCGCTCCAGCTTGTTTTTCTCCTTGTTGGCTTCGTCGTCCTTGCTGATGAGTTCACTGAACGTGTCCCATCCTCCACCGGAAACAGGCTTGACGATTCTACCGGGCCTCGATGGTGCAGGCGGCTGGGCCTGCGAGGGTCGTTGCTGAAACATTGGCTGCGATGGAGGCATCTGCCTTGTCGACTGTGGAGTGAGACTCTGTGGGGCAATTCCTGCTCCGATGGGGGCCGCGGCAGGTGGCTGAACAGGAAGTTGCTGCGGAGCTCCAGGTCGAGACTGACCGCGATAACCAGAGTCGAAGGTACCGTTACCAAGAGCACGATCTTTAGGTTGCGGCGGTCCCCAAACCTGTGACGTCCAAGGTCTAGGTTGGGGTACCGTAGCAGGCGACCAGGCGGCTGGGGGACCCTGTGGCCTAGGCCCAGAAGGGATAGCCCCGTCCGATTGGTGAGCGGTGACTTCTGAGTGAACCGACGACCTGGGCTCACTGTCAGGCGCAGAGGGAGCAAACGATTGCGCAGATTGCTGCTCCAATGAGGGTGGCACAGCATGGGCGTGCTCTGTTTGAGGTGACTTCTTGACCGGGTGAGGCTGGTGCACCTTCATCATACCGTACTGAGTGACTTCCCCGTCTGCAGTCGGCACAGGCGGCTTAGGCGGTGATTGCACCGAAGCAGGGCTAGCCTTGTCTTTCAGCAGAGACTTCTCAGGCCGCGAGGGCGGCTGGTCCTTGGTCTTCGATTTTGATTCAGGCGGGCCCATAGCAGCAAGTTTCTTTGCAAGGCGCTCTTTCCTCTCTGCCTCCGCCCGCCTCTCTGCCTCTTGGTCTTGCTGTTTCTTGAGACGCGCACGCTCAATCTTCTCGGCCATCAGGCGCTTTTGTACTTCGACAGGGTTTTCTGTAGGCACCGCTGGTGCTGGTGCTGGTGCTGGTGCTAGTGCTGGTGTAGGTGCTGGTGCATCCTGAACAGTGGGTGAAGCGACAGAGCCATAAGGCGAGGCGGGATGTGCATGAGCAACGTTAGGAGACTTCATCTGTTGGAAGGGCGAGTGTCGAGAAGCCACAGACTCGGCAGGATCGTAACCATTCACGGAGTGCGATTCACGGCGCTCCATGTGCATCGGACCGGTGGGCATGTCTGGTGCTCTTGGGTCTATGGACATGCGTCTGGGCATGCCTCCACTGACGTTGGAGGAGTTTCTTCGCCTGCCCCATGTAGGTCCATCCGCGCTTGCTCTCGAGGTCTGGAACGCAGCTGACGGTTCTGCTGGGCCATCTTGAGAGGGCCTCTGTAGCAAGGACGGCTGCTGCCGGAAGCCACTGTCGCGGCCGGAGCCCCGCCGCACATCGTTATGTACAGGTTCATATCGACCACTCTGCGAGTTGAATAGCTCCCTGCCATCCCTGGTGTCTCGACCGCCGCTGTCATTGCGCCATGAGCGATTGAAATCATCCGGGGCAATCTCCTTAGCAGATTGTGGAGGCATGGAATCGTAGCCATAGGAGTCTCGCTGCGAATAACGCTGAGGCGGTGGTGGATGCGCAGGGGCATTGATTTGTACGGGCGAGACCTTTTCGATGGGAGGTAGCGGCGCCCATGGCGATTTCTTCTCGGTCGCGGATGGCTTCGCTACCAGTGTTGGTTTCTCTGGTTGACCCTTGAGCACTAAGCTTGATTTTCCGGTAGCTGGCTGTGCATGTGCTCCCGGCTTCAAGATAGTCTTGTTGCCTCCAGTCACGCTTGGTTTGGGCGCATTCGCGTTCGCGGCGGGGGACGGGGATGTTGAAGGTTTGGGCGCCTCGACAAGTGGCTCAGGCTTGAGTATGGTCTTTGGCTCCTCGATAGGCGGTGGCTGGGTCTCAGGCGGAACTGCAACCGAAGACTTTGTTCCGTCCATCCATTGCACGGTGTCCGGAGCCCAGTCATCTTCGTCGTCGTCGATGTCTGCCCATTTGGCCTCTTTGCCAGCTTCGTCGGCCTGTAAGCGTGTCGCAAGGTGAATTCCGTACTGCTGCTTCAGTTCCTCGTCGGTGAACTGCTTTGGTGGGGGTGGGGGGACCGGCTGGTTCTTATTCCAGACTTTACTCGCATCTGGGCCTGCGCCCGCACCGTTGGCCTGTCCAAGCGCACGCGGGGTGTTGCTGGCACCTGATTTGGCTACAAGGCGGGGTTTTGCGGAGAGCACATTCGAGGTCTTGGGCGGCGCGGCGGGAGCTGCTTTGTCACCGGGTCGCGCAGCAGGGGCCGAAGGAACGGTTTTGGCCAGAAAGCTCTTCGTCACGGATACCGACTTGAATGGCTGCTTCTTGGCTGTCGAGCTGGTCCGTACATGGGTTCCATCCCGCTTCGACTGGTCAACGCTACCAGGGCGACTGATGTCCGTATCCGAACCGCCGCTCGCGTCTGCTACAGCCAGCGAGTCGGCCGCCGAGTGTTCGCTAGATGTTCCGTTCAGGTGGGGCTGTCTGGACTCATTCTGTGATGCGCCTGAGGGCTTGTTGTCGGCCTGTCCACTGTTAATGCAATCTTTCTGTCCGTGATGGTCCCAACTTACGGCTGCCGCATTTGCTGGGGCCTTCTCCGGTACGTGTGCACTACCAGTCGAGACTGTATCTGTGCCATTCGCAGTGGGTTTGGTCGAGGGTGCTTCGGGCGGGGTCGGTTTCGTGGTCGATGTGCCCGAGGGCGGGTCGCCATTAACGGCGGGGGTGTTGGTAGTTGACGCAGAGTCGTCGATGGGCGCAGAACGTCCCACCGACTGTGCTTCCTTTACCACATCTTTGGCAACCTGCTCTGCCATAACAGTTTCCGGAACTGTGGTGGCGCAAGAAGCAACGTCAGAAAAGTGTTCGTGTTCAGAATCGGAGAGGAAGGTCGGCGTGAGCGGCGTCGACTGCTGCGAGTCGAGCCTAGCCGGATGCCCGAGATCCTCGTCCAAATGCGACATCAGAGCTAAGAAAAGTTGGGGATAATCACCTAAGGTCAGATGCTACAAGTCGCCACGGGTGTCAAGTGGGCGCTTCCGCAGAGTCGTTATCTGCAAGTTGCTGGGGCTACGCGGCGGGTGGTGCGGAGGTTTCGGAGTGTTGCGATGTAGCTAAGGCGGGCTGGAGGGCAGTCGCGAACACGTGCGGAGTCGCGCTGATGCACCGAACGGCGTGGGGTCGCGTCCGGGTGGGATAAGTCGAGTCGAAGGGGCCCTTTGGTGGTGGGGCGGTATGCGGGAGTGGATGAGTGTATAGGAGGTTGAGGCGGATAGTAGCCACGATGGTGAGAGGCGCTAGTCTTGGCACGGGCTGGGGCCTTCTTTGTATGGAGTCAAAGTACGATGAGGGTCTACACACGTCACACTTGTATTGCCGCATTAATTATCCATGCATCACGGGCGCGGGAGGGAGTCAGAGGCTGCACAGCGAACGCACGGCCAACTTCAAATGTTGGCAGACAGGAACGGACATGGCCCATATCGTGTCCGCCACGTGAGGTGCTTTCACCTCCCCAAAAGTAACGAGTGTGTGATGAAACGTGTCGCAGAGCCCGGAAATCAGACGTGACCGGCTATCAGTTCCAAACATGCTATACTGGTCCTGGAGCCCGGGCGGGGAAGCTGGTCCGAGGCTGTGCAGCCCCTTGCATTCTGAAACTCAGGCTGAGAACATGGAGAAAATGCACCATGAGAAAAACTGTCTTGGCAGATTGCTTGATTCCAGCTACACTTTACATTTACACATGCTGTC
Organism: Stemphylium vesicarium; assembly: GCA_004380135.1. NCBI lineage: Eukaryota > Fungi > Ascomycota > Dothideomycetes > Pleosporales > Pleosporaceae > Stemphylium > Stemphylium vesicarium. Next base: position 46,467 of record QXCR01000073.1, read on the forward strand.
TATTTGCTCGTGGTCATCCAGCGCATCAAATGAAGCTGCCTAGTGCTCGTTGTTCTTGTGGTGGCCTAGAGGTTGTGAGTCACATGGCCTCGCTCGGACGGCTGGTTCGACTTACGGAGATGGAAGTAGTAGTTCTGAGCGTAGCCAAGCGCAATCAGGAAGCCAATGACATGAACGAGCGCTATGCTTGGTCAGTCTCATGTTTTGTACACGGCGCCATGTCAATTCAGATGGGATTGCTATGATCCAGCATGTCCATGGGTTCACTCACGCCTTCCCGATGGGTTCTTGCCCATGTACTTCTTAGCGTAGCGTCCAAGAAGACCCTTGGCCTCGGGCTCGGGAGCTGGACCACGGGGCAGCTTCTCGTAGAAGTTCACGACCTTCTGCATGCGGACGGCGTTGGGGGAAGAGCCGATAGCCTGTAGAGTACATCAGTCCTGCTCTTCTGTGCAATTCTGCGAATTCCGGGAGTGCGATACGATCTGCTCGGTTCGTTGCGGGTGTGGGTGCGATTCGTCGTCGTCCTCCAAGTGCGCGATTGCGGTTGCGGGGGTTCAGGGTCGTAGTGGGATCATTTTTGGGGAGCTCTTACATTGGGAGAGGCAATCTGGAAGGCATTGTCAGTGCGATGCGCGGGAGGAGGGGTGGGCAGGAAGCCGTCCGTACCTTGGGAGGGATGAGGGTCGAAAGACCGCGCTTGGTGATGAAGCTCATCTTGACGGCTGCACCTCAATTAGCATCAATTGCCCTCTCGCTGCGTAGTTCTTGGGGTCGGGCGGCGTACCAGGGCGGGCAAGACGATGGAGTGGAGATGGAGATCGTGCGGTCGGTGGTGAGGTTCGAGAAGAAAGCTGCAAGACGGATTATGCCGGCGCCTCTCGCCAAGGAACCACCCCAGCTTCACCCCATCGACATCACCAACAATCTTGCCCGCCACATCGACACTGCAACCACCATGTCTGCCCTACCGAGGTCAATTGGATCACGCCTTCTCGCGCCTGCCCTGCGACCCGCCGCGACGAGGGTTGCCGTCCCTTCGTATCGCGCGTATTCGACCAACGAGCCCGTCCCGCACGCACACAAGACGAGCTCCGAAGATGCGCCCGCCGTCAAGCTCACGAGCGATTCGACTCAGATCCGGGAGGAAGGAGCCGCCGAGGGAATGAGGCACCAGCCAGACTATAACGTCGCCGTTGACTACCGTACCTCGTGCGTTGCCCTGGAAGCCGGATAAGAACGAGCACAACTGACAAGCCGCTAGCAACTTCTCTCCCATTCCCAAGCGTGTCATGGACGGAAGCGAGCCTGGTGAGAGTGTAGCCGCAGCTGTTCTCTCCGGCGCTCCCGTCGACCTCCAGGCGCGCACTGTCCGGTATGGACGCCCTCTTACTTAACATGTAGGCACCACACTGACAATCATGACCAGTATCTACAAGCCCGCCAAGACCGCCACACAATCCGGCAACTGGAACGCCTCACATTGGCTGATGGACTGGGATGTCCTCCCCAAGGGTCACCGATGGGAGAACCCGCTCATGGGCTGGCAGTCATCCGCCGACTTCATGAACGGCCACCGGTTGCAGTTCAAGAGCAAGGAGGATGCCATCAACTTCGCCAACAAACAGGGTTACGAGTACTTTGTCCAAGAGCCCAACAAGCGAAAGTTCGTCCCCAAGGCGTACGCCAACCTTTTCACTCACAGCCCCAAGAAGCTCAAGATCATTACGACCAAGTAAGAGTCGGATTTTGCGAGAGAAGTAGCACGTGTACATACTGCATTTATTTACCATTTTCGATATCCATTCATTTGGACGTCTAAATTTATGGTCCCATCCCCTTCATATTCTCGTCAATCCTGGTGACGTCGTGGTGCTTACTTTGGGCGTTCGCGCCTTCCCTTGATCTCCCTACCCCCCGTGGACTATCGTCATACCTTGCCATTGTTTATATATCATTCCTTCCCACCATGTATATATAGTTCTCCCATGCCCCTGCCTTCTTCTCGCCCCTTATCACACTCACTCCGCCGTATCGAACCTCGCCACTCCCTATGTCGTCTTCACCATCACCGGAGGTGAAGGGCAGTATGCCTCAACTGCCTTTCACCATGAATATCGGCCCTTTGGACTATGTAAAATCTGACCTAGGCTCGCTCATACTCCCTCCTGTAGCACCAGACTACTACAAACTGGCTATATGCAATCTTCCATCACTGTCAGTATTCCTGGAATCGCTCCTGGCTACCTTGAACTAATTGTGAATTGCAGTTACCAAGATCAACATATCCTCCAAACCCCACCAAGGACCCGCCGTCGAATCTTCCAAAATGGGCCGTGGCGCATACGACGGCACATGGATCTGCACCGACAAGGACTCTGCGGCGGCTATTGCTGTCGCCATGGCGGACGAGAAGAGAGCGGGAGAGACCGTAGGAGCACTGAATACCTGCTGGGCGCATCAAGGCACTGACAATATCTCAGAAGATCGTAGCAATAGAGGCTGCTGAGGCTGCAGAAGCCAAGCTCATCAAGAGCAAGAAGTCACGCGGCATTTTGGTATGCTGAAGTCCTTCAGCACATTCAGGTACATGACTAACACCGTGCAGGCCGCACGACGGGCCGCGAAGGAGAAAGCCACCGCCCAGACGGATACGTGCGTGTCTGAGGGTGAGTCAGACGTAACTGCAAAGCCCTGACGACCTTCGCACTCCCTCCAATACCAGCGGAGGCTCACCTGAAGCGCGTGCGTTATCCGTCTGGGGGCACACATCACGATCACAAATTTGCTTTTCTCGCATTACGAAGATACCCAGCAAGAGCCAAAAGCTTAATTGAAAGTCATTAATCATTACATAATTCATCCTCGTCCCTCTCCGATCTACTGTCTCCTCCTCTCCTGAAAGCTCGTCCTCTTCGCCGCCTTTGTACTCACCGCCTTGATAGCATTCTTGGTTGGCTCGAGGAATTTCGCCGCCATCTTCTGAATACCAGTGCTCGTGTTGGGATGCTCACCGTCATCGGTGTCGGCGACGGCATCGAAGTTGGCAAAGTTGTCAACTAGTGTGCATGGACTCTTGGATGTGCTTTTTCCAGGGACATACGTCACAAGCGCTTTGTTAAATTCCACGATGCCGTCAACGGCCCGGGTGGGGAAGCGAGCTGGGTCCAATGGCAGCAAGTTAGAAACAATGATTCTCATGTTGGCGTTCTTGCTGCGCATCTGAGCGATGAGTGTGTCGTAGGCTGCGAGGATTTCTGATACAGGTTTCTTGCCGATGAGAATGTCGTTTGTACCAACGAGCATCAGGATGACATCCGGAGGGTTTGAGTTGAGCCAGCCGGTCAAGTTTCCGTTCTTTGCGTAATCGACGGCGAGAGATCCTGGGTGACCTTCGTGGTTCTGGTCGATGTTGGTGCCAGAGCAGCTACTGGTCTTTGAGCCGACAAAGTCGAAATTGGAGACACCGCCATCCCTGAGCTTAGTTTGCAGCTTTGCGCGCCAGCATCGCTAAGGTATGAGTCAGTACTTAGGATCGGTATGATAGGTGGGATAAATTCTAGGAGTGAACTCACGGAAACAATTGAAGCGCCAAAGGGCATGACCTTGACGGTCTTTTGCGCGCAGACCTCTGTGGCGAGGGTGAGGAGCCCAATAGCGATAGCACCGAGTTTGACCATCTTGATTATTGGTGAAGTTGGGTTGACTGTGGCGTAGTATGTGTTGGTGGAGTAGTGGATTGTATAACGCTCGAGTCGTCGAGTGTTCAGGTGTGTTTTTCAATAAGTTGAGTCGATGGAAGTGGCTTTTGTTGTGGGGTCCGTCCCTCTTGTATATAAAGACTCTTGCGAATAAACGTCAAAGCTTCTCCGTAAGCCGAGCACGATAAGGCAAGTCCGGAATGCCGAATGAGCGTTGTACGGGTGACGTGTGATGCGAAAGTATACAAAGTCTACACGGTTGCTCAAGGTGCCCTTGCGTAGATCCGACGGTGAGGTAAAGATGGGGAGCAGATTAAGTCCGGGGATCGATGACCAGATAGATACCCAAATAGAAAGTGTGATGCGGAAACTGAATTGCAGTGGTTTGTAAGACTAAAATTGTAATGAGGGCTTGCCGGGGACTCCTTATATCCAATTCTCAGACACCACATGCTGGACGCTAGATGCTTAGACGACCTCGACAGCGGAGGTGCGGGCGGAGAAGTGTTTCCAGACCAGACCGTAGCGTTTTTTTTTTTTGCCCCTCACCTCCATTGTCGTCACTAAAGAAACAGTGACGGTGTGGATACGGGGAAGTCTGAGTTGCATGACTTGCGGCGTGCAGCGTACGGTGCGCTGGTCGCCGTGGAAGGCGACGGAGCGGCTGTGCCTGGCTGATGCAGGGCTGGCTGTACAACCCTGTCGAATCTACTTTGAGCCTAGACAGCAAGCGGTACCGCTTGCTCTGGTTTGGACTGTTCTGGGCACCAAGCCCTTTGGCGACAGTTAGTCTGACGTTGCTGAACCAGACACGGAGGTTGGCAGTGGTGGACGCCCTGTCATCATCTTGAACGGTGTACCCCATCTCTTCCCATGCTTACGCTCACGTCTCTGTTTCTTCTCTCTCCTCACTGCCTCCGCTGCTTCTCATGTCTCGGGATGTGGGATCCGACAGAAAAGCAAACCACCAACAACAAAGGCACACACACGCGCCGTGATCACACACACACACACACACACACACACGATCGCGCACACATCCCATTCTCCTCTCGATTCTCTAGTTGCAGAAACAGTACCATTCTTCGACCAAGTTAGCCCAAACTAGGACCGGTGGCGTCCGTCGCATGTCTAGCCCACCTCTAACAATACCCAAGCACAGTAAGCCCATGCGCGCATCTTATTCCCATGCAAATTAGCTGCAGATGAAGGAAAAGCTTGGTTCGTCGGCAGATGAGCTTAAGCAGGCCGTGTATGCAGGGTATACATCTGAGCGTGCGAAAGAGGCGCTGACGGGCAGTCACAAGAACCTTGGTATGATGTGCCCCAATATGCGTGTGTGGTTACAGGAGCAGCTCCCATTGGTTTCGAGTAGAACCCCGCCGCGGCCGCTACAACTTTCCTCGTAGCGCGCAGCCCTTGGAGAGGCGAGACAGCCATCGGAAACACTTCTGCGAGCGAGAGGAAACGGGCATGATACTCTGTCTGATGGAACGGCCGCTCCGCTCCGCCATCGCGCGCCCTGCACAGGTGACGATACTGGCTTTTTCTTTTTCTTCTCTTTTACCGTTTTGCCTCGACCCCTCTCCTCTTGTCCCAAGGATCCTCGAGCCGCTACCGACGCGAACTACTTACTATTGACACCCGAGATTGAGCACCTTCTCCGACAATGCAGTACACTGTACGTCTCACGCGACCTTATCTGCTGCTGTGCTATGAAAAGTAACATTGTCGCAAGACACCATTCCGCATGCCGTTTATCCGTCCAGACACGGACATCTCCATAGACGGCGCACGCCATCAAGCTCTGTCTTGACGATCTTCTTCTCATCTATCGAGAAAGCATCGTGTGTACAGTGTGCGGAGAGAGACAGGAATGATCGGCTTCTATAGAATTAAGCCTTTTCCTCGCTTAGATGTACGAGCCGTCTGTGCCTGAACAGGAAATGATGCGCCGCCCCCCCCATATGAATCGGGCGTGCATTCGCCTGTTCTGGAGCTGGGGAAGCTGCAGGCAAGACATTGATGCGCTGGTAAGTTGAAAAGAGACGATGGGCGAATTGCACGCTGCTGCATTGCGCCACCAAAGACACTGAGTACTGGCCCTGCCGCTCGACTAAGCCCATTGCCCAATACCCGTATACCACGAATCAAGGGCCCAGCGCCAAGATCACCGCTTCAGCCAGCCTTGCCCTCTTTTCGCCTCCACGTCCAAGACGGCTTCTAGCGAAACCGGTCGATCAGCGACAATAGCGCGCGCCGACGATGCCCATTCCTTTACTATCTTGTGACCAGGCGTTTGGGAGCCGGGCTGGACGACGATCACCCCAGATGCATATTCGCAAATCGCGCAACCGTTCGTCACGGGAAATCCCCATCAAAGGTTTGGTACTGGATACGAACCCGATTGTCCTTGCGTAGCTTCGTTCGTACGTGAACTACGCCTCTCGCTGCAAAATCTAGCACCGTCGAGTACCACAGGATTGAGGAAACAAGGTCACGACGCCTCCACATGGGTCACACTTGCTCTAGATAATAAGATAGAGGGAACCGAACATGCGCCGCCTTTGACTTTCTGCAGGCGATGTAACAGCGCTGAGGGGAAGAAGTGGAGGTTTACATGCCTGATGACTGAATCGTACGGCATCTTGCTTTCAGCACTATCGAGCAGGAATTGCCCCCCGAAACTGTCAGATCTACAGAACGCAGGCGGTCAAGCATCGCGAGATCTCCAATGCGGCATGACGCGCATCGTACAAGGCTGATGTTCATGGAAGCGGAGGAGTAAGCTTGCAGGCCTGATGACTGCGGGTAGCACCGCAGATTGCTTAAGCACCCTCAAGTCATGGTCTGAGCTGCTGCTGCTCCCGTCAAATTCCCGTACAAGGAAACGCCATGAGCATTATCGCAAGATCCCTCACCTGCGACGGCGGCGCGCATCGCAAGAACCCAGTCTGCCGTGAGATTATACAATGACGACAGGCACCAAGACAGAGTTTGACATCATCTAAACAGACTTTCCGCCCTCATTTGCGGGCCGCTCATCGGCGCAGCGCGTCACACGGAATGCGCGTAGGGGCGCAAGAGATGCATAATCTCACGTCTTACTCACTCGGCATCCTTGGGTTGCTCGTTGCTGTTATCAGCATCACCGTTTATCTTCGCGGATTTGCTTCGACTGACGGGCTGACGCGAGATGTCATCTTGCTATCTGCTCGCATAGCTAAGACTTCCGATATACCGATGTTAATAAGCATGTTTCAATCTGACTACATGCGAACAGTCTCGAGACTCCAAACTAGATCCATGCATTGCGCCTGCACATTTCAATCATTCGTCTGGTTTCGTCTTCGCGGTCGAAATTCCGGGATCAAACACATGCATCTGCCGTGATACCCGTCCAATTGACCTCTATTCGTTTTTGTCGCTGGGAAACGGCTGTAGCCATGTAAAACAGACCCTGATCGCAAGGCGAGCCCATCCACCACATACCCTGAGGAGGGGGAGGGGCAACTAGGAGACAGGGCTGAAGGGAAGAAAACGAACGAGAAAAGAACAAAGATAATGCAAGGGGTATTGGAATGACGGAAGGTTAGGCACACTTGTTTCACAAGACAAGCTTTTAACGTTCGTTATCGTGGGAGAAGAAGCAAATCCCGGTGCTGTGGTGGTGGGGTGGCACTACATGTGGTGTACGGCTGTGACGTGCGAGGTGGAAACGGATGTGCAACATCTTGGCCGGGTGTTTGTTTCGTTATCTAGACTGGCTTTGATAGTGATCCATAAGATATGTGGTTGACATCATTCAACAATTTCACCTTGTTCCTAAATTCGGGGTAAGATGTTGATTTTCTGTATGCGATGCTCTCTGCAGGTGGAGGTTAACTTCAGGCCTCATTCGTCTGCTATCGCAACAACTCATACTGGAAGTTCCGTCCTGTTTCATCTCGTTCATCTTTAGTGCTGCAGTACACGCATATATGGCCTTCATATCTTCGTAAAAGAAAAAATGTAAAAAATCAGGGCTGTCAACGTCCAACATACCCGCACAGCTAATACATCCCAGGAGAGGCATCGTGCAGGCAGGGACTTGGAAGCGAGGCCGTTGCTTGCGAAATGAGTGGTGGGAAAAACTCATCATGATAAAAGCCCCGCTGTTAAAACAGATCGTGAAGCTGAACGGTCGATGCACGGCCTCAGTTGAGATAACTGGTATGAACTAGGCACTCGGAGATGACCCTCCCATCACCGAGTCGAAATCGGTTGAGTACCCTGGCTTTCTAGGGCCGAGTACTGAATCCTGGGTGTCTTCTTCGGGCCCAGCTTCGGTTTGTCCAGGAGGCAGGTCACTGCCAGTTGCGAGTATGTCCATACACTCAGCGAGAGCCTGAGTCTCTTCGCGGTGACGGGAGTAAGTTCCATCAAGACCGTAGTTTTCCGGAATAGGGTCGTCGTAGAGAACGTTGTTGACAAGAGCACGGTGGCATGATAGCTCGCGGTCATCACTGGACTGTATGTACTGTGCGGCTGAAATGACGGAGATGCCGGCATTTGTTGCAGACAGCCGCTCACTTTCCGCATCGATGTTGTTGGTAGTGTTCTCCTTGTCATCATGCTCGTAGTTTAGTGGCGATGCAGCCAGCGCTTCGCGGGCTAGCTGATCCTCAAGGTTCTCGTGAAAGATCTCGAAGGGCTGACCAGATGAGAATGACCATGAGTCCTTGTCATGCGGAAAGTATCTCTCTCCTGGAGACAGATGCCACACACTCATACCTTCTCTGCGACGAATACAATTTTCTTGGTTCATGGCGACGGGAGATGAAGGCGAGCTCTCGATGACATTAAAACCTGCAATGAACTTAATATGGGCTGTCGAGAGATACCGCAAGACAGGTGTCTAGTCTCAGCTTACCTTCATTTCCAACCTCTACTGTTGAGAAAATTTGTTCGCCAGTGGAGTCAAGTCCGTCCGATGTAGAATAGTCAGTCCTATGTATCCTTCGTTGACTTATCGACTTCGGTGCAACAGTTTCGTCATCGGGATCCGGGCCGTTTTCGATCGTTCTGTGTGTGGTTCTTCTACGCTTATTCTTGGGCATAGATCCCTCATCTTCATCACTTGAGATGACGAGGAATTTGTCTTGTGGATGAACCTTCATGTTATACGAGGTCCTTGGGCGTGATATCTTGCGAGAAGAACGACGAGTAGGCTCGGTTGATAGTGACCGGGACGGTGCGAGTTTGCGCTTCTTTCCTTTCGCGTTCTCCTTTGGCTGTTCCTCAATCTCGCTCTCTTCGTCGCCTGACCCCTCGGCATTGGTGTTGATGACAGTAGAAGCTTCACTTGATTCATCTGAATCAAAGCAGACATGCTTCTCTCCATGAGCTGACCGTCGCTTAGCGGCTTGGCTGGGCCGGATGCTGTCATCCATAGGATGATACTTCAGATCGTAGATAAGCTTGCTCTGCTTTCGGTTGCGTAGACTGTAGGATGGTGTGGGAACTGATGAATTTTCTATTATCGGGTGTGCTTCTTCAACGCTTGTGTTCTCGTCTGGCTTGTTGCCAGCCCCGATACCGGAAATTGTATTGCTGGATGACGCGACAGACTGCTTTCGAACTCAACCAGCCTATCTTGATAATGAAAGGGATGCCGACTTACTGGTGTCTTCATAGGTTCGGGAAGGTTTCCACCGCTTTCTTTCGGAGGATTGATCACAACCCTCCTACTCTCAATGGAGCAGGGGGTGTCGCGATTCCTATAGGGCCTCATAAGGCCATCCCCCTCATCTCCCTTCTGGAGCGACTCAGTCACCGTCTGCTCGCTACGCACACCCGCGTCATCCGACACAGCCATCTCCTACATCTAGTCAGTTTCGATTCCCTCACTCCCAGACCCCTCACTCACATTCGCTCCAAGACCATCAAAGTCTTCGTCGATCAGTGCGTCAAAATCGAACGAGTGCGCCATTCTCGCAATCGCGCGCGCAGGTCGCAAGGAGCGCAGTGGAATGTAATTTAAACTCACAGGGTGAGTGAAATTTGGGAAACCTTGGAAGGTCGAAGAAGTGAGATGAAAGACCGTGGAAAGGGCAATCGCGGTACACATGGCGCGCTCGCGCTACTCCAGCGTTCCTTCCTCCTGCTGCACGCACGCGTTGGACTGACGCCGGTGATAGAGGAAGGAGCGATGCGCGGAGAGAACGACATGAGTACATGTGCAGCGCATGGGCGACGATGGGTAACAAGACAGCAAGGACAGCCACGGGTGGACTAAGTATGATGCATAAGGAAGACAGAGACGCGAAAACTAGTTCAGCGGCTGTAGTAATTATGAAACTATAGATAGACAAGGCCAAATCCGAATTGACCGAATGAGTCAAAGTGAAAGCGATCTAGCGAGCGTGAACAGCCCTCACCATGATGCTGTTTTCCAAAACTCCTTTCATAAACACCAATCTAGGAACCGATGAGCCTAACGCCAGCGCATTGAAACAAAAATGCAAATGTAAACACCTACTGCGCACATAGAACCAAGACGCTGGTGGATATTTCCCTGTTTTTCATCCCCAACATGACGACACGGAAAGGTGTGTGGTATTTTCCTCTTTTGAAGCCGCAATAACGCCACAATGGAGAAAAGTTGAATAAGATGAGAATCGCTTGAACGCACGGAGAGATAACGAATGTGAGTAGGAAATGTGGCCCCTAGCACTTATCGATTGAGCCGTGATGTCAACCGGATTGGTGGCAAGACGAAGTCGTCATCGGAGCCATGGTCATCGTCGACCTCAATGTCCACAATCTTTAGTGGTCCTGATCCAGCGGGCTGCTCTGAACGGGCGACCTTTGACTCCAGATCGGATGCCGGGAGAGAGGCTTGTTGTGTATCTTTCCGGTAAAGTCTTTCGGGTTCTACGGAGGATACGGATGTGTCGGACGTTTCGTGGGCCTGCAGCTCTGGTGGATCTTGCAGTTTGCGTGCGTTGCACTTCTCGACCTCGGCTTTTGCTGTCTCCAACAGAGTCTCGAAGTTCTTCCTTGTAGTCCCCAGCTCTTTCCTGCAGTCACCTTCCCGTAGTGTAAGGTGTGCTGACTTTTCACACAGTTCTTGTGCCTGTTCCAGAGACTTGTCTGTTGTGTCGAATAACTCGGCTGGGGTCTCTGCGCCGCTGCTGACGCCCAGTCGACCGCTTCTTCTCGCTGCTGATCGTGCGCGCAATGCCGACATGCGCGCACGGTAGTTGATTCTCGCCATGCCAATCTCTCTGTCATCGTCATCGTCTTCCTCTTCCTCGCTTGAGTCTGCCATTGTAGCCATTTCGTTCATCCTGGCCTCCATCTTCGCCTTTCGTAGCAGGTTCCGGCCTGTCCCGACCGCGCGAACAAGGAGTTCGAACGACTTCTGCATGTCTCCATCGTAGTTTGTAACGACCATTGTTCGAGGACGATGGCGACTGGACTCGGAGAGGTGACCCGAAGAGACGGAGAGTGACTTTTGCTTCCGACTCCCAATGCCATCCGTGGAGGTCTCTTTGGAGAGCGTAGCGTCTTCTGCGATGGCGTCTAGTTCTGCTGGCCGTATCGATGCGGTCGAATCTGTTTTCCGCTTCCCAAAAGGGGACTGCGACATGGGTACTTTGGTGATCTCATCTTGCATAGCAGTCACCCTCTCCTCCAGCGCAGTGATATCCTGTAGCCATTGCGGAATATTGTCTTGGAGGTAGGTAAACGACTTCTCAATGTCTGACATGATGGTTGTATAGGCGGGCCAGAGAGTGGAGTTCCGTCACTAAGCGATACAGATGGCAGGGGCGGATGCAGGCGGGCTATTGCATGTAGGTGCGTCAACGTCGACGGCGGTGATGTAGATGTATGCGTTGCCCGGCGAACAATGGAGACGTTGGTATCGTAAAGGGCGGGGGGTATTGAGGTAGTTGTGCGCAGAGGGCGGAGAAATAATGAAGGCAATGAATCGGGCGCGTCAGAGGATCAGCAGTTACTTATGGGGAGGGCCGGGCGGCGGGCAGGGGATTACGTCGGATACGAGATGGGATCAACGGGGCCAGACTGTGTCTTGTCTACCGACATGCAAAGTGGAACTACAGTGGTGCAACTCCACGGGTGTGCATTGCATGAAAGAAAAGAAGAGGGGGTGGCAGCCAGAAAGCAGAGACGGAGTCGCAACGGAGTGGGTGCAAGGTGCAGGGAATCCGCGTCGGTCGCAAGCGGACTGGGGTACCACGGGAGCGGTTCACAGACGGGCGTACCCTTGGCGGTGATCGAACAAGACGCTCGGCCTTAAAGTAGACCAGCAGGGAGATGAGATTACAAGAATCGATTGCCTCATTGCTGGCCGTAACACTGTCGTGTTTGTTTCCGCTGCCTGTGCTGGCACCATGGCACATGGCAGACGTGATACACGATCCCTCGAGGACCGCTTAGCCTAGTATAGAAGGGCATGCAAGTGAGTTCGGCGGTGTCATGTCTGCATGGCCTGGTCACTCGCGGCTCCGCTCGTGATGACAGGTCGAAACACTAAACAAGGCATTCTTGCCGCAGGCCCAACGTTGGCAGCTGCTTGACAAGAACCCCCATTTTCCCCATTGTACTTGGCGACAGCGCGGATACACAGGCCCGTCCGGCGGCTGTTATACGAATCAGCGAATGTGCGGCGTCCCCTACACCCGTGCCGCAGCGCCTCAGCCGAAACAAAAAAAAAAACATGGCGCCCTTCTCCAAGGCGCGAGGAGGATACCAAAAGCGGTAACATGGACGACGGTACGCGCACTACATGCACCGTATCCATTTGTCCGTTCATCGCTTGTATCATGCCGGCGAGACTTGGATGTCTTCCAACATGTTGGTTTTGTGCGAGAGTCCTCTCTGATTACGATTTGCTGTGCACAGTCCAGTGACCCTCTCGCGAACGATGCCAGGGTAGGAAGGCGCACCTGACCGGTTGATTGCTTGTAAATCAATGTTGGCCGTTCTTCTTCCACACAGCGCGACACCGACTGTTGGAGCTAGCCCGCATCGTACAGACAGTTGTAACGCCTGAATTCTAGCACACGTAGCTTCGTTAGATTAACCGCCTAGGGTCATCCCAGGCCGCCGACTATGCAGCGCTACCATTGCCTTCTTCAGTAACTAGACGACAGGAATAGCCCCGTGTTTGTGCAGGTATAGAGTTTCTTCTACACACGTTTCGTTTTGCGGCTTTGCTTCTTAATGCCGCCGTCAGCCTCAAACGATACAATGACCCATTCATTCTTTACGTCACAAACTCGAACGCAACGAATACCAGAGGCTACCCATTCCAAACCGGCTCAACAAATTTGCGACAACTAGGCGACAAGTCCGAGCGACCGGGGGGCCTCTACAAGTCGCCGACCTGAGCCACAACGTGGGGTAGGATGCATCGGAGCGCCGCACATGTGCATACACCAAGTGCCAGTTCCTTCAACAAGGGTGTCTGCAACAGGCGAGTTACACAACAGGCATGCTACGCGACCACGTTCTGGCCTGCACAACAACCGAAGAGCATCAGAGGGTTCGTGGTCATGGTTTGTACATTCGATTCGCGCGACGTCTCTCAGCAAACCTTCATGTGTACTATCTATCTGCACATTTCTAAGGCCAGAGTTCCTCAGTCCTCCATCCAGCATTCGCGCTTGCACTCTCATCAAAAGTGTACCTAAATCTCCTCGCCTTTTCGGGGTTGCTAAGGTCCGTCTGCTCCACTGAATCCGGAACAATGACGACAACACGGAAGTTCTTGCGTGCCACGGGGTCGTCTAGGTCGTCCACCTTGGAGCCAAGTACGAGGTTCTTCTCATCGTAGGGCTTGGAGGTGGGCTGGCCCGGAGGTGGGTTCTTGAAGGAGCCTGTAGTGGTGTTAGACGACGGTATGATGATTGCGACACTTTTGAGCGCTTACCCTTGATTCCAGGACTTTGATTGCCAAAGAAGCCCCTAAGCTCCCTCTGCCAGCTGAAGTCGCTCTCTTTACCCTCGTCAACCACCCTCATCCTCTTACCCACTTCGCTCTTGACTGTTCTCACACCACTGCTCTCCTCATCCCCCTCGATGTCATCGGAAATGACAAATGCCCTGCCCTTGACTCGCCATTGCGTACCGGTGTCAGCGTTCCAGTATACAGCCTCAACAGGGCCTCCACCGCCGCTGCCCTGTATCTGATCTTGGCTCTCGGCGTGCCCTGCGCTGGTAGCAAAGATCTGTCCCACCTTCTCCATGCGTACATCAGTTGTGAACAGCGGGCAGTCGCTCTGGTAAACTTGAGGATTGCGCTCCGCGTCATTGTGCTTGTTCTCGGGTAGCTCAGCCCAGAAGCCGCGGTGGATGCAGTATCGCACGCGGGGTACGAATGGTGTAGGCGAGCCCTGTGGCGCCGAATCAAGCGTTCCGAGAACGAACTCAGGCGACTTCATCTTCGAGATGTGCTCGCTGAAAAGAGACTTCCATGGCGCTGGTGGCAGGGCCGATGCAGACGGTGCGGTCGTAGACATTGTGCGTAAGAAACGCGAAAGGCGATGCGAAGCTGTGCGTGAAGCTATGATTGCTGATTTACAATGAGGAAAAGGTGTGTGGAATTTTAGTGCCTGAGGATATGCAAAGCTCGGAATGGTTCGAGCAATGGATGTTGTCTAAGAGTGATGTCGTCATCACCTACATGTGTACCTGCGCCATCGTGCAGATTCAATGAGGTCAGCCAATCTCTGTCTAGTTTAGTGTAGAGTATTCTTGCGATACTCGCCATCACAATAGCAGGATGCGATAGCAAAATGGAGCATGCAGTTCTACAATGATGGGAGTTATTGATCAACATCCCTGGATCCCGCAATGCCTGCCGTAACTACCCCGCCTGGTCAGCCCGCTCGGCTTCTACAGGCTGTATCCCAACACACACAGCCTGAACCCTATTACGCACTCACAAAGCATCAAGTGCACACAGGCAGTCTGTCTATTCTAGGCATTGGAGAGAATTCAAAATTAAATTACTGTAGCAAACAAGAATTACAACACTACCCACTAAAAGTCTCTCTTCGTGTGATGGCTCTTGAATCGTGTTATTCCACCAATTCGCATAAAAAGTTAACTAGATCCACACCTTCAGTGTAGACTTCCGGAAATGCACGTCAATGACAGGAGCATCTCCCCAAGAATATGCCAGCTAGGTCGCACAACATCGAGGCGCCTCCGAAGCCGTTGAACGATAAGTCAAGATCTGTGTACCACTCTGTACCAAGCACATGGGCATCATGTGTGGCACAAGTCGGCGACTTGAGCAACGTCGCTTCGCGCAGAATAGCGACAGTCTATCACTAGTTGAGGAGAGACCGAGGCATGCCGGCGGGTACGAGCAGGATATAGGTATGTGATACCTTGTGCTATGATATTATGGCTTCTAAACGCTACACTGTGCATGCTGTAAGACCCCTGTGACGATATATACGGTGTATCGTGGTTGCCTCAAGCCTTCTTGAAGAAACTAGCAATGCTACCCTGCCCCTTCTTACCACCAGCAGCCTTACCCTTTGCTGAGCTTGTTGGTTTCGCAGGGGCTGGCTTGGGCTTCTTCTGCGCAGGCTCGTCTTCGGAAAACGACTCCCATACAGCTTCCTCTTTGGTGACTGTGGCATGTTAGTTGGTGTTCTGTAACATGTGGAAATTTCCTCACCAAGATAGCCGTCCTCGTCCTTGACCTTCTTCTTCTTCATGACTCGTCTTCGGCCGCGTCTTCGGCCGTTCGTGACGGTAACTGTAGCCTCGCCTTCGGTCGGCTCTGGAGTGTCTGCTGCAGCTGCGGGGGTATTCTCAGGCTGTGACTCTGTTGCGGCGGGCGCGTCGGGCATATCTTCATCTACGCAAGTCAGACAGCATACACATTTCGACTGTAATTGACCTACCATCATCTTCCATCATCTTGCGCAAGCGTTCTGCTCGCTCCTCTCGGGTTTTGCGAGCTGCTTCGTTCTTCTCTTCGTCGATCTTGACTTCCGGCTCGTCGTCTGGGTCTCCCTCGTCCTCGGACATGCCTTGCATGGGTTCTAAGTATGTCAGTCATGTACGATTGGTCCTGACAGGTTGTCATATTACCATCTTCAACAGGCGCAGGTGTAGACTCTTTTGACTTTTCAGCGTCCTTCTTTGGTTTGGACTTGGCGAAAGACTTGAATAAATCGCTTGTTGCCTTGTCCTTCTTCGTCCCAGACTTGGAATCGCTTCTCTTGAGTGTACTAGAGCCAGCCGTAGGTTGTGGTGTTGAGCGTCCTGAGGTATTGTCTTCCTCGGCGCTTCCTCGTCGTGCGGGTGCTGCTACTGCCTCCTTCTCCTTCGCCTCTGATTTTACTGTGGACTTGGCAACGGGTTCCTCTGTCGGTTTCAATGCTGGCTTCTCGGAAGCTTTCGAGGCGGTGGCAATATAAGGAGGGGCGTATTTAGCAGTTCTTCTCTGCAGTAGTGTTAACATTTGTTTAAGCGTAGCAAACTGCGGAACTTGTACCTTGATATACTGGTTACGGATTGAGCCATACGTCCTCCATCGCTCCAAAGGATCTTCGTCGGCGTACTCTGTTACAACCTCATGATTGCACAAAGACAGCACACCGAAGATCTACCATCATTAGCACAGTTTCTTGCCCTAGTTGTGGTCGAATCTACCTCAAGCGGCCCAGGCTCCAGACTGTAGATGTGGGTTGATACGCCCTCCTCAAATTCAGCGCGGGTCTCTGGAGTAGCAGTCAGCGAAGCCTCTCTAGCAATCCCAAGTAGAACGCACCCTCCAGGTCCTCTTCTCGGACTAGCAAGACCCTAGTCTCCTTCACGCCCCTCGGTGCTGGTGTATCTTCATCGTCCGATTCACTTGTATATCCAGAGTCCTCGGCCTCGTCCGGTCCGGGCATAGAGCTCATGAAGGGAGAGCTGCGCATGTCGATATCCTGACCGCTTCGACTTTTGACGCCATTCGTGTGTTCGGCCCGTCGGGGTGTACCGGTGAGGAGGTAGGTGGCGTGGACAGAACTGGGTTTGCGCGCATTCTGTATCTTATGGAACTCAAAGAGCATCCTGTCTGTGGTGAGCTGATATCAATGGCTTCCAGACGCCATACTGACTGTTTCGCTGTATTAACATTGGTCTTGAGCGCTCTGCTGAGCAGCCTGTAAGTCACAGGCTTGTGCTCGGTAAGAACTCTCGCTGCGAGATAGTCTTTATATTGCTTCTTTGCCATGGTAACAATTGTCGTGGCTGTTGCAGTCGTAGTCCTTGGAGCGATGAAAGAAGTTGGGAAAGCGCGTCGCGGGGCTGACTCGGGATCACGCGTCGTGCGCTCCCACCCCCGACAGAAATGACTCGAGCGTCCAGGCACCCATCATCACCATCAAACCAGTCCACCCCACGACTTCGTCATGACCAAAGATGAGCACCGGCGAAGACGACGATCTGAACTGGCAGCGAGCGTCTGCACTGCTGCTATCAGACTTTGAGAAGCTTCTCCCTCGACTACTACGGAAACGTCAGCAAGGGTCTGCACCAGACCGTATCCGCCACAATGTCAGGACCGTGGATATGTACAAAGCCTGCAGCTTGGTATGAACTCAGTAGGCGGATTTTGGAGATCTGAAAGCTGACCTTTCCTAGATTGAGCCGTTTCAGGAGGATCCCCAGCTTCTGGATACCCATCTCAAGACTTTCATTCCACCACTGGTTTCTACCTATCTGGAGGCAATAGCCGCTAACACGAAAGAGGAGCCTAGGGATGGCTCTGTACCACTTTCACATGCTATATGTTTCATCTTGAACACTTTCTGTAAAGTGCGTGGTGAGAAGGTCATCAAAGGATTCTTCAACAACGAGCCGCGATATCTCGAACCGATATTGAAAGAGCTGGAGGCCAACGAAGACCAGATCGCGGAGAGCCCCGAAGCTGCACAACGTCGGGCGACCAGACCATGGATCCATCGCTACGTGCTACTACTGTGGCTTTCGCAGTTGTTACTGGCGCCCTTTCCTTTGGAATCAATGTCCGGATTGCAATCTTCTGCAGAAGCATCAATTACTCCAGGGTTGAAGCTACCAGCAGAGCTGCCTGGGATAACTCTGCGGGTCATCTCCGTTTGCATGTTGCGACTTCGATCTCCGACTAAAGAGAGAAGTGCTGCTGCCAAATTGCTAGTCCGAATCTGCGTGCGTCCAGACATGCAAAAGCTGGGTTTGCTGGACGCGATGGTTCAGTGGTCCCTCTTGTTCTTTTCCGAGCTCTCTGAAGACCAGTTTGATATACATCAATGTCTTGGTGTGCTGTCTTTCATATCCGGACTTCTAGCATCTGCGACGAATGAAGAGCTTGGTCCTTTTCTCGCTGCCATCTACCAATCGTGCAGAAAAGTACTGGACCAAGAGAGTCTTGCTCTCATCAAATCATCGGCTGTGGCTCGCAAGCTCGTAGTGAAGAGTCTCCGGAATGTTGTCCTACACTCTCTCCAGGCAACATCATTACTCCCTGGGCTCGATCCAACCATAGTCCTGGAAGAGGTAATCGAGTTTCTTCTGGAGGCGCTTGCAGATGGCGACAGTCCTGTCAGATATGGGGCAAGCAAAGCGCTAAGTGTCATCACACTCAAGCTCGACTCAGACATGGCCGACGAGGTTATAGAG
This sequence comes from Stemphylium vesicarium, assembly GCA_004380135.1. Lineage (NCBI taxonomy): Eukaryota > Fungi > Ascomycota > Dothideomycetes > Pleosporales > Pleosporaceae > Stemphylium > Stemphylium vesicarium. The sequence goes on from QXCR01000073.1 coordinate 64,847, forward strand.
GCCATCCTCGGTTCTCTCACTGAGAACATCTATTGGCAGGGTTCCAAACGCAACTTGAGCAGTGTTAATCCATTGCGATGGCATGGACTTACATTGACGCTGTCTCAGCTGCTTTATCGAAAAGCGATCCAAACCAACCACCTGTCTGACGTTCTCAATGCCCTTCTGCTTTCACTCGGATTTGAGCAACGATCACCTACTGGAGGGTCAATCGGGACGAATGTACGTGATGCAGCCTGCTTTGGCATCTGGGCGCTCTCTAGGCGCTACTCTACTGCCGACCTTTTGGCGGTGGAGACCGCGTCAATCCGCGCTTCAGCACATCTTAAAGCGTTGCATGTTCCTCAGGTACTGGCAATCGAGCTTGTAGTTGCTGCTTGTCTTGACCCAGCAGGCAATATCAGGAGGGGATCGTCTGCCGCTCTGCAGGAGCTCATAGGCCGACACCCAAATACCATCGAAGAAGGAATATCGCTCGTGCAGACTGTAGACTTTCATGCTGTTGGCCTTCGCCAACGTGCGATGTGCGATGTGGCAATCAGAGCGGGAGATTTGAATTCCTTGTATTGGGAGGCCCTGTTCGAGAACCTACTCGGCTGGCGAGGAACAGGGTCTCTGGACTCCGAATCACGTTTGTTTGCAGCAGACGCTGTAGGATCTTTGTCAAGGGGTCGCTCTGCGGCCGTGGTACAAAGTATGTCGAGCAAGGTTCACACCACGCTCACATCGCTGCGCCCGAGAGAGGTAGAAGAGCGTCAAGGGCTGGTCTCCACTCTTGCAGCTCTCGTGAGTACCGCCAAAGCTTCAAATAACGACACACTAGAAGCCAACTCGCACGCGTATCTTTTGGATCTTTGGGTGCTTTTGTCGAGCGATTTGAAGCTGGAAGACAAGGCATTTACCTCACCAGCGCTCCGACCCCAGTTCACAGCATCTTCAATCTGCGCTTTCATCGGAGCGCTGGCCAGCTTTACGACCGAATTCTCCGATCGTCTCTGGCCAGCTAGTTTACCCACGAGAGAAGTCTGCAATCTCATTAATCTATGTCTTGCTCGTCATGAGCAGCCAGTTCTGAAGGAAATCGCTGGAGCTGTTCCGGCAGTGATCCTACTGCTCTCCAAGATTCCAGACGCCAATGTAGTTGAGCTGGTGTCATCTTGGTTAACAAGATTAGAGAATGAGGCATCATATAATGGACTCCGCTGTTCAGGACATGCAGTCGCGCTTGGAGCTGCGCATTGCAACTTGAGCACACTGACTGCGGAAGCTGGAAGAAAAGATCTCCAGCGTCGTATCATCAAGGTACTTACATTCAGATGTACTGCGGCTGTGGCCATCGAGGCTCGGACTGTCGCATTGCGGGCGCTGGGTGATCTGATGAGCCACCAAACCTCCCGACCAAAGACCCTCGCTCACGACGCGGAGATTCAAGCGGGACGCGCCTTACACATTGCGCTCAATGACTATACTATAACGGAGCGAGGAGACGTCGGAGCACTGGTACGACTGGAAGCACTCAGAACCGTTCAGCTGGCTTGGGCATCTGGCTTACTTACTCCGGAGCATCAAGAGTCTGGCCAAGAAATTCATGCGGATGTTCTCCGGTTATCTTTGGAAAAGCTGGACAAAATGCGTCTGAAAGCCACTCAAGTATTACAGTACAAGACCGGCTCTACTGTAATGGCAGATGGCGTTTCATTAAAAGAGTACTTCCTGAAAGCTCTTACGTCATTGCTGTCCACGATGGATCTCGCCATCAGGGAAGCCATTTGTGTGGGATTTGTGAGCTCCGCAGGTTTGGGGTCGGAGTCTGTGGTACAGAATTCCCGGGTGGCGTTGTTGAGCTTCGCCGAAACACTTCCCAACGACGCCGCCTCAGGTGCTCAGCAGTACACTCTCGTTGATCTCGCAAACTGTTTCCTGACGCTCCTCAAAGACAATCTCGAGAATGAGAGGATACTGCTGCCTCTTCTCGAGGTCGTAGCCTTCCTGTTTGACATGCACGTCATGCATCGGTTGGAGTCGACGTCTTTCAAGTAGGTATATTCCTTTCGTCATTCGTGAAGGGCGCATGCTGACGATGACAGCTTCCGAACGCTGCTTTCATACACTCAGAAATCCCACTTCAAATCGACGCACATGCAGAAGCTACACCTTGCCCTGGACATCTACCGAGGTCTGGGTGCGATTCCAGCGACGCGCGCCGACACACTTACCAAAGTCAGCAGCATGCTGCTACACCCATTTCCGAAAGTAAGCGAACCCCATTGATGCTACATACGGAATGATACTAATGCATGGGCAGATTCGTATTACCGCAGCGGAGACGTTGTGGTTCCTTACACATGAAGATGGCTTGAAGCGGCACGATTGGAGTCTTCCTTCGAAGAGTCTGAAGCCTGCAGTCGACGGCATCAAAGCAACGTTGGAAACGGCAATGGCTTAGCGAGACGCATAAATCCAATTCAAGCGCCACAACTATCAAAATATATAGTCCTACTCAAGTCTTTTCTGGTGTTCAGTGCATGGTGCATCGATGGTGCAATTTTTCTCACTTGTGACACTATAGTTTCGCCTTCGTCTTCTCATCTCCTACAACATCCAACACGAGCTTCTCCGCCTCCCATGCACTGCCCCAGCCGCTCTGATAACCGTAACCAGCATGTCCATAGCTGTGCACGACCCAGCTTCCGTCAATCTTCTCCTTCTCCACTCTTGGTCCGCCTGTTCTCATTGGTCGTAGACCCACACCATGCCTAATAACACTGAGTTCAGTTACCTTTCCTGTCTTTGGTGCTAGTGATGGACAAAGGTCGACGGAGCGCTGCATGATACGTTGGGCAAGGTTAGGATCAGGCTGGCTCTCCCATGATCCATGCTGCAGGCAGCCACCGAGTATAGTACCGCCACCAACCGCTCGTTGCATGATATACGTAGCTTCTTCGCTGCCGTCATCAGTTCCGCTAACAGTCAACATGACTCCTGGCTCATTCCTCACGAGCACAATTTGGCCTCGTCCCGGGTACACGTTGCTGTCCATGACTCCACCGAGCTTGGCGGCGAGAAGACCGGTACAGTTTACCACGACATCGGCATGGCCGGAGGTATCGAAGCTGGCTGCTTCGGAAATGTGTGAGAGAATGCCACGCTTGACAATCACACCGGCTTTCACACACTGTCCTAGGAGCCAGGGAAGATAGACGGCCGTGTTAATGCACACTGACGAGAATTCCGTTCCAGTGTCGCAGTCCTCGGGGAGTTCACTTTTTGACAAGACACGGAACTAGCAAGAGTAAGCATGAAGTCTGGCAGCAAATAGGCGGCAGAATATTTCCATACATTTGGTACAACATCCTTGAACCATGCATCCTCCTTGGTCAACTCTTCAAACCACTGTCCAGTCGCTGTACCAGCATCTTTAGCCCTTCCATATATCTTCGTATCCTGGAAGTGGATGCCTGCCTCGGGAATGTCACGGCATATGCGCTCAAGCTCGGCCCACGTAGCCCTCTCAAATCTCTGCAAATTCGAGCCAGGTTTGCCCACGGGAAAATAATTAGCGCCCGCCCAAGGTGAAGCGTACTCTATGTCATAGTCGCCGGGCATGTGCTTGGCCACAATAGTGATGCTGAGGCTCTTATGCTTGGAGAGCACGAGGGCTGTGGAGAGGCCGATAACGCCAGCTCTGGGGTAGTGTCAGCTTGAGCATTTGCTGGGGTCCACTTGAGCCCAATTTTCGGCACATATAGACCCATGGGTGGGCACAGCAAAATTGCCATGCTAGGGGAGGAGGGAGGAGTCATCAAAGTTAATGGCAGCACGGGTATTGGCAGCATGGAGGGGCAAGAGGGCAAGAGGGCAAGATGATGACATGACGGCATTTGGTAGATGGAGCTTACCCCACAACGACCACATTTCTCTTGGCCATGATGACTGGATTTTGGATCAGAACAGTGCTGCCTTGACGCACCTGTGATTGTTGGGTGGGATCACATTCGCACTTCTGCGCTATCTGTGGTTGCGGAACCTGATGGTTGGCGGGTTGGCGGGGTCATGCATCGTTCCCCCGCTCGCTTATTGGCTCCTTCCACACACGAGAGCAAAACGCGTGCGCACATGCAAGCTTTGTTTACTGACCAGATGGCCTCGAGGCTCTCTTCCTGTGAAGCTACACAATAACTTTGTATTATCTGCATCTGCAGCACCAAGCGTCTCCCTTGCACACACTCATCTCTGCCTGCTGTCCTCCCCACTCCTGAACTGCCAAAATCGCTGAAAAAACGAAATACACATTCCTGCTTTTTTGCCTTCTCTGTCCCCCTCACCGCTCTCACGACAGTCGCGAAAATCAGTCGGGCCTGCACCAGCGGCTAGCTAGGGGAGCTCTGCGGCCCGTGACATCATTGCTGGACTCCGAGGTATGTAGGCCGCAGATTTTTCCCGTGCATTTTCGCCTGTCCGGCCGTCTAGTTCTGCAGAGCGCAAAAGTACAAGAACCCTCGGTACCTTTGTTTGGTTGGCTGACGCCTAATTGCAACCCTCCAGGGCTTATATGTGTGAGCTGTCCTGAGTCGGGGCCGCGTTCGTTGTTCCTGCGACTCGCCAAGCTGAGCCATCCCTGTTGGTCGCTGTCCCTTTACCAGAGCTTCCCAGAGTTGGAGCGCGTCACAAAAGATATTATTCCCACTCTTCACCATTCACCGGCCACGACCCTCACCAACTTGGCGTGGCCGGCCCAGCCCTCTGCCCTCCAGTAGCTATTGTCGCACCTGCAACCAGCTCAAGCCTCATCCATGACCGCCTCACCCCACTTGTGCCTTCCTTCTTGCAATACACCGACTTCTCCTGTCTCGCGACCACCCTTGCTACGCCTCTCAACATGGCTACCCGAAGGCAGCGAGCCAACTCGCCTGAATTTCCCATCCTAGACGCCAATGCCCTGTATGCCAGCCAGATCCGCGGCGATGGTGAGCTTAAATTATCCGTCTTTTATCTTCAAGGCTGACTTTGTGCAAGGCAACTGCCTGTTCAACGCCCTATCCGACCAGCTCTACGGTAACCAAGACATGCATGAGGTGCTGCGGGCAACGACTATAGAGCACATGAAAGACAGCGCAGACTTCTACCGCCAGTACATGGCCGTCAATAATGTGCGGAGGAATCCCAAGCGCAAGACGGCAGCTGCAGCTGCACAGCGCATTGATACCACTTACTACACCGAAGAGCAGCTGCAGCAGCAATTTGAAGAGCATGTTGAGAAGATGGGCCAGCCTGGAGAATGGGCCGACAACATGGAGGTCTCGGCCTTTGCCTCGGCCCTCAACGTCCATGTTCGCCTCTGGCAGGCTGACTACACCTATCTGTTCTCCCCACGCATGTCCTACACACCAGACGGCGACCTTGCTGCAGAGGATAGCCGCCAGACACTGCACATTGCCTACCACGTAAGTCGAAGACCCTGATTACCCCGCCCATCTCATACTGACGTAGCCTAGACCTGGGAGCACTACTCCTCCGTACGCAACATCTCTGGACCTCATACTGGTGTGCCCAACGTGACTGTCGTACCTGAGGCCATGTCAAAGAAGCGCCCAAGTCCAAGCGTCGACGGTGATGACGACGATCAACGTCAGCGCTCACGAAAGCGTCGCTCCCCCTTACCCCTCTTCGACTCCGATTCTACACCAGAGGGTACTGAAAGCTCATCCGACGAGTCGAATGGATTTGCCGCCTCGCAACAGTCAAATATCGACATCCCACCACCCGAACCACCCAGGCCAGTGAAGCTCACTATCAAGCTCCGAGGTCTCCGCACTTACGACAACTCTTATGCCTCATCGACCGACTCGTCTCGGGAATCGACGCCTGCACCCAAAACTACACCACCCACGACAAATCCCACGACAGCCTTGACGTAAACAACACCCGCACCGTCCACGACGAGAACGATCAAACCCGCAACATCCCCCAAGAGGGTCTCGATGGAAGCCTCGGCACCTAACAGCCCTACAGTGGCAAAGACCACACCCCCTATCACCACCGTTTAGGTGAAGAAAGAGAGAGAAAGACATGACTGGCTTACGACCGTTGACGGACCACGGTTGATGATGATGAGATGATGATACCCCAACAGCATAACATTGGGCGCGCTTTTATTCTTCCTGGATTACATATTTTCCTTTTCCACTTTCTTGCATAGCATAAGAGCATTGGCACGGCTGTCTGTCTCTGTTTGACCATGGTTGCATATGCCAGCATGACTAACGAGGGCTGGGTGCCAAAGTGCTTGGGCCTGCGCTCGTTGACTGGCTTCGGCGTTTTGAGGAACTAGTCTTTTTTTACATGAACGAACTGAATGAATGATATGGAGGGGCTTGCAACTTCTGGACCCACCAGAGTAGACAAGACCTCGGAAATGACGATTCATCTTTCTTTGACTTTGCATCATGTTTACATTTGGCTGTGAGAATATCTGTGATTGCGTCACTGTGTGGCGTATGTCTCACCAGAACTTCATGACCATTACACATATCTATTGTCGTGTCCATCTACTCGAAGCCCTCCCCCTTCGCATCCACCTCTCCCTTGGGCCGCTCCAACGCCGGACTCAAGGGACCAACCAGGTCGACAGGCGGCGCCTTTGCCCCGATCAAACTCTTCCGATGCAGCCTGGGACTAGTATCCAACGTCTCGGCCACCTCCTCGACCTCTGGACTCTGCATGCCGCGCCTACTCTCCTCCTCATCGTCCCCATGCTCACCCCCAAACCCCTTATTCTGCAGCCTCAAGCCCATAATCTGCTGGCGCAGCTCATCCACAAAGCGCTGCATCTCGTCAAACGGCAGTCTAACAACGCCACCATCAGGATTCTCAGCCGTTGTATTGTACAGCCCGAGAGCGGTATCGAGTGCGCGTTCTGCCTGCTGCGACTTATCCAGCCTATACCAATCCTGGGCCGCGAGAACAGACCAGAGAGCTGCTTTTCTGCGCCTGGAGCCGAGCTTGCTGGCGCCAATGCCGGTGCGGACGGCGTGGCAGGCGGAAATGCGTTCGGTGATGAGGGCGTGGCCGATGGAGCCGACGAGGCCGGCTTCGAGGATGCGGGTTGCCCACCTGGCGGCGTCGTCGGCGGCGGTGGAGCCACGGAGACGCAGGAGTTCGAAAGATAGCGCGAGAGTGCGGAGCGCGTAGTACGGTGCTGCGCTGCGCTGGCGGTCTGTGTACGAGTATGATGCCGCTTCAATCCAGCCGTCGATGTTTTCAGCGCGGGACTTGACCGATAGCGGCGTGGGCGCCATGAGGGCAGAGAGAGCGGCCATTTCCGCTGCGCCCGCGTAGTGTCGCCATGCCTTGTCGTTTTGGAAGTCGGTGCGCAGAATGTCGTAGGTGCTCAGTGCGAGCTTCCAGTCTCGTAGCATGAAGCAGTAGTCTGCGAGGCGCCGCATGATGGCTTCGGGGGCATCCGGGCGATAGAAGCCCTGCAGGCTGTCGTAGTTTGAGTTTCCAGATGCTGTGGATGAGGAGCCGCTGGTGCGGGAGCCGCCAAAGGGCGTCCAGCGTTTGGAGAGAGACATGAAGCGGCCCGAGAGACCGCGGCGCCGGGACAGGATTTGCTCGTTCCAGGTCGAGACGCTGCGCTCCATGTTGGGTATTATCGACTGGGTGACTAGTTCGCGGATAAAGGTGCGCAGGCTGCTGACGTCGGAGTCGGGGAAGTAGGGTGTGGGGTCTGTGATGTCGTCTGCGTTTTCTATCGAGAGTTATCAGTACACGGTGACCGACAGTCGTGGTAAGGACCATGTGCTTACCTCTTCTTTGAATCTCTGCCAGCTCTTCTGATGCAGACATCCACTCGCAAGTCGGCAATCGCACGCTATCGTCATCGGACGCTATGCATCGCTGGCTCTTGAGCCGCAGCAGGTGGCAGTGTAGACCAAAATGTCGCTTCATTGAATCAAAAGTCTGGTTGGACTTGGCAATGTCGCCAGTTTCTTCATCGTGTATTAGAACGTAGTATCGTAAAAAGTCGTTTTCTACCCATTGCGGGAAGCGAAGGTCTCCGTCATGCTGGCGGTTGTACAGTCTCCGTAGCTCTTCTATCGGGTGTGGGTTGCGCGAACTGATTGCTATTATGCCAGCCACGGGATGCGAGAAGGTCTCGTGTGGTACCACTGGTAGGCCTGAGAGTAGTCGCCGTAGATACAGTGCGTGGAAAGGCGATGATGTGCTGTCCGTGGGTGGGGCTGGTGCTGCCGTGGCATCGCCTTTGTTCATGTAGTCGGCCACGGAGTCTTGTCTGTTGAACTCGGAGTACTGCAGGTGCCGATCCACGAGCTCTTCAATCTGCGAGACATCGCCTCCTGATCGTCTTGGCCGCCGCGTGGAGCTTGAAGATGTCCTCTGGCCGCTGGTGTCCACACGTAGATCTGGATATGCGTCGTCAACGCCGATGAAGCGCACACCAAAGTCCTCCCAGCTCTTGCTCGCCCCATTGCTATCTCTTATGGTCACCTTTCCTGGTACCGACTCGCCAAATGGCCGTAATAGCTGCAAGAGGCCTCCCTCTACCCCCTTTCCTTGTATCAACTCCTCTGTCTGCGCATCGGCGAGGACAGCGACACATGGCACAAAGGCGCGCTGGATCAGAGTCCGGTACTCATCTGACACACCCGGCGGCAGGCTGCTCGGTGTGCCCGTCCCACTCAGGCGCGATCCCGGCGAAAAGACTGAGCCTTGTGTATTGCTCGGCGTGGGCGTCGCGGCGCCGGAATTGGGTCGCGACGTGGATATGGTCGTGGTCGACTCAAAGAGCTTGGACAGGCTGGGGTTGGAGCGCCGGTAGGGCAGGCTTGCGAGAGAGGATGCAGGCGAGGCACGCTGTCTGGGGAGTATCATAGACGCCTCCGGGTCGGCTGGGTACTTTGGGGGTTGAGGCGTGGCATCCTGAGGCGGCGTCATGAGAGGCTAGGGCGATGCGCCCGCGGGGTTCTGAATGCGCGCGAAACTTCTGAGGCAGTCGGCATGTATCCTGATTATCGTTTCCTGGCCTTAGCGACAGAGAGCCGTGGGGTGAAATCGCTAATCGCTTTGTACCTGCGCGTGTGTGACGACGTTGGGGGATGCCATGCTGCATCGCCGTTGCGGCCGCTGCGCTTTGTGACTGGACGAGTTGCGGCATCTCCAGAAACACGCATTTGTCCCTCGCTGTCTGGCTGCACCCCCGCAAACACTCACCACTCTGTCTCACTCTCAATCTTACGCTTCTTTTCGGTCCCTACAGAGCTTGCCCGGCCATCGACTATCGATCAAATCGTTCTGCCTCACATCGCGTCTGTGATGAGCCAGAGGCTTCGATTTATTTTTCAGCGGTTACATCACACAACTCCAAATGCGCAACTAGAGTCAGGATTGTTGCTACTGCACGGGACCTGCTGCTGCCTGCACTGAACTGACTCACATGGATGTCGTGGATCAGTCGAGCCTGCCGCATCCGTTCACCACCAACATTTTCATTATACAAACGTAACTTCCTTGCATCACCCGCCAGCCCATTCTGGACAAGGCCACTTGCCTACAGAGCCACATCACCCATCACTACCTCGACACCTCGTATGTCCAGATCAAGCTCCCCTTCTGAAACACACCAACGGAGCCCCAAACGTCGCAAAATTGTCACATCTTCACCACAATACATTCGGCCATACGGGACCATGGCTTCCTCAGATAGCGCTCAGCCAGTGCAGCTTGAACTCACCGAGGTTGAATCGAAGCTACGACAGCTGCTTCTGGACGTCGCGGCTTACATTGATGAAACCCCTTCAAATGGAGACATCACTGGTGTACAGATCCCAGATGAGCTTGCAAAAGAGAAAATCACTCTGCGGTGGACTGGAGGGTGGGTGCGCGACAAATTGCTAAAGGTTGGCAGTCACGACATCGATGTTGCCATCAACAAAATGACCGGAGAGCATTTCGGCCTGAAGATGCAAGAGTACCTTGAAATTCCGGGCAATGCAGAAAAGCACGGCTTCGCGGATAAGAACGATCGCTCTAGCGCTCGCGACAAGACAAAAATGATTGCACCAGGCCTACACAAGATTGAAGCGAACCCGGAAAAATCAAAGAACCTTGAAACCGCTACCACGAAGATAATGGGCATCGATCTGGATCTTGTTAACCTCCGGAAGGAAACCTACAACGAAGTCTCTCGCAACCCCGAGATGGAGTTTGGCACGGCCGAGGAAGATGCCACGCGCCGCGATGCTACCGTTAACGCCATGTTCTTCAACTTGCACACGTGCCAAGTCGAGGACTTCACAGGGCGTGGCCATGACGACATGGCTGCTAAAATTATCCGAACGCCTCTGGAGCCATATCAGACGTTCAAAGATGACCCGCTGCGAGTACTGCGACTGATTCGCTTTGCCAGCCGTCTTGACTACACCATCGAACCGGAGACCGCAAAAGCGATGGGGAATGCTGAAATCCAAGATGTCCTCAAGATCAAGATCAGCCGAGAACGTGTCGGTATAGAGCTTGAGAAGATGTTGAAGGGCCCAAGACCTCGCATGGCTCTGGAACTTATCCATCGTTTTGGTCTTTACCGAACTGTCTTCACAGACCCGACACGCGAACTGCCCACAGAGCCTGAAACGGCCTATTTCAAGTCAGCATACGAATTCGTCGAGTCGGCTATTACGAAGAGCAGTGATGTACCTACTGCTATACCGGACATCCTTTTGAGAAACGAGGATGAAAAGTACCTAGCTTGGGTTTGCGCTACCACAATGCCCTGGGCTGACGCGCCTACTGTACCCCATCAAAAGCCTACACAGCGGCCATATTTCGCCGCTTACCTCGTAGCTAGAGAGGGTTTCAAAGCCCCGAACAAAGTTTGTGATGTGATTGCTTCGTCATTAAATCACAGTGAGGAAATTCGCAACCTTGTCGCCCAATGTGCCAATGGTCTCCGAAGGCCCGACACTATTGACCCAAACAGCGACGCTACGGCTCGGGACACCCTAGGAATGGCCATCCGTAAATGGGGATCCACATGGAGAACCCAAGTCTTCTTCAATCTTACTTACGAGATTGTGCTTGGACGAGTCTCAAAAGATGGTAGGTCTATACATTTGCAGTGCTACTCGGGATCTTGCTAATGATGTCCAGATCTGTTGCGTTCCTACGCCAGCTTCCTCAACCGCGTATCCGAACTCAACCTTCTCGAGGTCGACTCTTTCAGGCCACTCCTCAAAGGAACAGATCTCGCCAAGGCACTCAACACCAAGCCTGGCCCTTGGATGAAGCAAGCGTTGGATGTCGTCATGGCCTGGCAACTACGCAACCCCGAAGCCACTGATACCACTGCCGCTATCGAGGCTGTCAAGGCTTCCAGAAGCGAACAGAACGAAAGTGAGCTTCCCCTTCGCCTGGCTTCACACTTTCTCCAGCTTACCATCCCACCTCTCTTTCCACAGAATAAGCCTACGTCGAATGCATTGGAAGCCTCGCGACAACCAGCTCCCTGGAAAGACGCGGGGAATCGATACGTCTTCGATCTGCTGGAATGGGCGATCCGTACGCTGGACAAGAGAGCGATCGAGGCAAGATGGCATTTTTTGATGCCCCCGATCCTCAAGATGATGGATGATATCAACGCGGAATGGAAAGCGAAAGGCTGTCACATGCTCGGGTTGTTACTCGAAGTTCTGCAGCAACCGGTCAATACGAGCAGCTCTCAAAAAGCTACTGTTTCATCAAAGAGCTCTGCAGACTTTCTTCAACGGACCGGATATCACAACATCTTCGCTGAAGCCTTGTTGCCCATGTTTACCTACATTCCTTCCATCACACCGGAAGACGAATCTGTGACTCTGCTCAAAGAGGTCTTTCTCGCGGTGATTTTGCTTGCTTTGCTTCTTCCCACGGAAACCACCAAAGGCGACAACAGAGAGCTTTTCCTGGACAAGGTCCTTCGGGAAGGCGTTCTTTCACCTCTTGCGCATTTCCCCACACCCTCTTCATACCCTGAGCTTGCTACGTTGATCATGTCGCACGTCTCGGTGATACTGGGCCATATGAGCATTGATACAGTTAAGCATCTTCCTGATATTATCCCTCTGCTTTCGGCGATACTTCAGGAGCCGTTTTCACTTAGCCATAAACCGTTACCCCTCTCGGCACTGACTGCACTGCAAAGTGTGATGCTCAATGCTTGGCCGCGGGTGCCTGCTCACCGAGGCGCCATCATGATGGGCTTATGTCTACTGTGGAACCAATGTCTAGAAGAGGAGAAGAAGTCTGGCGGCCAAGATGTTGGAGATGTCAAGAGTCAAGTGAAGGAGACGGTCGCAATGCTCGATGCAGTAATGCAAGCTGTTGAAGACGGCGATGTGGTGAGTATGTGGAGCAAGGAAAAACAGGATTTGATTGGAACTTCAGCAGGATTTGAGGAACTGTTCGGGGCATGTGTGGAGAAAGTAAGTCTAGACTAGACGAATGACAGCTAGAGTTCTCTCGGAATCGAAGTAGCACGTTTTCGCGGGAAATCCTGCCGAGGGCGTCTCTGCCAGCCGTACCCTAATGTAACCTCAAGATCATAGATTCGCAAGCGCATGGATCATCACAACCACGGCCAAGCGAAATCTATCTGCAATGTGACGACACAGCCACTGCAAGGTATCTGGATGATCGGGATGCCTTTGGGTTCTGTCTAACTGCTTCTGCTACACGTCGGTTGTAGAAAGCGGATGGTGCTGCTGTACTCGGAAGACGATGCCGGGCAACTGGCAGTCGATCCCATCGATTCGCGAAGAGTTGCATCAGCAGACAACGTCAAACTTGCTGGTTGGCGTGGGGCGAGTGGCGGTGCGGGGGCCTTGCAAGACAATCGGTGTAGACGGATTAGTCAGAGCAATTGCCATGTCAGAAGCCAACTCAGGTCCAGGGCATGACTTGGATACTGTACAGTGCTGCTACTCTGCTACAACTGCGGTCCGATGCCCAACAGTCGCGATGCGCGATTGTATCCGCCATGGGGGAGTGGCTGGTCAAATTAGGGTGCGCCATAGCGGCCCGCACACCCCTGCCGTGGCTAGGATGGCCATTGGACGCCTATTTTGACGGACGCGCGTCTTACGTTGAAGGAGATGAATGCCGGGACAGAGAGTGATATCAGCATGATGCCGTGAGTTGGTGGAAGTGTTCCTTCGCGGCGCGGCTGTTTGGCTGAGCAGACAACTGAACATGCCGTCTCTTTCCATCTCGCATGATGGCTATGCGACGGTGGTGCTGGTAATGTTCAAGGCCGCACGGCATGACGGAGATTTGTTCGCGATATAGGTTTCGAAACATGGGGCCAATGAGGAAGGCGTAATCATACTATTCTAGGTGTCTGTTCCCTAGTGCAGGTCGTGCCTTGCGTGGATGTTTGCCTGGCGAGGCCAGGGCTGCCAGCTTCGCGATGCTCAATGAGAAACATGTCAACGTCGCAGAGGGGATTGTCAATGCAAATACACAGGCAAGACAGTGGAGATGTTTTTCAGGACGTGTATACAAAGGGCCACTGTATCTCGAGCGCGTCTGGCGCATGTAGAGTCTCGACGTCGGGTCGATCAACGTCAAGGGGGCGCAATGCAGTAGCCGCTTAACGCTTAACGAGGCTATCCGAGCTTGCTGAGCTGATGTCGCGGCCAGTTCTTCCCGCCGCGGTCATTGCACCTCCTCCTGCTGCTCCCTCGCATGCGCTCCGAGCCTGCCGCGACTCTCTCTACGAAACGTTGCGGCAAACCTCGACGGCCACATTAACAACTCGAGGGTGCGCGACGCCCATCTCGCACGCCCGCGCCGACAGCTCAGTGCTAGGCAAAGAAGACCGGCCCAAGATCATGGCCAGGGCTTACGTCGCGTTGAACAAGTCCACAACCACGACCTGTCTTGTTAGTTCCAACCAAGACATCACCACGTTGCCCACGCCTTCGCCCTCGCCGCCCCCGCCTAGACCATACAACATCTCCCGCCCCATCGGTGCCCCTTTCTATCCAAAGGCCGAAGACTACGGTGGATACAGCTTCACCAGGCTGTCAATGCCTCTGGAACTCGCCATTTCCTCGCGGGCGCATTGGCTCAGCCGGGTGCGCTCATGCCTGCGCCTGCTCATCATCGTGCTGAGCGGCGCCGTCGTGTGCATGCTAATGCACACGTTTGAGATCTATCGCGGTTGGCGGTACATCGACCTGCGCAAAGGAGAGCAGCCCATGGTCTGGCCCGCCCACACGAACCTCGCCCCTAGCATCGTTTTGTTCTCCATCGCCGCTGCCAACTTTCTCGCATCCGTCGCAATCCTCACCCTCTCCTTCAAGCGCTCCTTCCGCCGCCCCTTTCGCTCACGAGACGTATACCGGATTGTCGCTGGAAGTTTTGGAGTCATCACGTGGATCACAGCGCTGGTGGTATTCTATCTGTTGAACAGGGCAAGCAAGGCCAGCTTGGGACGCTATTCTTGCACAAACAAGAATATGCTGACCAATGGGCGATACCAGTACCGCGCCGTCTGTGAGGAGCAGGTAAAGCCGCGCGCCTGTCAAATCCAAATCAAGCAACCGCTAACATTGCATGCAGGGAGTCGCATTCTACACGGCCATTGGCGCCGCCTGTGCCGAGATCCTCACGCTTGTGACGCTCGCCATTTCTGCTGCCCTATCCGCGAAAAACCACCAAGATCCTCCTCCAACAATACAGATCCGTGAGAAGAACAACTCCATCAGCGCGGGCTCAAAGTTCCACAAACCGTTAAAGCGATAATAGATAAACATGCACGTTCTGTTCAACTATCGCTTTTCAACGTTGCCCATTCTACTCTCGTTTCCTTTTAACGTCGCTGCATGATACCCCGGACATCCTTGTTTAGCGACAAACCATCCAAGATTTATAATGGCGTTATCTGGCTTTCCTTTGTGCATGGCCTCGGGCCTATCTCATGACATTTTCGATCGTTTTTTTTTTCCACTTTGCATTGCATTGCGGCATGAGCATATCCTGGGAGTTTTGATCAGCTGCGCGCTTTTGTATACTGGCACCTCCAGGCAACCAGCATCATACGCTATCACGAAAGATCAATCGAGTCAACGCCAAGGACATTGATACTGAATTGAAAAGAATTGCAGTGGGCCTTTGGATTAGGCCTCGGTAGAGTTGTTGTAATCACGGTAGGAAGAGAATGCAGCCTCTGTTTCACAGGCACAATAGCTAGTCAAACACAATGTAAACAATTCAAGACAGTAGTCTTCAGCTGCGTGGACATGGGGAGTGGTGATTGACGTTTGCTCGTGTCTGTGGATGCTGGTACGATGGTCCAGGCTTTAAGCTCAGGCGCTAGCGGTAATCCCTGCAGAGGCCCGCCGAAATTCAGATGCTTGAACTTTTCGACAGGTTAAACGCGACTTCACATTCGCCATGGGGAAGAGGACTGCTTACGATGCCCATGCGAAAGGCGCGCATTTTGATCGCGACAACAAGCGTCAAAGGACTGACAGCAACTATGAGCGCAATTCACCGCGGCCAAATGGGGGTGCCGAGGAAGTTACTACTGCGCGCGACTTGCAGAATGCCCTTTTCTTTGACCAGAGCTCTCAGGGCGACTTCCGAAGTGGTAATTACGACTGCAGTTCTCATCTACGAACAGTAGCTTATCTTATCAGGTCTGAGCTTATTCAAGCGTTTCCTCGACTCCATCCTATACCCGACCGACGAAAACGACCTGCCCCGCAAGCGAGCTATTCTCCGCGAGTATCTGGATTCGCAAAAGGGAAGAGGACGGGATGACAAGGATAAGACATTCCTGCAGAACCTTACCCAAGGATGGGATCACGCCGTAGAAACCAACTACAGCGCCATTGTTTCCCAGGTCACAGCTGTGCTTGCGCTCCTGTTCAAGGTCTTTGCCAGCCATGGCGACTTCCTGGAATACGGTACACTCTTGGCCAAGACGCTCCTCCAACCATCCATCGCTCGCCGCTTCGTGCGAAGTACCTCGGCTGCTTCCAAGGAGGAGAGCGTCATTGCGCCCGCATTGCGCCTGCTTACTGAGCTCACAAGATTCAACGAGGGTGCGCATGCAAGAGCTGTGTACGCGAAGAGAGATTTCACGCTCGAACCAAAGATTCTCGGAAGAAACATAAACCTGGGCAGAGAACAATCGGCGGTCGACCACATCAAGAAACCAAGCATTCGCACTACAGCAATCAGGTATCTCTTGACGCACTTGAGGTACCAGGACGAACGCGCAAAGAGCGAGATACTCTCCAACACCAACGTGGTGCGCACAGTCTTCGACCATATCCGTACAGACCCGCCGTTCTTGATCTACGAGATACTCGATGTATTCAAAAGCCATGTGTTCCAGGACAAGGCCATTGCGCGGCACACCAAAAGCAGAATTCTGAACGGAAAGGCGCTTTCGCGGATAGCTAGTTTGTATAGCTACGAGTTGGAGGAGGGCTCACTCTCTGAGGGACACAAGGCACCTGATCAGCTCGCTCACGATTTCTTGCGCCTGGTGTGCACCGATCCGGCTTATGGTGTCATGCTGCCTACACAGGGGTTCTATCCATCCACATTCGACGATGACGAGGGCGAACAGGACGATGCAGCCGACTATGGCAACGAACTGGGCCTCGAATCAGTCGACAACTACAGCAAGACAATCAAAGTGCGGAACATTATTCTGTCAGAGTTCATCCAGAGTCAGAGGCCGTACGCGAATACCCTGCACCAGGAGCTTGTTGTGGACATATTCAGAGCTTGTCCTGAGCTGATCGCAGACTACTTTGTGAAACGACGCGACTTCAGCTATGATCCCAAGCTCACTTCGACATGGATAGGCTACTCCGCCTTTTTATACCAGACTATTCAGTTGCCAGTTCCGAAGTACTTTGGCGCCAAGAAGAACTATCGCGATCACCCACCACCGGTACCTGTGCTGATGAACAGCATTCTGCCACAGCCATTGAACCAGCAGGTGCTTACAAAGTGCCTTAACCACAGTTCGGATCTCATACAGTTATTCGCTATACGCGTCTTGATTGTAGCACTTCAGAAACTACGCAATGTCCTCCAAGAGCTCACTAATGCCAGTGCCGTCAAATCGTCCAAACAATGGGAACAAGGGTCTAAGCGTTTGGTATCTGAGGTTAGCCGACGTTGTCCAGCGATACGAACAGTCTTTTTGGCGCTCAAGAAACCTGGTTTGAAGGACATGAAGCGAGAGTCGATCACTAGACTGCTGCGGCTCTACTACGAAGTCACACCCCAAGTTGCGCTTCAGGAGAAGTTTGATGTGTCGCTGCCACTATGCAACGCCTTGGTAGAAGCTGAAAAGCCCACGGCATCGCCCGAGGACAAGGTCTTCCGCATCATGGAGCTTGAACACTGGATACAAATGGCACAACTTTCCCCAGCAATGCGCTGGTGGCAGAAGCAGAGTAGGCACCCACCGCACCCAACCTTGGCTGATGCAACCACTGACTCTCCTAGAAACCCTTCTTTATTCTCCGTTCGTCACACTAATGAGATTACTTGTAACCTCAAAGGAAAGCGAGCTCTATGCGGGTATTCGATCTCTGCTGAGTGACATATTGCAAGATCAAGAGATGTTACAGACCAATACTTCACCCGATGCGCTGGATGCTCTTATTGCGAGCCTGGGATCTACGTCCGGGTCCAGCACCCCATCTACCGAGGTCCTCGACTTCTTGGACGATTGCTGTGCACGCTTCACCAAGGTGCCCATCAAATACTTTGATGATCTTGATGCAATGCGTACGCGCGCTGCGCTGCCTGCAAGCGAGGTCGGACCGTTCAGCAATCTGCTGATGACTCTTGTGGAACAATGGCCGTTTAAAGGCGGAGAGACGGCAACAAGCAGCACGGCTGATGCTCTTGCACAGTGGTTATCGCGACTTCTCTATCTCCTCAAGCTGATTGGTGAAGACGAGAAGATGTTGGGTCATGTACGTGACGCTCTGGTAGAGTCAGCCAACGGGGCATACAAGGAGGTTCTCAAGGATGCATTCCTTTGGAAGATGGGCAAAGAAAAAGCCAAAGAATCACTCAAGTTGGCAACTGGGGCTGATTTTAGCGGCTCGGAAAGGTCGTCGACATCACCAGTACCAGTGGCGATGCAAGAGGCCGATCAGCAAGCAAGGATGAGGTTCGCTGTCGATCTGGAAGCGCCGCCTGTCGAGGATGAGAAGCACATGGGTCTCACGCGCTGGAGGAAGAAAGACCTCGGCGAGGCCATGGACGACGGTGACATTGGAGAACTAATACTGTGCCTCTGCTCCGAACATGCTGAGATCCGGATACAAGCCATCAACAATATTCGACAGCTTGCAGCGACAATACAGGCAAGTGGTCGGAGCGAAGCCAACACGGGCGACGCACCTGAGGGCCAAGTCGGAAGCGGCATGGATTTCGACCTTCAGCAACTCTATCTCCTTCTCGGTGAGCTTTTGGAGTCAGTTGATGCTACGGGCGCGGAGGCCTTCCCTTATGTTGGCGGCATACTTGCTGCACGTTGTGCGGGTATTGTGGCAGACCCGACACACTCGCTCTTTAGCACGGTGAATCGGTTCCTGACTGCATCACCAGCCTGGGATGTCAACTCCCTGCTACGCTTTTTCTGGCATCGTATTGTCGCCACTCAGCCTGACGATGATACCACCTACCACAAAGAAGTGGATTGGTACTTCGATTACCTCATGGACAGCCTGCGGACCCCAGCAGACATGGAACTTTTCAGGAGGAGTAACATATTCGAGCAGCTGCTGAGCCACTATGGTTCTCGGTCATGTCCAGCGTCTGCAAAGGACAAGATTGTAAAGCTCTTGTTGCGGGCGACACATGTAGGTGGAAGCACAACGCTTATCACGAGATGCGGGCTGATCCCCTGGATCCAAATGATGCTCGACGGCCATGACCCGCGACACCGTGCCCTAAGAGCATTGGCTGCGCGTGTGTATGAGACGTGCGACCAGGAAAAGGTAGCCTTGTGGAGTAGTAACAGCCTGGGCCAGACGGTTGCTTCTCTAGCAAAAGTCTAATGCGTTATAGTATTCATGTAAACATCTGAGTTGTTGGGCGTATGGGTGCATCAGCCGAGACGGGCATTGCTGGCGTTGTTCGCTCCTTCCTGGTGTAATGACGGTCGACGGGCGCGGCTGCCTGGCCTGAAATGGAAACAGCCGTTATCGCGCGAGATGGTCTGATTCTGCTGCCTGGTGATGTTGCAATTGGAGCATTTGAAGTGATTCATCCTCTGCCGCGTGAGAGTCACATGTCGTGAACCCTCGAATGACGCACCTACCGTGTTCCGCAGCTTTTCTTGGCAGGGCTCTCTCATTGAGGCCCGCACCACTCGCGACCTAATACACACAACCAACCATAACAAACACACGTTATTATTCGCACGCCCCACGCCTTACCCAGAGTTACTGCCGAGCTGTTCCAGAGACATAAATCTTACAACCACACCCGCTTATCGTATCAAGTGAGCTGGCAACTGTTTCTTCTCCGCTTCCACTCGCCGCTACAGCAGCCGGGGTGCGCTACTCCCCTACCACGTTGCATCCCACCTCAAGCTCCATCACTTCGTCGTCTGAGCTTGCGACACCTACGCGCGCTTTGACCGACCGCCACAAAGCAGGCGCTCCGCACAATACTTTCACACGCTTTGGCTTAACCGCACACACCACCAACGCTACACACCCCAACTTTGCAGAGCTCATCACGCTCAATTGCAAGCGAATCAAGCACATCGCTACCTGACCGCCTTCAAGCTGCCTTCGCTACCGTCCCCAGACACCTCGGACCAGACATTTTGCGACGGACTCTGCTGGACGAGCTCCAACACGTCGCAGCTGGTCTACCCCACCTCCGTTTGCATACCCGCGCTGCCCTCCACTCGCGAGTATGCGGGGGCCTACCTACTCGGAGGCTCAACTGCTAGGCTTGAAAGAATCACCGCTGGTTAAGAAGCCCGATGGCCTGCCGTCAATCTCACAATGGATGGACGTGCCTGCCGAGCAGAATACCAACAATGGCCACACCAACAATACCAACAACGGCACCATGGGCCGCACCCGACGTGCGCGAGATGGAGAAGGGGCTGCAGCGAATGAGCAGCGGCCGCTGATCAACCCCATGGGCCAGTTTGGTCGGCGCCAGAGCATGCGTAAGTCTTCGGAAGCTCAGGGCATCAAGGCCGCTATTAACGCGCTTTTCGTAGAACCTGGCGAAGAGACTGTGCTCGGTCCGCCAAAGCTCGCTTTCCTCTCGGCCCGCACCCCTGCCAAAGCAACGGGCGACGCGAAGGAGCGCACTGGCTTCACCTCTACAGACGGAGACACCACTGGAGATCGTTTCCCCAAGAATGACCGGTGGACGCGGGACCGTGAGAACGAGCGAACCCGAGACAAGGGCTTTCCCAATGGACGCCGTGTCCCGCGAGATGATGGTGAGGGCTGGACCAACGTCAAGGGCCGCAAGAGCTTGGGTCAGGAAGACTTTGAGCGCTTCAGCCGCAACGGTGACCGCAACCGCGACAAGCACGAGGGTGACCCTGAGGCAGAATTGGCCCCGCGCCGCAACAACCGTGAGCGCAATGAGCCGCGATGGGGTCGCCGTGATGAGGGCAGAGAGGAGGCGCCAAAGGCCAGTGTTCAGGGCGGCTGGCGTGAGCGTGAGCGGGACCGCGAGCGAGACAACGGCCGCGAATGGACTAGAGGCGGAAACCGAGGCGAGGAAGATCCAGAGTGGATGGACGCCAAGGTGGAGAAGAAAGAGTTCAAGCCTCGTACACAGGAAGACTTCCAGCGCTGGAAAGAGCAGATGAGGGCCAAAGACACCCCCACGGGCGACAAAGATGAGTCGAGAGAGGTGCCCGCCGAGATATCCACCGCCATGTCTATTACTGCCCCGCCCATGTTGACCGCGCCTTTGCACAATCTTTCCGCCGTCGAGCCTACACAGGGCATTCTTTTCGGGAACTGGGGTAGAGACAAGTCAGCAGACATGCCGCCTGCAGAGACCATCTCAGCTAAACCAAGGCCGGACAAGAAGTCAAGGTTTATGACCATGTTCGCCAAACCTGAAGACCAAGCAGCCTCGAATGAACCCCCGCCACCCCTTCCTGCATCCCCAGCGCCGCCGATGGAAGCAAACGCCGACAAGGAAGGCTTTCAGCGCATCCTCCAGATGCTCGGCCAGGTTAACACAGGCTCCCCAGTACCGCAACCTCAGATCAGTATGCCTACACCACCAAATGGTATGAGGCAGGGTGGTGGTGTCTCACTAGACTTCCATCAGCAATCGCCTCCACCAGAACCGCAACATGGCAGGCCGCCTCCACGGACAATTGAACAGCAGAGTATCCTGGAGAACATCTTGGCTCCTCGCCCTGCCGCACCCGAGTCTCGCCCTTCGCAACAATCGCGCTTCAACAGCATGTCACCCGAGAATGCGCAAGCAGATCAGTTCAGACTTCCCCGCCCCGGATCTGGTCATCCTGAAGATATGTTTCCTCATCAGCAACCGCCGCCACAACGGACTATGACTCAAGATGCCAACCTTGCAGCTCTATTGAACAGTCGCGCTGCGAGAGAAGAATCGCATCGGGATCAGGCAACAAAGCAACGAGAGCGTGACTTTCTGCTGAATCTTATGCAACAGCCTTCCCGTGGTACGCCACCCCAAGTACAGGGTCACAACCTGCCTCGCCCAGCACCGGAGAACCCCAACATGGCTTTCTTTGATCAGCAAAGACCACAGCCTCAATCACAACCTCAGCACCAGCCCAAGGGCCGTGGCGGTCTTCCTCCAGGGTTCATGGAAGATCCACGCATGTTTTCAGAGAACGAAATGTTGCGTCGAGACGCTGCCGACCGCCGCGAGCAAATGGAGCTCCGACAATTGCAACAAATACAGCAGCAACAAGAGGCTATGCGCGCAAAGAACCCACGTATGCCGATGGGATTCCCGGGCCCCGATGATCCACTCATGGGTCTTCAGCGTCGCAATACGGGAGGCGACCCTCGCATGCCTACCAACATGGGCATCCCCTCGCAGCCCGTACCCGATATGCAGTACATGGGTGGACGAGGACAGCCAGGCATGCCGCCAGCACCCCAAGAGCGACCAAACATTGCTCCTCCGCCGGGCTTCGGAGGCCCGATGCGTCAACCACCCGGCCTCGGTGGCCCTACTCCTCCACAGATGGGCCCTGGAGGACCACCCAACTTCTCTGCTGGTAACACGCCACTTGGTCACCCGCCTGGTTTCCCGCCTGGTGGCAGCATTCGCGGATTGGGCTTCCCCGGCGGACCTGGCGGACCAGGAGGACCCGGCGGCAACGGTATGCAAGGACCTCCAGGCTACTTCCCACCACCTGGATATGGTGGACCACCGATGCCAGGCATGCGTGGTGGTGAAGACCCGAGGATGATGTTTGAAGGCCAATTTGGCGGGCCGCCACGGCAACAGCCAGGTCGTCCAGGACCACCCAACATGTACTAAACATGTACACAATGGATAGTCTCGGCAAGTAGACTACAGGCTTGCAAGCATGAAGCAGGCGTTCAACCAGGTAATATTACCCCCAGTTTCACACATTGATTTTCCCAGCCACTGTGTTATAAATGTCGGTTCTTGGCTTGAAAGCGTAGAGCGTCGGCGTCAAGGGAAGGGAAGGGAACATACACTGCTGTATATTCTGGAGGGGAGTGATGCCTTGTTTTTTCATTACGGCGATTTGTTTCTCTCACAGTGGGCTTCTTCCTGGCATATGTGCGTGTGATGGTTTATTCATGTTGGCTTTTTTTGTTCTTCTTCTCCAGCGTAGGAAATGGGTCAGATATGAGGGGAGAGGGAACGCAACATGAGCCATGGATGGATGGAATGAGACGGGCTCAAACGATCGCCTCGCTTTTATCGCCAAAGCGAAAGATTAGGCGACTACATAAAGAAAGAATCAGGATGAAAAATAGGGTGCCAGGTTCGTTAGATGTCATGTAAATGTAAATCTTTCGGTTGGTGCCATATCATGTCCTGTTTTAGGTGTTGAAAGGGAGAGTGATGAAGTTGTACATGTTTTTGTAACTGTATATCTGTATATACCAAAGCCAGGCAGCACTGTCATGTCTCTGCTTGCAGACCATAAAATCGGGAAAATACAAAGTAGATGAACAAAACACCAGTCCAGCCATGTCCTCACGAGATAGCAAACCCACTTTATTAGCAAAACTCCCTCCAAAATACCTCAACCTTATTTTTCCTCTACTTACGCAAAAAGAAGAGCAGATTGAATTATAGTACAAGCATACCGAAGAAGCTTCCAGCAGCCAGAACAGCATAAGCGCCCATGGCCAAACCCCCATAGGCAAAGAAACCGGGAGCATTTACGCTAGCAGCAGCGCCATCAGAGCCGGAGCTCGAAGCCGAGCCTCCACTTCCGCTTCCACCGGTAACAGACGCAGTGCCCTTGCCGGTAGCAGTAGGTACATCACCGCTACCATCAGTGCCAGCCGCTTTGAGCAGCGAAGAGCATCCACTTGCGGTCTTGGCGCTCTGCACACTCGCCCTGCCGGAGAAGCTGCAAGCATCCGAGCGCTTGTTCTCACCGAGGTAGTACTGGTTTGCGACGAAAGCGAGTTGATCCTTGGGGTCGCAGCCCGAGTAGGCGCCGTAGTCGCCAGTGGTAGCGTTGCGGGCGATGCCATCGCAGTATTTTGAGTCTTCGCCGCAGATGTAGTTGAAGTCGTTTTGGTACGAATCCTCGTCGTTGGACGTGTAGACGCACGACAGGCTGTCTACCATGCAAGCGCAGAGTTGGGGGTTAACGTTTGGGGGCAGCGGCGATGCCTGCGCGAGCCATGTGCCACCGACGGAGGGGCATGCGGGCGCAGAGTTTGTAGGCGTGTATTCGGAGCGCTGGGTTATGGTGGGAGAAACGGAAGCGAGTTCGCTACGCAGAGAGGTAAAGTCGGGGTAGGGCGACACGCTGGCGTCGTTGTCGGTCAGCGAGACGAGACCGTAGTTGTTTGCGCCCATGAACCATTCGTAGACTATGCCGCCGGAGAAGACGTCCGTCATGTTGCCGAAGAGGACTTGGACTTCGGTGAAGGGGCGGCTCGTGGGCCCGTCGTCGAGACCTTCGATGCATCCGTATTCGGCGAAGAAGACGGGGACGGGGTAGTCGGAGAAGAATTGGACGCGCTCGCCGTAGGAGGATGAGGCATAGTTGCTGTCGCCGCACCACGAGTAGACGTTGTAGCCCCAGAAGTCAATCGACGTGCCGTTGCCTGCATTGCCGGGCTGGCAAGCAAAGTAGTGGGCGAGCTCGTCGCGGGACGGCACGTCAGCGGTGGCATAGCCCACACCGAGCGTACTGCGATAGTTCTGGTTCTTGATGTACGTCTTGGTGTCGCGGACAGCAGCCTTGACAAAACCAGCGGCGGCAGTCTGGTTGTCAGAGCTGACATTCTCGTTTCCGGCGAAGAAACCAATGACGTTCTTGTACTTGCTCAGCGAGTCGATGACGCCCGTGTAGCGCTGGTAAAGGGTAACATCCCACTCGGGGTCGTTGGATCGTATCGAAGTGCCGGGCTCGCCCAGATCAGACACGACGTAGATGTCGGCGCTGGCTAGCTGCTCCATACAGTCATCGTGGTCTTTTGTCGGGTCGATGGCGTAGACGCGAATCACGTTTGTGAAGATTTGCTTCAGGTAGGGAATGTCTCGTCGACAGGCATCGCCGTCTGCGAGCGGGTCTGTGTACGACGTATTGGCGCTGGTGGAGCCGTTGGGGCTGTAATTTTGTTGGTAGGCGACGCCCTTCATGTAGCTGCGCGGGCTTGTCAGTACCAACATGATGATATCTGTTTCAATGCCATCGTGCGCTTACAATTGCGAACCATTGTTTGTGTAGAAGAAATGCTGGCCATAGACTTCGATGTCAGGAATATCGTCGTAGCTGGCTGCTCGGGCGCCACTGGTAGCCAGGGCCGCCACTGCAGCGGAAAGCACGCTCTTCCACATGACCATGTTGCGCGCGCGCGGGGATGAGTGGACAACGAATGTGGTATGTACAAGCTAACGAGTGTCAAACGGGAGTCGTCGAAGCTTTTGCAGCCTTGGTACCCAAGTGCGCGAAAGCTTGGTTGATGTTTGCAGTAGTGGGGAAACACAAAGAGGATGCAGAGAAGTCTTGTTGATTTTGTCTCCGGGGCAGCCGGTGTTTTCACGTAAGCCCAGGGACGCGTGTTGGCTGCAGGTACTACCACATATATGCTATTCTAATCCTTTTAAACGACTTGCAGCCCGCAAGGGTGGCTATGCTGGCTGGTTGGCGCTGGCGTTGGCCGGGCCGAGGTGGCGAGGTTGGAGGTGATGACGCTGGGGTGGTGGTGTTGTGTGGGGCAGCGCAATTGGGCGATCTATCGATTAGTCCCGTGCTAAGCTTTTGAGCGCCCTCTTAGTCGGTTTGGCTTCCCCAGTTTTCGCGCATTTGTATGGCAACGAGCTTTTGTTGTTTGTCGCGCCCGGCACTCATTGCCTTGCGAGCTGTGAATCCTCTTTCTTCGCCCTCTCTGTCGACCCGGGGATAAGGTCATGCTGACTCGGGTCCGGCACCGTATGCGCCACTTGTTATCGAATCCCACAAGGTTAGCGCGGGCCGCGTATACACCGAGTGTACGCTTATTTGGGAAGTATACGAACTCTCTCCACCCACCTGCAAGCGGAAGCCACATTCGACTACGGCAACCAAGATTACGCGTTGCGCAGAAGAAATATGCAACAGCGAGGCGGAACAGACGTCTCCATAGCGTAGGCATACGACAGCGGGTATACTGTCTTCCAGGAATATGACTCCACTGCGTCAACGGGCTACGACATCATCTGGTCCCGCTCAACCGCGACTCCGCCAAAGTCTTCAAACACCTTCACAAAACCACTGCCCTAAACTCGCCCATGCCTTTATCTAAGCTCAAGATGGCACTGGCGGCTGGCAACGTCTAATTTCTTAATTTCCCAGCCCTCCCCAATCCCACAAAACACTGCGTCGGCTCCCTGGCAAGCTTTTGCACAGCCTCTTCCCCACTAAGCTTATCCGGATTCTCTGGCAGCCTAAATTTCCACACAACGAGCACAAATTATATTAAACTGCTGCAACGCCAGCTTGCGCCCAGAACAGCCTCTAGGACCCAAACCAAGTCACAGACTTGGACCATCAGTTTGGCCAAACGCTTTCCCCCCTGTATTCAAGTGGTCCTTGACCCAACGCTCCGGCGTGACAAGCTTCATGTCTCCATGGTCCAAAAGGCTTGTTAGTTTAGTGTCTTCTTGTTCTCACGCCGTTCACCTGGGCTTCGCGCCATGTATTTGACTTCCATGTCTGGGCCAAAATTGCCGCATGCAGGCCAGGTATGGTTGCATTCATGAACCCTTTGTATGTTGGTGAGTGCTCTTGGCTCTATGCTTCGGAGCAAACTAGTCGCGGCTGTTTATGAAAGAAGTCTTGGGCGACTGGATGATGGCTCGGCTTCTTGACGCTCAAGTCCATTGTTGTGGCCGTAGTGACGTGTCTAGCCACCATATGACCAAAGAATCCGTCGGCAATGGCTCTTCTCTAGTATCCACATTCTCTTTTCCCTTTTGCTACAACTACATTCACTTCAAAAATCAGGGATGAACAGAGTGTCCTGCGGGACTAGTCACCCCCTATCGATAATCATGAAACACTTTGTCAAGGATGTATGTATTCATCACAAACATTGCTCTCTTCACGCACAGTACTTCTATCCTCATTTATGACGCGTACAGTGGCGCAGGAGGTAGCTTAGTGGCCTTTGCAGTGTCCTGTAATATCAACAGAAACGAGAAGACTGCTGGAACCGGACCGCCAGGAAATTTAATAGGCTCAGCTTCATTCGAGGCAATGACTGGTGGACCGTCCTTCACACCGTCCCTCCTCTGGGCCGTGCAGATGTCTCCTTTTCACAGCCCAATAGAGCTTGCGAAAATCTTATGGACATGGACAATATCACTGTGGGTATTGCAGTGCGTGAAGTCGTTGTAGCTCCCTGTGAACGCTGTATTGACCAAACAAATGCTAACAATCTGCAACTACTAGAGCCCCAAGACCAAAGAAAACGCCACAGATCCAGTATCCACTCTCACAACAGAACAGCCATACCCTGAGCATTCTTCCCAACACCCATACCGCCCAGATCGAAGTGCTGCACCTGCTTCATCGAGCCCTGTCCGCCAGAAACATCGAGGACCGTAATGGCCGCATTAGTAGTTCCATTTCCTGGGCTAAGCGCGTAAATATAGTCGCCTGCAGCACGAACGTCAATCAGACCCGGGTCGTCGTTTGCCGACAAGTCCAACACCTTGATGATACTGGCATCGTCGAGGCTCATTTCCACAACGCGGTTGACACCGACATCAGTCACATAAGCGCTATTTGTCGAGTCGGAGATGGTGGCCCAGCATGTTGCTAGCTGGCCATCAATAGCAGCCGAGCCCTTGACCGTTGCCTGACCCGCTGAGTCAACGGTCAAAACGGCAGCGCCGAAGGACGCATCGGTGACGAAGAGCGAAGACGGGTCGTTGGGAATTATGGCCGAACCAAACAGCACAGCCGTGCCGTCCGGCGAGCTATGCACATCCTGCGTGGAGAGCGCAGCACTGCCCTGTTCATCCTGAACCGGAAATACGGAAAGGAAACCAGTGTTGTTGACAGCTGGATCGCCCTTAACTGTAGTAAACAGAACCGACTCATCCGCTGAGAAGAAAGTCTGAGACACAGTGTTGAGCGGTCCTACAGGTGGAGTCGTCTGTCCAAGGTCAAAAGCACGCAGGTCGTCCATAACTCCCAGTCCCCTTTCCTCTGAGAAAATCGCACAGGAAATTCCGGCCAAAGCACCCGTGGTGCCGACACAAGCGAGTTTGTTCTTGGCCGATGCGGCGACTGTGTTAGGGAACTCGCCCGGTACGGCGACGGGCTTTCCCTTGCAGCTCAAGGCCGTGGCGTCATCGGCCGAAATGGCCATCATGGTGAGTGTGTTGGAGCCTGCGTTGACGGCGAACAGGTTCTATGAAGGCGAGGTGTTAGTGAGATGGTTCGCTGCACAGATGTGGAGGGAGGATGGAAACTTACATTTCCTACAACTGTCAATGCAGACTGTCCTACGAGTGCGTCCGACGCTGCTGGCTTGCCATCTTCATCCACGGCTACGGATCCTGCGCCGCCTGTCTTTGCCAGTTTACCTGCGGATAACGTGCCATCGGCTCCAATGGGTAGGGCGACTACAGCGTTTTCGGCATCATTGGTGAGGAAATAGATTGCTTTGTCGACTTTGGGGGATGGTTGCTGGCCTTGCTGCATGCAGCTCATACTGTCCTGTTGTTGCTGGCCTTTGCCGTCCGCTTCGGCACCATGTCGATGATGCGGAGCCGCTGCTATCATTGAAGGTAGAAGACCAAGAAGAAGAGTAGTAGGATACATCGTGACGGAGTGGTGTTGAAAATAGATCTCTTAAATTATTCGAAGCTGAGGGAGGGATAATAAGACAGTGAAAAGTGAAAAGTAAAGATACAACTCTGACCAGAGAGTAGGGCGAAAGGGTATTATATGGTGAGTAGAATAGTCCAGCTGATCTGTAGAATGAAGACCCTTCACCTGTCCCGACATATGATGGTCTTTATACCTGACCTCCGCCTCAGTAAGCCGCCACCGAGTATCTACCCAAACACCTGACAACATCGGTGTTACCACCACGCAAACATCCCTTCTAGATTACCCGATCACAATTACTCCAATTGGTCTAGTCCCTCCTTTCCCCCGTGAGCAAAGCCTGAGGATACACATCCAGCATTAAGCCCCATCCTGTCCCGCAGCCAAACCCGTACGAGCCAAGTGATAGGTATGACAGCCAGTAAGGCAGGAGAAAATCCGCGGCTACATTCTTCAAAAGGTTAGACACAGGGCCGCTACGCCGACCGAACAACATTCAAAGGTGCCAGTGCCCAAGGCGCGGATCCACGACTAATTGCGAAACAGAGCCTGTGTCAAGGGAACGATGAAGCGAGAGAGAGAAGAAAGTCGATCTTTACCCAAACGCGTAATTTTGATTCTGGAAGCAAGATTACTAGAAAAAGTTAGTCAGGGTTGGTTGGACAGGGGTGCGCGATCTGGAGGTGGGGGGCGTTCGCGCCAAATCTGACATGTGTGTCTCAGCCTGCGGTTTCTGAGGCCGAACCGCCGGCCCGATGGGCGTTGGCGCGACAAGTTGGAGATTGAACACGGGGTGTTGGGATTGGGAGTGGCATGCGTTTAGGCAGTAAGATTGGAGCTTTTGGTCATTTCATGTTCGCTTGCTTTAGGTGTCGTTATGCGCGCGTTCGTGACTTTGATCGCTTGCAATCATTGTTTTCTGTGGGCGTTTGACGTGCTTGTACGAACGTCGTTACACTGGGAGTCAGCATATGCTGACTGACATGCGCATTCCTCATCTTTTCTTCATTCTGCTGTAAACGCTGAAACGTCCCTGTAGAAGCCAAACCTGACCCAATGAGGAAATTCACTTTCAAGCCGTTCAGAGGCGATAAGGCGTTTTCGACTGATGGTACGTTGTAAACATCTAGCCCTTGGGCTAATCTGAGTCGCAAGGAAGACACTATAGGTTGGACATTTACATTCTTGTGCTTTCTGACGCGCCATTTGCAGAGACGGCGGAGTCGCGGAATCCAGGACAGAAGCGAAGAGATCAGGTCCGGCGGGCACAAAAGTACGTTTAGTAGAACTTTCTATTCCCTTGCTCCATCTTTATATACAAATTCTTCTGTATAAAATAGCATGCATACCACCACTTGTTTACACCCTTCTACCATCTAACCAAAAACCTCCCTGATCCCAGAACCCATCGCGAGCGAAAAGAAGCCTACACTGTATCCCTAGAAAGCGAAGTCGTGCGCCTCCGCGCCAACGAAGCGCGTCTCGAGTCCGAAACGCGAGCGTTCTACTCTGAGGTCAACGTGCTGAAGAGAGTGTTGACACACCATGGTATTCCGATCCCAGCAGAGACAAGAGACTATCACAACGATAGTGCTGTGACAAATTCGACTGCTAGTCCAGGAAGCAGCAGTGGCACGACGACGACGGATGATAAGATCACACTGGCTGTAGCGCAGTTTCAAGGAGAAGACGGCAACAAGAAGAAGAATAGAAGGAAAAGGATACACGTCCGGCAGCAGCAGCATAGAGGAATAAGAGGCGTAAACCATACATCACCCGTAGTAAACTTCTCCCAACTCATCTCGCCTCCACTGTCAGGCTCCGCACCACCGCACACCCTACTGCTCCCTGGACCAGGATACGGCGTGGTGGGCACGCCACCATGCATCGGCAATCTGGATGCAGAAGTTGTAGGCATGGACTTCGTGCTTACCCTCGAGTCACCGTGTTTACCACATATCGACGTCGACGTTTCGCCCACGACTACCGTTGCCACCGCTTCATCCCTGACCCCTGAGACGACACCGGATCCATCAATAACAACAGGCCACGCTCTCACACTATCTGCTTGCGTCTTCCACACGCATCCCTCCCCAGCCGGTCATCGCCAGCACTCCTCGACTGCGTGGCACGTCCCGCGCGCCAGCCTGTCACAGCTACTCGTGCTCTCTTCTAGTATTCCGCTGGACGATAGTGAGGTCACACCCGTGCAAGCGTGGGAGTACGTGAGGCGGCAAGAAGGGTTCTTAGCACTGGAAGTGAGTCGGTGGGAGGGTCTGAAGGAGAAGTTGGTCGCTGGGGTTAAGTGCTATGGGTTTGGGGGTGTGATGGAGAGGGAGGTGCTGGAGAATGCGGTTTTCGAAGCGTTTGTTGTGGGGAGGGTGTTTCGAGGTGGGGGAATGGGGGTGGAAAAGTGATATGATCATCATGAAATCTTACTGCTTTGTTGCGGACTTTTTTTTTCTTTCGATACCAATCTTGCGCTTTGAGCGCTTCGTTGTATATCAAGATTATTCCTTTTACATATTGTTACAATCATCTACATCATCGCATTTTGTGACTCAAGGCAAAGGTCATGGAATCAACCAGCCTTCTGGAATTTTAAACACATCATTTCATTTCTCATCACAGGCCAACGGTATGTAGCCTGCGCATGTGTTTCCGGGTATCGGGACCAGAAGCAGGTGGGAACGCGTCTCCAGCGGTTGGGCGCGGTCGATGCATCTGTTGTGCTGGTGTAGGAGGGGTGGCAGGCCTGCCCGTCTCGGTAGGCTGCTTGGTCACCCCCTGTGGCGTACGTCGCGCTTCATAATCGCTCTCCTCCACATCTTCTTCAAGGTCCTCGATGTCTTCTTCTAGCTCTCTCAGCGCTTCATCGGCGGTCTTGTCTTTCCTCTGATGTGTCCTCACCACACCGCCCCATAGTGTCTCCAGGTCCGTCTCTGCTCTCTTCTCCTCGGTGAACATCTGCACCACAACGTTGACGCCGGGCTTGACATCTCTAAAACCAACAAATTCCTTGACGTCATCGCCGGGCATGTGTGTGTCTTCGGGATGCGCCTCGAGCCTGCCTAGGGTGCAGCAGATCCAGCCGGTGCGGATACCATCATCGATATTGCCCTCAGGTATTGTTCCACCAACGTTGGCTAACATCCTCATTCGCTTCGCCTTCCTCCTAAGCTTAATTTTCAGCTCATTCCGACCTAGCAAACCCGCCGCGTTTGCCTTCAAGCCGTGTTCTCTTCGCAGGTATCGGCAGAACCTGTCGGCTGCTACGTGTAGATGCTTCTCGGATCGTGCCGTCGCAATAATCATGATCAACTTGGCACCGAGCGCAGGTGGGGGATCGAGATCCCGTAGGTCGAGTAATTGGAGATCATCAAGACCAGCTGTGACGGAGACATACTCAAGGAGGGTCTCGAGGAGCGGGGGCGGGTTCGGCGGCAGATCGGGTATTTCGGCGGGTTGTTGGACAGGCGACTGCACTGAAGACTGCTGTCTAAGGTACCATGGAATGGAAGCTTCTTTAGCAGGAGGGTTGGGCGCTGTGGAGGGGTCACTTTCGGTAGCGGCTTCGGAGACAGTCTCTTCTAACTCGTCGACTGGAATTGTCGCGGGGTCATGCGATTCGGGATCGACGGTCGTACGCTTTGCATTGTCATGTAGAAAGGCGAAATCGGGGTCCGCTGCAGTGGCGTCGTTCTCTTGAACACTTCTAGGTGCGCTCGTGCTGAAGGCGCATTGTGAAAGTTTCGGGGGCGAGGCGCGCGACGTTACGCGGCTGGATACCGGTATCGCTGTCGAGGGGCGTGCAGCAATGTTCCGGCAGGCATTGCAGACAAATCTCGACGAAGCTGCTCTTGAAAGCGACATATTGGGGTGCGAGGTACGTGACGCTGCATGGGTGTTGTGTCTCCAACATTTCACAATGACATCGGCCTTTTGCTACCCCTGCTAGCGCATAGGAGCCAGACGCGAAGTCCGCATCTCAAACCTTTAGGATCGCAATTCGAAAGCAAGCAGAAGCATTCAGTGAATTAAATTCCTCTGGTAACATGTAGCTCGGGGCCAGATGGGCATATCAAAACTGCTAATCGATGTTGAGAGCACCGTCTAGCCTTACCATGTGCATCGGGCTGATTGTATATATGACTGAGTTTGGAATTACTGCTACTGCTGTCGCCTGAGTCGAAGCTGATGGTATGACATTGGGAAGTAAGCAAGTGGTTCAAGCATGTTCTGGGTGATGCGGCTCGTGGCTGGGGTGGCGTTGTCGTGAGGCGTCCGGCCGTGAAAGCCCACCACGTGACGATAAGGCTTATCAGTCCGGCGAACGTCAGAAGCGGGCAGGAAATTTTGGCGGGGTCCAAGTCCACGGGTGAATTTCCAAGCAGTCTCGCCACCGTCTTCGACTCATATGCACTCACAAGTTTTCTCGTCGTTTTATACCCATACATTTTCCTTCTAGATATCTGGAAGGACCTGAATCAACTGAGAAACCAATACCCGCCGAAATCTCATCGCACAGATGGACGGCACAATGACGGATGCTCAGCGCTCCTTTGCGCCAGAGCCCAAGAACGCAGCGACGATTCTCTGCGCTGACTGCGGTGCGCCTGTTGACGGCACCATATCTGGCGCCTTCTGCTACGACTGCATAAAACTCAAAACTGATGTCACCGGCGGCATCCAACGCGAGGCAATCCTGCTCATGTGCCGGGACTGCGATCGATGGCTCTCTCCTCCCACAACCTGGGTCGTCGCGCCCCCAGAGTCGCGCGAACTGCTCGCCCTCTGCCTCCGAAAACTGCGCGGGCTGAACAAGTTGAGGATCATCGATGCGAACTTCATCTGGACGGAGCCGCACAGCAGGAGAATAAAGGTCAAGATCACAGTGCAGTCGGAACTCAATGAGGGTGCCATCATGCAACAGAGTTTTGAGGTGGAATACACTCAAAATTACAACCAGTGCCCCGACTGCGCAAAGAGTTACACACATAATACTTGGAGGGCTTGCGTGCAAGTCCGACAAAAGGTCCCTCACAAGAGGACGTTCCTGTACTTGGAGCAGTTGATCTTGAAGCATGGAGCACACAAGGACACCATCAATATCAAGGAAGTACACGACGGTATCGACTTCTTCTTTGCACAGAGGAATCACGCGGTAGCTTTCTGCGACTTTCTGAAAGCTGTTATCCCTGTCAACATCAAGAGGTCCGAAGAACTCATCTCTCACGACATCCACACCTCGACCAAGAACTACAAGTTCTCCTTCTCGTGCGAGATTGTTCCCATCTGTAAAGACGATCTTGTCGTACTTCCCATCCCGCTTGCGAAGAAGATTGGCAACATTGCGCCCCTTACCCTCTGCTCGCGCATTGGTACTGCTATCCAACTACTCGACCCTGCGACACTACAGACCGCCGATGTCGCTACAGACATCTATTGGCGCACACCATTCCGGCCGCTTGCAGACGTGCAAGAGCTGACCGAGTTTGTCGTTCTGGATATTGAGCCCTTGGGCAAGCAGTCAGGCCGCAACTTCCTCGCTGAGGCGACCGTAGCTCGTGCATCCGACATGGGCGTCAATGACACCACCTACTATTGCCGAACACACCTAGGTGGTATCCTGCACGTTGGTGACTCAGTCATGGGCTACCTACTCGCCAACACTAACTTCAACAACGACCTCTTTGATGTACTTGAGCAGAACAACAAGTACGCATCGGCCATTCCTGATGTTGTCCTTGTCAAGAAGTACTACCAACGCTCCAAGAAGAACAAGAACAAGCGCAACTGGCGCGTCAAGCGTATGAACAAGGAGGAGGGCGAGATGCTGCCCCGCAAGCAGGACCAAGAGAAGATGGAGCGCGACTTTGAGATGTTCTTGCAGGATGTCGAAGAGGACCAGGATCTGCGACAGACGATGGCACTGTACAAGGCTCAACAGGAGCAGAAGCAGCGCGACGCAGACGCCATGGAGACGGAGAGTAGTCTCGGCGACGATGAGGACGAAGGAATTCAGATTCCGATGGATCAACTGCTGGACGACTTTGAGGAGATGAAGATGGAAGATTAGATGCGGAGCTGTAGTGGCTTTGCGACTCGATCATCTGGCGTTGTTTTGCTGCATTTCAAGGCGTTTGCAATGGGAAAGTGGGGATTACTGTCTCTTGCACCTAAAAGAGTGCTATGAGTCGCGGTAGTCGTTACGAATTCAGTACGGTCCTTGATGGCCAATCTAAGAAAAGCCGAGTAGTCAGGTTTTACCTTTGTTCATGCCGCAGTTTTGAAGGCGACGCCCCGAGATCGCGCAATATCCACTAACCCCACCAGCAACTGTGGAGACATGAGGTGAAATTCCAGGGCCCAGCAAGGCGGATCAAGCCAGTTTTGCTTTTGCCGCGGCTGTTTGTGACGCGATCCCGAGTCGCGAGGTAGGCGCGATACCATGTGACAGTCCTGATCACGGCTCACCTCACTGAACATCGTCAACATCCTCCCAATCACACTCACGTGTCGCACCATAAGCCTCATTCCAGCGGTGCATCACCCTCTGACTGCGCTCGCAATTCGAGGTTAGTACTGCGACAGAGCAGGACGAAATTTTGTACATCATCTCGTGGATCCTTTGCGTGGCCGTCTCAGGCAGTGACAACCTTCGTGGCGTCGCCGGAAGCTTGTAACCTACAACTAGTGCAGTGCTAAACCTTTGACAGCGCTCCTCAACCGTCCGGAGACAGGTGTTGCCGTGTCTCATAATCAGGGGCGACAACATGGCGCTGTACCTTACAGCACCTGGCAAAAATACAACAGTCCCAACAATGCGGTATCTTTGCCAAAAAGTACATGGCATATTCACTTGGTTTTTCTGATTGTTTTCGGAAGCTTGCGCCAAGCTATAAGCAGTCTAGAAAGGGTTCTAGAGGCTGAGTCTACGCTTACCGGCGACTCGCGCGTCGCACCATCGCCGCAATCAGATGCCTGGACGGCATGCCACCCCCGTCTTAGATCACGAAGATCGCCTCTGCCGGACGCGCTTAGGGCCAATTGCGAAAGATTTCCGGACCCTTCTCCACTAGGAGGGCTTCCCACATCCTTCGAGATTAGAAGAGCCCAGACATCGGCAGAAGAGAACTAGGATGATCCTGCTGCGGCTGGCAACTCAATTCAATCAAACGTCAAAGCCCACCCGAAGTGCTGTTTGCGCAAGCTGGTTCCTGTAACTTCAACACTTGGTGCCCATCACCATGTACATCGAGACACAACAAGCAACGATACATTTCGCCACCGTTTAAATCCTTGGTTCTCCCATCCGCCGGCGGACCTTCATTTCTGGCACCTGTACCGAGTTAATTGGCAGGACGAATACGACACCAGTCATGGTTGACGAATTCACTTCCATCATCGGTGTGATGATGCAGACCCCTCCGAATCCGAACGACCCCCTTCCATTGGCCAATCAAAAGGGAACAATGTTTGGGGTCACTATTCCTTTCCACGTACGTACCTCGCCACAACGGCATGATTGACAAACTGACGACTTCAGGTGTTGTGCTGGACTTTTGTGGCCATTCGTCTACATACACGAATCTGGGTGGTTCGCGAGCCCGGGTTAGATGATGTTTTCGTGGTGCTGGCGGCTCTGTTCAACCTCATTTCACTGATTACATTCCTTCATGGTATGCGTCATGAGCCATTTGCGATGTGAATTTCGCTGACAAGCAATGCAGGTACTACATATGGTATGGGTCACCACCTAATCTATATCTTTGATGTACTACGGCCAACCATGATGTGGCTCTACATCACCAACGCTGCATATCATACCACAACGGCCTTTATTAAGATTTCTTTGCTCCTGCAATACTTGAGACTATTCGTCGAAGGCACGCGCCGCACAATCAGTATTATTCTCCTCGCGTTGGTCATCGCCTGGGGATTGGTCTTCTCATTCATGGCTTGGGTGCCTTGCTTCCCGGTGTCCGGCTTTTGGGATAGGAAAAATGGAGCCACGTGCTATGGGTTTGGATACCGTACAGTGAACGAGGCAAAATACTCGGTCCTCTCATTCGCCGGAACAAACATGTTGTTCGACATTGCCATCTTTCTCGTCCCGCTCACGGAATACTTCCGAAAAGACTTGAGGCGAAAGCAGGTTCTTGCTATGACTGGCCTATTCACCCTAGGTGCAATGTAAGTCGGCAGATTTGAATGATCTCGATTGAAGCTGACAGATGTAGTGTCGTTTTAATGGCTGTCCTCCGCCTCTGGAGTACATTCAAACACAGCCAAAGCACAGTGCAAAGCTTTGATTTTACTTGGGTACGTCTTGGATACATAAAGTGCTTGCCAGACGCATACTAATACCCCATCAGTGGTACCCGGAAGTCCTCATCATCTCCTGCCTCGAAATCGACTTCGCAATCATGTGCGCCTCTATGCCCATCTTTTGGCCCATCGTCATCGCCAATTGGAGCCATATCTTCATCACCAACGAAGTGCGCGTCACGTCTCACGAACGCCTTGCTAGCGATAGCCGTGATAACTTTGAGCTTAGCAGGCGAAACTCTGGAAGGAGCGCTACCGGTAGCACGAAAGGGTTGACAAGAGTAGGGAGTGAAGGCCAGTCTCCTTACTACAAAGGCTATGATCCTGAGACTGGCAAGGACGAGCGATTTGCAGTCATGCAGGTCGAGGTTCAGCCTCATGCACAAAAGTCACGTTTGTTGTAATGATCATGTTCATCTTGTCACAAATTTGTTTTCGTCATTCTCTCGCCTTGCTGTCTTTTCGCATACCTTTTGCTTGTCCCCGACTCACCTACTTCGCAACTCGCCTTGTTTTCGTCTTTAGCGATAATTTCCTTGGCATCGTCGTCGATCGCGATGATCAGCAGGGTGCAGCTGACTATCACCGGCTTTGATTCCGTCACTACGGCCCGCTAACACTCCTAGCTCCCACCCCCAAATCCTCTCGCCCGCACCTGAACCTTCTTTACGTTCGGCGACTTTTGGAGGATTGCACAACGAAGTATGGTAAATGAGAGGTCGGACGCCGAACGAAACGCAAATTCGAAGAAAAAGACGTGGAGTTACGCAGCGTGGTCTTCTGGAAGAAGCAAACTCCGGGCGGATATTAATAGAAGGCAAGGCGAGAAACAAAGGCTCGCGGTCTTACACGCGCGCCCAGGAATGAACAGGTACTCATGAGTTCCTCGTCTCGCGCCGTCCTCGCCATCAACATCGCGGGCGCTGGTTTCATCGACGTAGATCTTGTCCTGTTTTCTCCCCTCCGCCCTCCTTCATGCGCTCGGAAAATAAACCAACAAAACAACGTCAACACGAAACATTGAGTTTTGCCTCTTGCCGAGATCAGCATTTTTCGTTTTTTTGGCCCTTTTTCAGCTCAGCTCAGCTTAGCCTAGTCCCAGCCCAGCCCATCGGCACTCCTTCCTGTAAGCTTTCGGCAAGTTCGTGCAGATTTTCGCCGGACCGTAAACTTTATTTTCTTAGGGGGGCTGACACCACCACCACTACCTCTAGAACGTCTGGTGGAAGGGGGTGTAGCAATGGGCGGTGAGGCTTATCACCGGAAGGCTGGGGAATAAGACTTGGGTTTTTAGCTTTTGGGGGAGGCGGAGGGAAGGGGCGGAAAAGACATTAGTGAACATGGCCAAAGTTTTCATGGTGAGAAAATGTGTTGATAGAAGAGGGAAGAGGTGGAGGTTGGAGAGGAGGGTTATGTACTCGCTGTTTGATTTGCGAAATGTCGTCCGGGGAAATACAGAAGTACAAAGACAATCTCTCATCTGTTGTACGGAGCGGGCTTTCGCAAGAACAAGACACAATTTGGTTCTGCGCCCTGGCGTACCGCTCTTCTCATGCGTGGGCGGATTCCCGGTTTTCTTTTTCGCAAGCTGTTTTGTCACACTCCTAGCAAAGCAGACGACGTACAAATCAGGTGGGTGTTATATTTCACCCGGGAAACATCATCAGGTGGCATCTCAGTTTGAGTACAAACAAAACTGGATGATCGTGATTTTTACAGTCTTAAAATGGCTCCCGCGGAACCGGTCGCATGTGAACGGCGCCGGGTCTTTTTCGTTCAAACACCGGAAAGCTAGACAAATTATTTAGTGGAAAACTTTAGAGAGACGAACACCGAGAACGCTTTCTCTTGGAGTTTTGGTAGAAGGAACAGTGCCGTGATGCAG
Organism: Stemphylium vesicarium; assembly: GCA_004380135.1. NCBI lineage: Eukaryota > Fungi > Ascomycota > Dothideomycetes > Pleosporales > Pleosporaceae > Stemphylium > Stemphylium vesicarium. The sequence goes on from QXCR01000073.1 coordinate 103,636, forward strand.
GAGAAGAAGAAGATTGCAAGAGGGGGATTTATATGCACCAGCTGTGGAGCTACTACTAGAGCGCGTTTTGCAGGAGAAGAGTTCTGGAATGGGCACATGACATGGTATCCAAAACCTTTCTTCTTTTTTCACATAGAGATAGTGAAGAAATCTCTTCCCACCCAACATCACCGTATCTCCTGTGTTCTTTTGACTCGACGCACAACACACACATGTATAGTTTTTAGGAGCGTTTCTGCAAGCAACGACCGCACTTTTAGCGTGTGCGAATGAACATTAAGAGTATTTTACGAGAAGACGAACAGAAGAGCCCACCATATACGGATAATTTGAGGAAATTTTGGACAACCAGTCATCGAGAGATATCGTATCTTTTTGGGAGCTGCTGTTGAAGCAGGACATTTGACGGAAGGGTTGAATAAGAGAAAGGGCGGGTAGCTTTATACACCCACAGAAGGGCCAGAGGAAATGTTTGGCTGAGAATGCTTGGTTCAAAGACATGCCGCCGTAGAGTCCTTGGTTTGGTTCTGTGTTGGAATGTGCACATAAGATCTTGACTCTTGAACAGTACGGAGGATATGTGAGTCTTTCCAAAAGATAACAAATGAGTACAGGTAACTGGATGAACCTTAACATTGCACGCTGGTCTTCAGCCAACCATCGTCAAGGTAGCACTTAATTCTTTTTCCTGTATGTAATGTCTTTGCAAAGCTGATACAACCACGTAGATGACCACATTGGAGATTTCCAGAAGACGGAAGACATTTTGAGGAATTTGTGTCAATTTCGTAGATGGAAGTAAACTGCAGTGATAGCAAGAGTCGACAAAGTTGAGCGAGAGCTGCTCTATATGTACTTGGTCACGTGAAAGATGGGCATAGTCTCGAGGGTAAAAGTCACATCTAGATGCGTTCATGTTTTGAACCTTAAGCTACTGCATTGGCTCAAAGCCCTGAACAAATACCGTCGATGTTACCCTTTGCTCGGGAAGAAAGACACGTGCTATTTCGACACAATCAAGCTTTCTAGGCTGCCTTGTTCTCCTCTAGTTTCTCATCTGGCGTTTTGTCCATCGTTTCCTCATGTTTCTTTGATCGAACATCCTTCCACCCCATACCCAGACTCATCAAGGCAGCCAACGCCGAGATGCCCACCAAGAAGTAAAATACATTCCGTAGACTCTCCGAATATGCTCTCAGAATTCCGACCGGCTCGCCTTCGCCTCCAGCTGGGACAAGGGAGCGGACGGCGTCAGCACCGGAGCCAGCATTGAGTGCTGCTTGTGGCGATACCGAAGGCGCATACCGGGGTATGACAGAAGTAAGCGTTTGTGAGAAGATGGTGTTGGCGATCACGATCGCGATGGAAGCGCCGAGATTTTGGAAGAAGATTAGACAGGCGAGGGCGACCGGGTATTGGGCGGGTAGGACTGCGTTTTGCGTTGCGATGATCGCCTAGCTTTGTTAGCAGAAGCCGAAAACGGCGGTGTGTTACCGATACATACAATTTGCATCGCAATTCCGCGGCCAGCTCCCAAGATGATTTGAAAGCCAATCCATTGCGCAGTGTTGGTTGATGCGGTGAAAGTGGAGACAAGGCCATTGCCTATAGTAATGACGATGGCACCAGCCAATCCCCAGGGGAGATAGTATCCTGTACGTGAAACTGATACATGTTAGCTTGTGAAAATTCATTTACCCAGTATTGGCTGTGTCTTACCGGCGGTACCCGTACCAATGATGAGGAGCAGCTGACTCAAGATACCTGGAAGTGTATGAACACCACTGTCTGTCGGGCCATCGCCCTTCACAGCTTGGAAGTATGTCGGAATCCAATTACTAGCTGTGAGCATACAGATCATAGTGCAGCTCCCGTACAAGCAGCTAGCCCATACAATTCGCTTCCCAAGAAGATTGCCTGGGAGCATCGATTTGTCGCCTGTTTTGTATTCCCAGAATACAAATACAATAGCAGATACGCCAGCTCCGCATAGCAAGCCAATGATCGTAGGAGAGCCCCAGGAATATGTATCACCGCTTCCTAACTGGAGCGCAAGAAGCAGCATGATGGACGCGGGTACGAAGAGGGTGAAGCCAACGAGATCGAGCTGGGGTATGACGGTTCGGACGAGAGTCGTAGAGAGTGGTGACTTTCGCGTGACCTCGGGGATTTGGATGATAAGAACTAGCAGCGCCGTTGCTCCGCCGATGGGTAGATTCATGTAAAAGCCTGCGCAGAGATCTTGATTAGCAATTGGGCTTTAAACAGAATGTACGGGGGGCACCTACACCATCGCCATGTCATATGCTCGGTGAGAGCGCCTCCAACTAACGGGCCCGTGACGATCCCAAGTTGAGCAGCTGCTCGCTTTGTCAACGACCATGCACATATGGCTCAATGGTTGTTGAACTTACTTCCTAAGAGGAAACCGGTATACACTACCGAGGCATGTCAGCGACAGTCGCAGAAGGACTCTTGAACTACGAACGTACTTGGAGCTTTCTCGCGTGGCACAGCACCCGATATTATCGTCATTGCCCCATTGGAAATACCGGAAGCACCCAACCCGGCAATTGCTCTGCCTGCTATAAAGATTGCCGAGGAGTTCGCAGTGCCGCATACCAGCGAGCCGATTTCAAATAGGAAAACAAACATGAGGAAGACCGCCTGCGACAGTATTAGATAAATACAGTACAAGAACGTTCCGGTGGTACTTACCTTGTTGTTGAAGTGGACGTACAGTTTACCAGAAAGAGGCTGCAAAGTCGCCCTGAATCGGAGTCAGCGGGCTTCAGAAATATAAAGCAGCTGAAAAGGAATGCGTAGTAAATAGAGGTAGTGGCAACATACGAGGCGAGCGTATATGCTCCAACATACCACCCAACATCGTGGAGAGAATGGAACTCAGTCGTGATGCGTGGGATAGCCTAGAAGCGTCAGCGAAGGGAATTTGCGCGAATTGGACGACGCCGTAACGTACCGTGCCAATGATCGATGTGTCGAGTAGGACTAGAAACGCGACGAGCGTCAAACTCGCTAGGAGCGTGAATAGTTTCAGTCCGGCGAGGTAATGTTTCGATTGAGCAGCCTCAGCTATGCTGGAAGTCATGGATGTCGGCATTGTTAGCCTTTCGCGTACCTGCGGAATCGGATGGATGATGTTGATAAGGGAAGTCACACGCAGAGGGATGGAAGGAGCTGATGGGTATTGAAACTCGAAGTGCAAGGAAATAGCGTAAATGAGTGACTAGGATGTGGTAGGGGCAAAGCTTTTAAGGCCTGGCGAGTTCTTCCAAAACAATCTTGGTGTATTCGACACAGGCACATGCATACGGGTTTCGGAATTCGATGTTGCGATATTAGACAGCCACAACAGAAGCTTTGGCAACTACAACAACATGAACGTGAGGATCAGCGAGTTATTCCGGATAGCGAACGATTTCCCCTTGATGATGAACCTCACTCATTTGACACCTTGATTCGTGTATGATGAGTGCATGAATTCCGATCATATTGCGATGCGTTTTTGGGCCTTTGGCGCATAACATGGGTATACCGTGAACGACTTGATGTATTCTATACTACCCTGGCAGCTTCAGAAGTTGAAAGGACCGGATAGCCAAAAGTCGTCCGAGAAGTCTAGCATTGAGAGATCGGAGCCGGCTCCGTCATTCCATCCCATCATTGCCCCTGCATCGCCTTCAGCCGCACCTTGCGGAGCTCCGGGAATCGCCCAACTCGGTGCTGTCGCACGGAGTATCTCTGCAGCAGCAGAGAAGACGCTTTCTTCGCCTGTTTCTTCTTTATACATTTCATTGGCTCGTTCTGCCATCTCCGCTAGCTGCTCGAGGCATTGTACGATATCTATTGTCCTAGTAATGATTGTCGGATCCCAGCCAGGTATTCCTTTGAAGGTTGCGAGCTTGTGAAGGATCTTGAGACAGTAAGGGAATATCAGCATGGATGGTGAAGCGAGGCTCCGTATGTCGCAAGCAAGCGTATGATCTCTACAAGCTTTGCAAGTCTCAAGACATGCCATGAAGTACTGTATGCGTCTGGCGTCGAAGTCGTAGTGTTGTACTGACGCCGTCGGCTCGCTTGAGGGGGAAGATTGTAGGAGTGCGAGCTCGTAGATAGCAACCTGGGCCGTGTGGGTAAAACCAATAATGGCACCTGAATATCGTTAAGTATCGTAAAGGGGAAAAGAAGAGAAAACTTACTATGCTGCAGTTGTTCGGGAAATAATGTGGCCATGAAACTGCTTAATGCTAGTTTCATTGGCTCGATGGCTACCAGAGCGTGACTGACCGTACTCGGGTCATCCAGAGCTCTTCGGTGCACATCTGTCGCCGTGCTTGCAATCTTTAATAGGCGTGCTGCAGCAATAAGAATGGCATCGGCATCACTTTCTTGGCCCTCGCTGAGGCTGTTGCACGCTTCCTCATGTTGTGTCGACCAAGGGACGATATCGTATTTGAAGCTCGTGGATACGCTTCAAAAATTAGTTATGTTGAAGTTGAATCGCAACCCGCTTACTTAGTACTGAGAGCGAATACAGCAAGTAATGCTCTGCTGCCTTCGTTTGACCTCGCTCCCCAACTTTCGAGATGGGGGCCCAAGCTGGGACATCCCGACGGGTTCGCTGGCTTGTCCAGACGTAGGTCAGTGACGAGTGATCGCGCGAGACTGCACAATGTGCCCAAGAACTGTTTTCCGTGTGTGAAGTACGTTGACCTGGAAGTCAGTGATGCTAGGCAGAAATGTAAAGGCATCTTACCAGGCTATGCACATCATGACAGTCAATAATAAGTCTATGCTCCTTTCTCCCTCTACCAAAATCTTCGTGGCCAACATTTCCCGTAAGCCTTTGGCCATTCCACTTTGTCGAGTGATGGCCTTTGTGCATGCAGTACGGATGGCCAAACAGAGTATTGGCTTGTGAAACTGAAAATCGCCCGCGGTGGTATCTTCGGACAAGTACATGAAAGGGAAATATTTCAAATAGTTAGCCCGGAAGTCGGCGAGTTGTGAATTTGTCAAACGTTCGCTGAGAGCGGATTCGACGTCGTTCCTCCACTGTGTGGTAGAATCAGGAGTCAAGATGGAAGGGTTGTCAGGTGACGCCTGGGATGTCGACACGCGATGTGCTCGAAGCAGTGACGCAACTTCATCAAGCTTCTCTTCTAATCTTGATCGTTTCGAGGCGGGGATTGTGTTCGCATTGCTTTTTCGTATCGACGAGGATGCTGTACACTCCTTTCCAAGGCGATGGCACCTATCGGCGTTAACCTAGTGCTTACGTATGGCAAGCGTGGAACGACGTTGGAAAACACTCCAATGCATCCACAAAGTTCATAGGAGACGGCGGAGTCCCAAGATTCCGTAGAGTGACATACCTTTCGCACACACCTCCCTCACGTATCATGCAACGGCATTTCGCCTTCACGCAGTTCCTGCACGCTTGACCATACGGTGCAGGGGTCTTGCGTACGATAAAGTCCATAATGAATTTCGGCTTGCATCACATGCTTTGCGTCGACGCGAGGAGGCATTGTGGAGACTGGAGTGTCGTGTGGAATGTTAGAGCTGAATCCCGTACGAAACCCGGCGGGACGGGATTCGGAAATTGGGCCGACCCACTTCGCCACACTCCTTACCACAATACCATTGCCGGGCTCTAACCCACACCAAATGCAAACAACAACACGGGGGGTTGCGAAAATCTTTTACATCGTTTGATCTTGTTTTGCTCGACAGAATCATGTACAGGGTATCGAAACTCCTAGTCCCAACCCAAATTCCCCCTTGACGCCAAACCCATATTAACAGCGTCCGCGCATCTCGTCATTGCGACGCCTAATCCTGCACCCTTCCTTTACCCTTTTTCAGGCTTTCAAACTCTTTGATGAGCTCTCTGACATTGAAGTCGGCCTCTGACTTTCCTCCCAGCCATTCGCTCTCCACCAATTTAGATGCCCTGATACGCTTCCGCGTACCACTCTTGGCCAAATACTTCAGGCTCTTCACAATGCCGTCTCCAGGGTATGCCACAATACCCAGCGTTGCAGCACTGGTCTTGGTCAAAAGGCCAGCTATACCCTTTCCGAATCCCTTGGCGTATCCAATCCCACCCTCTTTCTTGCCACCTTCGTAGGTTTGGCGGAAAGGGTCTGATAGGCCATCTGCCATACCATAGACGAAGTTCTTACCACCAACCTGGAGGCCTGAAAGGGCTCCAGTAACCTTGCCGTGGTCTTTGACTTCCTCGCCATAGAGTTTAGGAACGTTGCGGAAGCCCTCTGTGGTGGCAAGCGGCAGGTCTACGATGACGCCTTTATAGAATGCGCCGACAAACTTGCCAAAGCCTTTCGACACATCGCCAGCCATGCGACCCGCAGACGGTCCATCGCCGTGCTTCTTGGACGATGTCGACGACGAAGAAGAGGCAATCCCAGGCTTGGGCCCAGTAAAGGGATCTATGACCATACCCTTTGCCGCAAGGCCCATGTCGCCTACGATACCGACGCAAGCGGAAGTCGTGCTTGTCACAGGGTCCCAGCGGGGGTTTGTGATGAAGATAGGATACGTTTCGTGGTTTTCCAGATCCGATGGGACAAGTATGCCATTCTCGATCAGAATCTGAGCGGCGATTTTTGAGAGGCGGATTGAGTCCTTTTTTGTTTTCCAAGAGGCTGCCATAGTTGGAATGAGTGCGCATCGCATTGTTTCCATGGGCAGATTGGCGTGGAATGATAGCACAGCTGCTTCAACACCACTCTCGCTCGCCATCTGCGAGGAGAGTCCTCGGGCAGCGTGCTTGGCTTCGCGCGTAAGACAAAAGTGAATAGCTTGCGTCAAGTTCTCTGTTGTAAGGAGCTTGTGATGAATCGGTTGTGGCCCTGCTCCTGCGGCTGCAATCATCTCGCCCCAGAACGGCTGGTCTCCAAAGAAGGGTATCACGAGGGTAGGACAAGCATTACGGAGTCCACATGCAGCTGTTCCTGCTCCGCCATGATGTACTACAGCTGCGACGTGTTGAAAGAGCCATTCGTGGGGGCAATCTCCGATGAACAGGACGTCTTTGTTGTCGTTTGGCTGATCGGCACCAAGATTACTCCATCCCCTGGAGATGATTGCCCGGACGCCTAGTTGTTGCACAGCTTCTAAAATGTTGGCTGTCATCTTCGCGGGATCCTCCAGCACAATACTGCCGAAGCCGATATACACCGGCGGTAGGCCATTGCGCAGGAATCGGTCGATCTCATCAGGCGGGGTGTATGGCGTCGGCTCCCGGAAAAAGAAACCACACACGTCGATGTGCGACGGCCAGTCCGCTGGCTTCGGCACCAATGCTGGCGACCAACAATATGTGAACGGGACTTTGAGCGCAGAGGCAAGGACGGGCCCAACTGATATAGGTACGGCTTCCAAGTCCAGGGCGCGTCGGAAGTCATTGATGACATCGCCCAGTCCCTGCCAAGTGAGGAATTCGACGATCCCGTACGAGGCGTAGTTGATCAGTGCTGGACTAATCACCCCACCTTTGAAGCTCGCCAGTGGGTGAGGGAAAGCTCGTGTACTGCTCCAGGGCATGGTAAACATCAAATGAAGCGGAATTCCAAGCGCTTGCGCGCAGTGCACATGTGCAAAACTAGGCGGGTTGGCGATGATCGCGTCGGCTACGAATGGTCGCTGTGACTGCAGGTCGGGTTCGACGCATGAACGCCAGCAACCGTAAAGCATCTCTGTGATCATTTCTCTTTTGCTCTGGATATCGCCTTCTCGAAGGCTCTTCATCGATGGTATCAAACCAGGGTTCTTGACCATATATGCCACTAGTATACGTTAGCATCCTGCTGTCACTGGGCTTGAGCATGATGACGTACTGAGCTCTTTCGGATCGCCGCCAATCGGATAGAATTCCAAGTTGGATTCATGGACAAAGCTCTCGAAGGTATTGTGAGTTGCTATTCGGACGCGATGACCATGTCTTTGCAGCTCCTGACCCAGAGCGATGAAGGGCTGCACATCACCACGACTGCCCACGACTTGAATGACGATATTCAGGTGGATAGTCCATAGATTAGTAAAGGTATGTCTGCGACTCAATTCTGGCTCTTCTTTGTCGTGCTTTGGAACGAGTTTGACGAGTGTTTTGGTGAGTCGCGAGTTGAGGTCGATTTCGATACGACCGTCGTCTGCTCGACGTCAGCGTAATGAAGCATCACAGATCCAACTTGACCCACTAGTCGCTTTGGTATCCCCGGGCTGAGGTATTGATCCTGTCAATTCTTCCGCGGTATAAGGTGGTGGTGCTTCTTCATCGTGTACGTCATTGTCGTATTCGTATGCCACCGGTATCGGTGCCTGGGTGCTATCTGGCCTTGGTCTCGTCATTTTTAGCGATTGCAAGAGAAAGGAAGAAAAGATGTCTGCGATTTAATGAACTGCGGCGCGCCCAACCTTTAGTACATCAAGTGGTCTCACTAAAAACTTAGATCGATACGGCAAGAGAATAGGAATACGAAATACGTGAGATTGGTTAGTGTCGTCGGGTCCTTCCGTTGGTCTAGCCCAACCGATAAGCTAGCGTGACAAAAATGTGTCAGTGATCGGCCCGCCGAACAGAAACTAAACCGAGAGCTGAGAAGCAAGCCAGCGCAAAACACCACATGCGTATTTCGTACAAGCGCCGCCCTAAAATGCGAGGATTGCCGGTCTGCCGTTTGAGCCCGTTGAAACGGCTCCTTGCACCGCCTCAATCCTGACCTTCAGCCTCCTCTACCTGCGCAATGGCCCACCATCCTCGTACAATGCTCCTTTCTGCAGCCATACCTGTCAATGGCTTCCTCCCCATCTCAAACTGGTGACGCTTTAGTTCGTTTACAACAACCGCTAGTTTTCGCAACCACAGATCCGACGGCGAGCCCTCAAAATGTGGGCCAATGTTCTCTTGTGCCAGCTTTCTTGCGAGATCAGTTTTTTGCTCTCTTAACCAGGGGCTTGTCAAGTTGTTGCGCGCAAGAGTCTGCGAGACCAACATTGTAAAGCAATGTAACAGCGCAAAGAGCTGGGTGTTTTCGAGGTCCGCGGCGTCCTCAAGGTCCTCCCATTGGATGAGGGGTTTACCAACACCAAGGCAGCGATTTCCTTCCCACAAAAGGACGTTTATAGGGAGACTCGTTTTCCTTCTGATAGCGTGGTGGGTATCCCAGAGCAGGAAGCAGAGACGGATGAGTGGGAACGCCATGGGCTCAGGATCGCTCGCACGCGATGCGACGATGGCGTCATGGAACGGCGAAAAGTAATTTCCAGCGCTTGCCGCATCTTGCAAAGCTTTCTGGAGAATGTTGTCACCATCGCTTGTGTAGCACTTGTTGAAAAACTGCATGTGGTCCTTGCGATCGACATCTAGTTCTGTCTCTGCAACGCTGTCGCGCAGTTGTTCAATGAAGGTGTTGAGTTCGGTCCGACGATCGGGCAAAGCGTTGCCAATGTCGCTCAATATCGACATCGCTTTTTGCTCGCTATCGACGTGCGTGATACGTACTTCGCATTCCGGACATTCAGCGCTTGATTGACTGATGCCAGGCACATCAGACCAAGTGTTCTTCAAGTCGACGTCGCCACCATTCAGGATGACGGACAGACATTGGTAGCCAAAGATGTGACCACAAGCTCGTATCGCAGCTGGCGCATGATCCGTAGAGAAGGGCCTGTCACACAGGAAGCAGAACGTAGCGACCTGGAGATAGCTGCTAACATCTCCGGTCATGTCGCTTCGACCCAATCCAACGTTGAAGATTTCGGGTAAGCAGGTGCAAATGATCTACTTGAGGGCAGTCGTGAGAGCAAGTGTATTAACAATGTTGTGAATGATGTCGGACTGCCAAGCTTTGAGGTGAGAATCGTAGAAGCAAGTCGTGGCAAGTTTCTCAAACGCATCCGATTAGTCAGCTAGACGTGCAAAACTCACAAATTTTGTTGGGAAGTCTTCGCGCATCGCTGTTCGCTGTCTGTTACAAGTAGCCTAGGTCTCGATTTCAGGCCATAACCTCCAATGATTCTCGCTTTAAGCGTAGTTCTCATGGCAAAGAAAACACTGCGTTGGCAAGTGCAGAAGGTGCATGGGCTTGTTCTCGCCTATTAGCGACACGAACATCAGAACTAGGGAACAAAAAAAAGAGGATGTTGCTGCAGTATATATTGACGGCGAGTATGTGATAGAATGCTACAAGAGACTAAAGACCGATAGTCTTGCGGCAGGATCTGGCCGCCGAACGAGGGAAAGAACGACACGGATCTAGGGGTTGATGTTTCAACAAAAATTGTTTCCCAGCTTGGCATGCGTGGGCGCCAAAATGCCGCGGAGGTCTTGACTCAGGTTTGTGGCTAAGAAAAAGGGCTAGGGATGCACTCTGGAACGAATTCTTGTAGCTGTATAGTATTCATTCTGCGTCAGATTTCAGACACGACACTTCAATAATATGGGCTACGAATAAGCTTCGCAGCAGAGTTCTGGCAGCTGTCTCCACAGAATTAGCGTTGCGCTAGATTACGTCAGGTAACCAAAGCGCCCAAGTGCCCGTCACCTAGTGTCACCAACCCTCTTTTCCCCACACAACCCACCCCGGAGCATTCTTTGCCATGGCTAGAATCTCAAGCATCGGCGCACAAGTATTATTCCATCCAGTCTTCGTCCCAGGACTCATGCAAAGACACGCTGACCTCGTGTTTCTTTCCCTCGCGCGTGCGCGCGATCTGCTACCGCACAAGTTTCTCCTATTGGTGGTCTTTCTCACGACACACAGCCAAGGCTTTCTACGCGTCGTAGTCAAACAGTGGCGCCAATTCGTATATTGCATTTCCTCTTAAGGATGTTCGGAAACAACATTGCAATCCTTCCGCACTGATGCCCTCGTAGAGAGCCGTCGGCTTTTGGCAATGTACCCAAGACATGTACCCCAGATTGGCATGCACATCGGGGCCTTATAGAGTTTTACTCAGGTGATAGCTCACAAGACTGCCGTACCACGATGCCGCTTGGTGGATATTGGAAGTCGGTGTGAAGCCTCGTTCTAGCCAAGAGTGCAGTCCTATATTCGCGGAGAAATTCTGCATGGAGTGGCCAAGAGTTTGGATGGCCGACTCGTAGTATTAAGGGCGGCTGCTACGGCGATCATGCACTCCACAGATCTCGGCAGCCCAGTACTACAGTATAAAGATCTATACATTCCCATCGACTACTATAATCTTCGGCATCTTCGTTCCTCACTTCCAGAGTCGATCTCTGTTCATTCTTTCATCCTTTTATTACTCTTTCCGTTACCATCAAGCTCTCCTTCTCATCACAACTTTTACTCGATATCAAGATGCGTTTCTTCGAAGTTGTCACTGCGGCTTTGACCGCTGCCTCTACCACCTACGGCGCTCCTATGGAAAAGCGCGCTGCCGCTGTTGATGAGCTCGTTGGCTTCGCCGCAGGCACAACCGGAGGAGGAAGCGGGACTGGTACCACGGTAACCTCCTGCGACGAGTTGACTGCTGCGGCCAAGGTCGGTGGTGTCATCAAGATCAACGGTATGCTCACCGGCTGCGGTGTCATCCGCTTCGATGTCCCCGGCACATCTATCCTAGGTGTAGGCAAGGGCTCCGGTCTCACCGATGGAGGTATCCGCCTGTACAAGACCTCCAACGTCATCGTTCGCAACCTGAAGCTCTACCGTGCACCCAAGGGCAAGGACCTTATCGACATTGAGGCCTCAACCAACGTGTGGATCGACCACAACGACTTCTCAAGCGTCGGTATCACCGGCAACAAGGACACTTACGACGGTCTTTTGGACGCAAAGTCCGGATCCGACTTCATGACCTTCTCCTGGAACAAGTTCCACGACCACGTAAGTCGAGTACTTCCTCATATTACAGAAAGAAAGAAAATGCTAACACCCCCACCAGTGGAAGGGCTCCCTCGTCGGCCACTCCGACAACAACGCCTCCAAGGACAAAGGCAAACTCCACGTGACCTACCATCACAATTCCTTCGTCGGCGTAAACTCGCGTCTTCCCTCAATCCGCTTCGGTACCGGCCACATCTACAGCTCGTGCTACGACGGCGGCATCTCCGGCATCAATTCACGCATGGGCGCCCAGGTCCTCGTCGAGGCAAACTCCTTCACCAATGTCGACAAGGCCGTCGTTACTAACCTCGACTCCGACGAGGAGGGCTTCGCTGTCGAGAAGGACAATGTTTTTACCAACAGCCCTACGCAGATTACCCAGCAGGGTTCTTTTGCGCCTGACTACAAGTACACTGTTGATCCTGCTGCGAGCGTTTGCGGTATCGTGGAGAAGAGCGCTGGTGTTGGTGTTGTTACCTTTTAGGTTGTTGACATCCAAGATCGGTGGTCTGGGGTATGGTTGAGATTGAACGATGCTCAGCGGGGTGTTAGCTTAGAGTGTGAGTGATTGTTGGGATGGATTCGAGCTGCTTTGATCTTTTGTACATACAACCTTCTTCTTGAATATACTTTTGCACACTTTCTAATGCTGGAGACGCCATCCTACTGACATGGCATGCATGTAACTACTCCGTCGTAAGCAGGTTGGACTCAACAAGGTTCGAAGCGCATGAACTAGTTGTGAAGGGGAGCAGCCAGATGACTTCATCAGCATAAAGCAGTGAACGAACAGCGGACCAAAATAGAAAATTGTACGGGTGTGCTCGTATCATGATCAATTGAAGTATCGTACGTTCAGGTATTCTTGACTTTCTTCTCTTCCCCTCCATCCTCTTTTCTTCTCAACGATAGCTCTATGTCAACGTAGCATCTCGTGCCGCCCGCACCTCTCTTCACCGAGACCAAACATCTCTCATTCTCGTCTTTACTCCGCGAAGATCCAAACAACACTCATAAGCAAACTGATCACACCCACAATAATCAAGACCTCGGGACCAGCGTAGATTCCCACCGGTAACCCCTCTGTAGTAAACTGCGCAACAACGCCCATGGTAAAGTTCTTCTCAGCTCCCGCTAGCGCGATCTCAGTCCAGTTTCCACAGCGGTCATTAAGGGTCTTATCCGCGGTAAGCGGGGGTAGTTTGGCAATCGCAGCATCCATCATGCGAGCACTGGTCAGGGTACCCACATTGGCCTTTTGCATCACGACCGTTCGGTAGCTGCCGTTTGCGCCAACAGTCGACATATTTGCCGTACGTTCGTAGTCGAGGCAGAGATCCTGCTGTGATGGGGTGGCGGAGACTTGACGGACTTCTAGTTCAGTGTTGAGGCGGCCTGGAACGGCTACATTTTTGGCGGATGGGCTAGCAGCCGCTAGTTGGAAGATAGAGAGGAGGAGGAGAAGCGATGTGAATAGTGAGTTGTACATCTTGACGAAGCTATCTCGTTGGATCTCCTTGTTACGGTTGGGAATGGCTGACCGTGATGCTATTGGATATAGGTGGGTAGTAAAGACTGAACGAATGGAAACAAGGTATTATGGAAAAGATAGTAAATCGCGAATTCGGTGACCGGCACGTCCTGGTAGAATAGAATGGAAATAAAACTCCGGAAAGAAAATGAAAAAAGGAAGGACGCTTTGGTGAAGTTCTGGTACCACTGCCTGAGGTATACCAAGAAACGCGACAAGGGAGAAGCGAGAAGGAAGGGAAAGAAATCAGGCCACTCCGACGTGATATATGAGGCTGCAAAAGCTATGATGGCTGATTGTTCTTACGGCACTGCGACGTAGAGCGCCGGATGTTGGGGTGTGCATGAGGCTCTATGTGTGTCAGGTTTGTTCGGAGCCTCTCTGTTAAGCGCCCCTGCTTAGGCGCTAGGTGGGTTGCTAGATGACGTGGAATACTTATTTAGAGTGCCGCCCTGTTATGATCATATTTAAATGATTGCCAATCATTTTCTGTGATGCCCATCAGGCCCGCTCAGCTGGTCGTGTCGCCGTGGCTGTGGAGATGAGGTGTGGCGCGATGATGAGGGATGGTTGGAAGGGCGGTTTTGGGTGCGGGAAGATCGATATCCGCGCACTGGCGTGTCATGCAAGCAGGGGTTTAAGCGAGGAGCTTCAGCACCCCAGCATCCCCTTCTCCTTTTGGTGCCTTCCTGTCAAAAATGTGACAGCCGCTGTCGGGTTGCAGACCTAACGTTTACCACTCTGAGTGCGCATGCCTCTTTACAGCTTCCACTGGGCAAGTTTGCCGTCATGCAGATACGGGCTTACTTTGAAAGTCCACCGAACACCCGGTTATAGCGACTGGAAGCAAGGGCTTCGCATCTTTGCCTAGTTTCGCTCATAGCATGAACCCGTCGAAGCTTCCAATACCGCCGAGGTCAAACGTTTCCGCCATGAGCGTGTCCCAATCCTCCATAGGCTCCGACAGAAACGCAAAGTCAAAACTTCCGCTACCGCTTCGCCCTTCTTCAGAAGGACCGGTAGGTCGTTCTTTGGCGCTTGCCGCGGCTTCTAATATTGGTATACATATGTCGACGGCTTGTTCCGAAGCTTCTAATAACAGTGCAGGTAAGTCCGCTTGGCTGACCTGACGTTTCGTCCCGTCAATCCACGCTTCTAGGAGGCGCAATAGAAGGTAGCCTTTGACGCCGGTTTCGCCGGCTTGAATGCAGCGTAGATACCAAATCGAGGCATCTTCAACCACGGAGCTGAGGGGGCCTGACATCAAATCCACATCATCTTGTTCGTCTTGCAGTCGCATGCGCCACTCTGCAACTAGGAATGTGGCCGCGTGGAAAGCGTACGCTCGGAAGAAGCCAGCTGTGCAACGGGACATGCGAGATATATCCGTGCCTTCTGCAGGGAAGAGACCGGCGTCAGAGGTTGGACATGCAAGGGTCCAGATCTTGAGGGACGACTCTATTGTCGCCTTCCGTGAATAAGCGTACATGGGATCGTTGAGCGCAGAAGCGAAAAAGGGAAGGTGAAGACTAGTAATGTAGCGCTGCATTACAAATTCACTTACCTGCAATGCGAAGGGCGATGGCGACGAAGACGCGCCAATGGTAAAGGCTTGCAGTGTGCGGCGCAAAGTCTTGTACGCGACTCTTAGCTCCGAATCGATACGCAGCGTTTCTTCGTACGTCCCACTCGAAGCAAGACCATTTAGAAACTCAAGTATGGTGAGCCGAATAGATAGCGTCTTTCGAAGGACGATCGCCACCGACGATGACGTAAACACATCATCCGGTCTTGCGATAGCATCTGGCTCCAACAATTGTTCGTCATCGAGATTTCCCGGAGGCGCAGTATTAAAGGCACCCAAAGAGACACACGGCGGCCCGCCTGACAACATACTCATCTGCAGCGACAACTCGAGGATAGTATTCCAAATCCTACGGCGCATTTCCGCTTCCAAAAGTGTCATCTGAGGAAGCTGAGAAGGATCCTTGTGAAGACCGATGTAAATTGCTGTTCGATATACTGCGCCGACTGATATCCAAACGAGCTCAGAGCCCACGTCGACCAGTTCGCGTGCGAGGAGTAGGAGGATACTAATCTGCAGATACTGGATACCGAGCCGTGACTTGAACGTCGGTGAGGAGAGCCAGGTTTGTGCTTCGTATACCCAGCGTATTGCGTCGGCTCGCATGGACATGTTATCGTCGTATACCGTTGCGCCGATTGCTAGGATCAGTTTCAACATTATCAAGAATCCCGTGTTAGGCGCAGCGTCGTTGTCCCATATACTCTCGTAGGTTGACTGGAAGCTAGGAACATGTAAAACCCGGTAAATTGCTTCCATGGTACGCAAATACCCACCAATAAGCTGGTCGCAAATTGGTTTTGGTGGCAAGTCTTTTGTTGGTGGAGTAGGCCAAGCTGGAGAGCGGTGTGCTTTGATACTCCTGGCCAGTATCTTGGCTCGCTGTATGTTGGTGACAAGGTTCGAAGATCCGCTGAGGAGGTATGGTTCAATGGCCTGGATCATTTCACGAAACTACACAACATCGTTAGTTGCGTATATTGGCTGAGTTCGGAGGGGGGCCTGCCATTATGAACCCATTCATCCAGTGGGTTTGACCAAACACACGATTCTTGTGCGCAACCCCGCGAGAAATGGTTGCGCCTCCGAGCATCCGACTATCTTCGAGAACGTCCACAGTGCAAGCGATAGTACTAATTGTCTGCACCGTGTGTGTCGATGTCGGGGTAGCAGCTGTTGGAGAGGCCGAACTGGCGGTACTGGTAGCTCGAGACAACTTATCTTCAAGCTCATTGATACGAGCGCGCAGGCTGTCCAGTTCGAAAGCAGAGCGGTTACTATGAGTATTATTAGGCGTTGCGAAGGCTAGCCCCGGCTCAGTATTAGTGGTCAAGGGCGCGCCTAATCCCTCTCGCCGCGGTTGAATGGGTGCAGGAGGTTTTGCGCCTAGCCTCTGATCTGGAAGAACATCTGTCTCGTATACACACGATCCTATCTTTGACCTAATACAATTCTCACATGGCGTCTCTCGATTGCATCGTATCTTTCTTTTCCGGCAGAGGGCGCAAGAGCTAGATAAGGTTAGCGCCGGGTATGTCAAGGTCGGGGATAAGAGCGACTTACACCGCGGGTCTCTTGCGTCTGCGAACCGGATCAGCCATGCTAGTGGCAACAGTAAATGAAAGTGATTTGGAGTGCAGAGTAGGTGTCGCAAAGGTGGTGAGAAGAGACGGAGCCGATTGTAGAGGCGAAGCGGGGATGAGTATTCGATCGGTCCTGCCTGCGCTTCCAGAAAGTCGGAGATACTGGCCAATAATATTGCGACAGACTCTCTTATCCCCGACCGACCGCGAGCAAGTCTGCTTGCCTGATGACGATATGGAGAAAAGGATATTGCGCATAAATACTGTCGTAGAACAGATGCCACTGTTCATCATCTTTCGAAAAGTTCGCAGAGTACAGCACTCTCTTACAAATACCTTATCAAAGCCCTGTCACCATTTCTTCTCCGAGCTTAGCACAGGAACGCCAAAAATCTTCTTTATCCAGTCCATTGCCCGACCCCGAAAAGCCCTCTCCACCCCCTACTTCATCTCTCGACGATGAGATCGCCGCCCTAGGACCAGCACCCGATGGCGGTCTAACAGCCTGGCTGAACGTCCTCGGAGGCTTCTGCATCTTCTTCTCTTGCCTGGGATTCACCTCCTGCTTCGGTGTGCTGCAGCAGTACTATTCTACGCACCAGCTCGCGGATCATAGTATGGACGATATTGCCTGGATCGGCAGTTTGGCAAGCTTCATCCAATTTGCGGGCGGTGCTGTCGGTGGACCGCTGTTTGATCGCTTCGGAATCTGGGTAAGTCGATGTTCTATGTAGTCAGTCTATGAGCAAAAGAGAGTCAAGGGAAACAAACGTATTGGAACCGTACTGACGTGTGATAGATGCTTCGCCCCGCAACATTCACTTACGTTCTCGGTCTGATGATGGTCAGTCTTTGCGACAAGTACCACCAATTCGTCCTCGCACAGTCAGTTCTCATGGGAGGCAGCGTCGCGTTCTTGCAATTTCCAGCTTTCGCCATCATGGGGCATTATTTCGACAAGCGACGCGCTGCTGCCCTAGGCATCGTGGTCTCAGGATCTTCCATCGGCGGTGTAATTTTCCCCATCGTTATGTCGAAATTGCTGAACTCATCCTCTTTGTCGTTTGGCTGGTCTATCCGCATCATTGATTTCATCATCATTCCCTTCATGATGCTCGCTTGCGTGGTCGTTCGTCCAAGGTTCCCGCCACGCAAGACTACAACCTTCATCGGAGCGGCATGGAAGGACAAGAAGTATTCAATGCTGATAGCATCCCTTTTCTTCATGATGATGGGTATGTGGACGCCGATCTTCTACATCCCCGTCTATGCTGTTAGCAGGGGAATGAATCCACTCCTCGCATCGTATCTTCTCGCCATGATCAACGGATCTTCAACATTCGGACGTATTATCCCAGGAATTCTGGCTGACAAGTTGGGTCGACTCAACATGTTCGCTCTTGCTGGCACAGCCACTGGAATCATGGTGTATTGCATCAACGAGCCGACTACGAACGCGGAAATCATTGTCTACTCCGTCTTTTTCGGTTTTGTATCGGGGACCATCGTCTCAGCCGGATCGGCGGCAATTTCTGGATGCACCAAAGATCCTAGAAACATGGGTACATACATGGGTATGGGAATGGGTATCGCTGCTTTTGCCGTCTTGGTTGGGCCGCCGATTAACGGCGCGCTGCTCGACAGGTATGGAGGATTCAAGGAGGTCTCGATCTTTAGTGGTGTTGTCAGCGTGGTCGGAGGTGTCATTGCCTTCAGTAGCAAATCGTTCACACCGGAGGGGATCTTGGGCAAGATTTAAGAGATACCGGGAGCTAGTCCGACTAGTGAGGAGAAGGAGATGTGGTTTGTGAAGATTCGTTCCGTCTTCGATCGGATACCGCTGTCATATCCCATCTATGCCAACGAAACTGGACGTGATGTCGAACTAGCCCTGTGATGATAACGGCGCAACTCCCAATGGCCGAGACGTATGCGCCACGAGTAACGCGCGTCTATCCCACAACAGAATCACAAGTGTCCTCGCAAGCAGTGTAGTGTATATGTCAAAAGGAACGGAATGGGATGTATTGCGGTCGTCATAAAATCGATTGATTGTTGCGTCATCGGGTATGTAACTGGGAATATCCACGAATGCGCCGAATCCTCATAATGAAATCCTAGATTTATCGCCGTCACCGTTCAAGGCACACATTTGGAACGCCCGACACCCAGCTATGCCCAAGTTTTCTGCACTAATCCTTCGTCATATTATCACCCTCGAGCCACACCTTTGTCTTTGTACTTCCCATCGTGACTTCATTCGTCCTCGGTGGTCGGTCAAAATGGTTTACGCGGGGATGGGCTCGTACGTGTTGTGAGCTTGGCGGTTGGAGAAGAGGTAGTAGATGATCATGCCGACGACGGGGAAGAGGAAGACGACGAGAGCCCAGATGACCTTGTTTGATACGGGACGGTTCGACTTGAAGATCTCGACTGTAGCACAGACGCGTCAGCTTGTATTGGGTGGATGTGTAGCTCTCGCCTCGAACCGAGTGAGGCAGGTTGTGCATAAAATGGCAATGCAAGATAGCGGATGAATACTTACTCCATGCGATAATGTCGAGAACAAGGACGATGAACCCAATGATACCGCCGCCGGTACCAGCTTGCCACGGCTTCGCAGTCTGCGCAGTGATGGGAGCTGCTTCGGCAAGCATGAACATGGACAGCTGCAGAAGCAGGGAAAGGACAAAGTTCATCATGATGACGGTATTTGGGGGGGGGGTTGAAGTGTGGGAAAGCGATATGGGTATTTTGGGCGTGGTGGGGAGAGATGGCGAGTGTTGTGAAGCTGACGGTGGCTGCCTTGGTTGTATATGAAGAGGCGGGGGCCGAGCTGTTTGACGTTTGGCACGGGCCTACGTCACTGGAAATCCTGCGCGCATCACGCGACACCCGTGGACGCCCCATTGAGCTGCGCCTGCATCACTCCGCGGAGCAACACGTTGTGAGCTTCGTACAACCTTTACCCTCTGTCAACAGATGAATATGTGATATATGGTACGTCTTCGGCTGCACTGGAACATATGTATGCTGCAAGCGAAGGAGTCGGCCGGAACGCGTTGAAGACGCGACCTCACCTGAGCAACATCTACGTTACTCCCGGTCCTGCGACGCTGAATTAGCGCATCGCCGACCTAGGCGACCTCATCGCCCTACAAAGAGCCGCCAAGATCACTAGCCAGTACCATGTAGGCGTCCGGAGACCTCTATACGACTGGAGCGAAGTCTCCATCAGTTCTGAAAGTTACTGCGCTCCAGCCTGTATTGACATGAAAGTCAAGTCCGGTCACGTGCTCTTCACATAACCTAAGTCGACAAAGACGTTTCGCGCACATTCATTGCGAAGAGATGTGTGGATGGAAACAAGCTCGCCAGCCCGGGGAATCTCAAGCACTGCACTTCTATAGTATAGCGTGCATCAAGAGACCGTCACTATTCATCATGTTACGAGAAATTGACTACCAGTTTGAGCTCGAAGAGATGCAGCCATGGGATCTAGACTTGGGAGGAATTGCAGAAAATGAGTCGTCCTTGCTTGATGAGCCTGCAGTGTATTTCACAGCTTCTTTGCCTAGCAATAAGTCCGGTATCCGGCATGAGTACCCAGCAGCGCAAGCAAAACTGTAGCTGAACGTGTTCTCACCTACTGAGTGACCGTTTTAGTACAATTCTCTCACTTCAAAAATTACAACAAACTGATATCCTTGGTGCCTCTCAAAGAGGGATGGGCGACGGTGTTTTGCGATCCGACTGCGGATGCAAAACAACGACTTCTCATACACAATGACAGTGGGCTCGATGCTTTACGTGACAAGACACTCGATAAGGCTATTAGCGTTCTACTGCATCGGTTTCAGAACGTGGATGCAGAAGGACAAGAGATGGATGACGACGTAGACAAAGAGACAAGTGAGATGCTGGAAACCATGCAGGTCAGTCAAGGCTTCCCACGTTCAGACACACTATCGTCTACAACACTATTGGGACATCATTACAAAAGCGAGCGGGATTACAAGGGTATTGGACATGTTCTGCGATTTGGTAGATAGCAAGAGGCCGGATCACGATGGTGCAGAACGCACCGAGGTCGCTGTTGGAGTGACTTTGCTGCGCAAACTAGCGGCCTGGCCAAGAAGCAAGCGCATTGTTCTCGAACACCTCGCTCCAAAGCGATCGCCGTCTCATTCCGATGAAGATGGCAGGTATGCTTCGGAATGATGAGGCACTTCTCAGTTTAGATTCGAGGGGGCTTTGGCGTACCAGTCACGTGTTCATGAAGGAAATACATAGGTACTTTTTCGGATGTTCTGAGAATAGTATTACGTCATAGAAGAACGGAAGATGATGTGGCTTGGGCACTGAGACTATATGCCTCGAGTCCTTCCAAAATGATCAATACTCAAACCAAAATTGATACCTGTCATACAGTAATGCCGCACTCATACACGGCCAAAATCCTGGAAAGAAAGACTGATGTCAGGCTGCGAACCCCAATCGCGAGAGCTGTGGCTTGAGGACTCTACAAGCTGCGAGTGTTGCTCGCTTCAATAATTAGTCAAAGCTGTCACTCCATCTCCCTCAAAAGCAATCCTCGTTGCAGAAACATTGGATCAGGTAGGATGGAAAGGACTAGTCCTTCGCTTCGATCTTGTTGAACTAATAGTCCTCGTAGGTGTCCAGCACCCCGTTCAAGACAGGGTTAGCATCAACTGCGCCATATCCCACACTTGACCCATTCTACCACGATGAAAGCTAGGCTAGAATGGAGAATGGTGAGCGAATAGCAGACAGCGGAATGAAAAACTCGGGCATCTAGTCAAGGATGAATGAAAGGATGCTGCACATTTCTGGGGGTTACGCTGACAAGGTATCCCGCACTAGGAACGACGCAAGGTCAAGCACAGAAGTTGAAAGTAAAAACAATGACGGCGTTTTATCTACTTTGCACCTTGGATTGGCTCCACGTTACTTGCCTCTAGAAAATCGGGCTAATAGACCATGATACGTTGGCTGATAATTCACAGCTGATGCCAAACGGTCCTTCTTCTCCGCTTCCCACGATGGCATTGGCCGACACACTCGACCCGCAGTTCCACATCGTGTAGCCTCCCAGCGGGGTTATTATCCTTATTCGCCTACACATCTCATCTCCACAGTACGGCAGGCTAGGAGATCCATACAAATGTGGATAAAAGTTTGGTAAGGAGACGGGAACTATTCCATGGTACATTCCTGAGGCTGACATGCACTGTCCTGCAGTCAAGGACCTTGGCGTGGGCCCGAGTATGTGTAGTCAAGCGCTACGCGGAAGATCGGATTCATGTCTCTCTGCCGCTGCTCGGCAATACCGTTTCCCGGATGCAGAACAAGTTTGAATTAAGCGACTCGCCTGGAGCCAAGTAGACCTCACCATACAAGCTCCGAGTATACACGCCAGGAACAACTCAACACGAACGCCTCTCAGCACTATGACGATATCACACTCTCGCGGACTAGCTCAAACTGCATTACCTGAACTGGAGCTGGATGTGGCGCTTTGCAGTGTGTAAATCGATAGTCGCCTGCTGTTCTAACTTCAACGAGTGAGAACTAGCTCTCCGCCTTTGGCGATTGTTGCCACCACATGGTAAGCTCTTACAAGGCGATAATCACGCTATAACCAAGCGTTTTCTTAAATGCCATCCAATCGAATCGCGTGCTACTGCTAGGCCAGGGATATATTTGGAGGCCTGGGCAGCCTTGTAGCGGCAGAGCGTCTAGCCTCTTGGGTTCCTGAAGTGCCAAGCCGATCTACGGCTTCAGCATCCGATCATCAACGTTCAACTCCAACGTTGTCTTGCACATTGGTTGCGCTGGGCGATACGTTGCAGATGACGTACGAATATTATAGCTAGTGTGGGATCAATTGATGGGTAGCTGAGCCACACAGCCTCTCAAGCATGGTACAAATGCTGGGAATGCATGTGCTTTTGGTGGCTTTGGGTGAAGGTGGCTTACACGTGGACAGCCCTACTCCAGCTCACGAAGCTGAGTACAGCGGATATCTTGGCAAGCTACCCAGTGCAAGGTGTCAAGCATCGCTAGCAATCGTCTACCGTGATGTTGAGAAGGGGTAGTAGTGCCGATCCAGGACAGCATCCGCGATGTGTCACGTCCGGCGAGCGCCAAGACGCTACCCCGCATAGTGTGCAGTCGAGCCTGGAGACCTCCGCTCCTCACCCTCTCATCATTCCACAATCCTCCAGACACTCCAACCGGCTACCCGGCACGACGCCGCACCCTACTTTGAGTTTGCAACGGCGCCTTGGAAGATGCTGCTGCGCATCTCCGCCAGCAGCTCTGATCGCGATGAAATGAGCTCGTTTCCGCTAACGGCTCATCTGGCCAAGGCTGTGATACGAGAGCTCTGAAGTCTCCACTGGTGTTCCAACAACGCATACCCGCATAACCTTCTCCATGCACGCGTCAAAGCACTGCGGAAGAAGTTCCGGACCATGAGACGGCTCTGGGCAATACTGCCCTGCAGGGCGACAAAAATGCACCCCTCACTATTTTGTAAAGGTGATTATGCTCTTCGCGAAAGACATGACTTCATCCTGGTCTGACTAAGGCATCCGGGAGAGATCCGACATGCATGCTGTAAAGATTAGGGCTTCATCACTGTACTTCGGCGGCATACTCCAAGACTTTGGGGCGTCTCTAACGCAGAAAATCAATATTCCTGGACGCAACAGTACAGATACTCATTTGGAAGCGGGCAACTAGCGTCGTCTATTCACGAGTATCAGGATGAGGAAGAAGGTATAAAGAAGGGAAGGTTGCACCGACTTGGTTCGACATCAGCCTTCGAGCAGACAACGATCCAACTCTTCGAAGTCAATCGCTGCAGTTGCCCTTCATCCTTCGTTTCTTGCGATAAAGCACAATCGCTACCTTCAATCGCTTAACATCTTAATTCGACCGCCATTATGCGTCTCACTCAAGCAGCTGTCGTTGCTATCCTCGCCTTCACTGCAGCCGCAAAGCCCATCGCTATCCGTAGCGATGATGTGAAGGCTATGCAGGAGTACAACAAGTGCTGTGAGCAGCGCGACAAGGGCGATTACGGCAAGGTGTGCGTCCCGCCGATGCCAGACGCTCCCGAGCACCCCGAAGAGCCCGAGCATCCTACGGAGCCAGAGCATCCAAAAGAACCTGAGCACCCCAAGGAGCCAGAACATCCAAAAGAACCTGAGCACCCCAAGGAGCCAGAACATCCAAAACAACCCGAGCACCCCAAGGAACCAGAACATCCAAAACAACCCGAGCACCCCAAGGAGCCAGAGCAACCGAAGCCAGAACACCCCAAAGAGCCTGAGCACCCCAAAGAGCCAGAACATCCCAAGGAGCCCGAGCATCCTAAAGAGCCCGAGCATCCCAAAGAACCTGAGCACCCCAAGTACCCAGAGCAACCGAAGCCAGAACACCCCAAAGAGCCTGAGCATCCCAAGGAGCCCGAACACCCCAAGGAGCCCGAACACCCCAAGGAGCCCGAACACCCCAAGGAGCCCGAACACCCCAAGGAGCCCGAACACCCCAAGGAGCCCGAACATCCCAAGGAGCCCGAGCACCCCAAGTATCCAGAGCAACCAAAGCCAGAACACCCGAAAGAGCCCGAGCATCCTAAAGAGCCCGAGCATCCTAAAGAGCCCGAGCATCCTAAAGAGCCCGAGCATCCCAAAGAACCTGAGCATCCCAAAGAAGCTGAGCACCCCAAGTATCCAGAGCAACCGAAGCCAGAACACCCCAAAGAGCCTGAGCACCCGAAGCCAAAGCCAGAGCACCCCAAGGAGCCAGAGCACCCAGCGCCAGAGCAACCCAAGCCAGAGCACCCCAAAGAGCCAGAGCACCCAGCACCAGCTCCTAAGCCGCAACCTGAGCATCCCAAGGAGCCTGAGCACCCAGCTCCTCAGCCCGAGAAGGAACAGGATGATGGCAGCTACAACCCCCACCCTGCGCCGGCTCCTGCTCCCGCTCCTGAGCCGCACAAGCCAGACAGCTACGGCTACTACACCTTCGGCGAGGAGATCAGCCTTAAATGCGAGCACGGCAAGATTGTGGTCAAGGGCATGGCCATCTAAGCCACTATTCACGTGAGAAAAGTTGCGGCAAGATAATGACCCATCTACTTCGACGGCTTTGAAAGCCATTTTCATCACGAAATCCATTAGCACATGATGTATATATTGGCTTGTCCACGCTTTAACGTTCCCAAGATGGAAGTCACTCCTTATTAGTAATACTAGTTTTTCTCTCAAAACATCTGACTTCCCTCGTGAGCATATCGTTGGTTGACCCATTGTCTATACACTTTCTCTTATACAAGTCTTGTAAATTGGCTGATCTAACATGCAGACATCGACTTCGAAAGCATTCGATAGGTTCTGCAAATATCTAGAGAATGACCTTTTCGCGCAGCGAGAGGACTTTAAAGGCCGCGTCTCTGCCACACCAAGCCACATCATGACCTCTAGACACCCCATACTTTCGTTTTGCAGTTTACGTCTAATAGTGCTTGCTCCCGCACGTCAAAAGTGAGAACCATTTATACCTCTTGCCCTTCTTGTCTCTAATCAATCGATACTACACTTCTCTGCTATTGACCATGGCTCTCACTGCGCCACCATTCTCTCCCGTAGCACCTCCAGCATATGCAGTCGCGATGTTGTTATCGCCATTGTTACCGCGATTGCCATTGCCGTGGTTGTGCGCGTGCGCGTGCGTGTTGTTCTACATGACTTGGATGATGTACGGGGATTTGCTACTGTGGTAGGATGCGGGAGGGGAGAGAGGCACAGGTTGTGTGTATGCGGGAGGGTATGGCTCTGCGTGTCTGGGCTGTACCCAATAGGAGAGTTCTCTGGCAGCAAACCCTCGGTTGAATAAGCCGCCGTGCTCGATTTTTGGGAGTCTAGGATCGCCAAAGTCTTGCTGTTGGAATGGAGAGTATGGATCTGGATCGTCGGGGTTGCCGGGCGGCGTGCGGACATTGCGACTGGGGTTGTTGTTCAGCCAGTCGAGAGGAGGGCTGCGCGGAGTTGGGTGAACGGGCTTGGGAGATTGAAATCTTCTAGGGGGTTGTCTGGAGATCACGGGGCTAGGAATTCTATCACTTTGTGGGAAAGAGTTGTGATCCTCTTCATCGGATGTGATAGATGACTCAGTACTGCTGAATGGCTGCCTCCCATACCTACCAGGGCTACAGTTATGCGACAGCCATCGCACCTCCAAATGCGGATATTTCGGCGCGTCTAGAGTGTTGACGCGAATCACTCGGGGGTTATTTTCGATGGGACCCGGCTCAAACGATCGCGCTTCCGCCGATATGCTGTTCCGAATATCTGGCTCTAACACGCGCTACTCAGCTCCTGTTCTAGCTCGTTGATGAGCGGCGCACTCCTTCCAACGAGGCATACGAGAAACTCTCAGCTTGGGATTTGCAGCCGAATTGCGAACGGAGATGCTGGATGGCTAGGGCGAGATAGGCATCTGCTGGAAATCTTCTTCGAGGTGTACGCATCTCTTTGAGTCATTCTACGTAAATACTGCTCATTACTGAGATGAGCTCATTCTTGAGCTGCGGAAGGCCGAGGCAAGCTGCAAGTTCCCATGTTCGCGCAAAGATGAGTAGGAAACCAGGGTCGTTGAGATGGGTTTTGAAGGCTGAAAGTGATGCGTCTCCGCCGAGGTAAGACAATACAGCCGAGAAAGGTAGGACATTCCATGTGGCAGGGTGGCACCAGACGGCAGAGCACCGAAGGCTGGGCAGCGTTCACGTATGCAACCGCTGAGATTGAAATAAATGTGATGGTCGTTGTCGGGTCCGACCGCGATGCTAGTGCTCTCGTTTGGTGACTCAGTCGGCATTTCGCTGTCGTGTGTAGATGATGTTGAGACAATGTGAGACGCGCGTCTCTGTTTTCTGTGAAGCTTCCTTGATTGTCGTCAAAGTATAGTTTGCACATCATATTACGTTTGTGCTGACTGGCGACCCCAACAAACCAGCGCATTCTTTAGCGCTAGCTTGACTGGATTCTTGTTCTTTGTCTATCGGCAGAGAATCGTGTTGGTACAAGCGAAGCGCGATATTTTTGGAATGATACTGAATTGTATTGGTGGGTCGGTGGGCGGCAATCGGTAAGGCCACCAAGACTGCGAGTACACCCTTCTGCTGTAAATCGACATGTGCACCCTTTACTGCAACTGACGCTTCCAATAACGGACAAGCGGCTCCCAAACATTCCTTTTCCCGTCCAGCTGAGAGTATGCCACACCCAAAAGTGCACCAGAAAAATGAGCCTAGAGATATTAGACAACATGTCCAGGAGATGATGCGTCTTCACTTACTGCGTGGCCAAAGTTGACAAAACTGTATCCGCGTACCATGCCGATGAAGTCGAAAAGCATCAAAACTGGAAGTACATGCTGGGCCTCGAAGTGGACCGGCACGAACAAGATACCAAGGCCAGCATGTGGATATTGCATGCAGAACATGCCCAGAATACCAAAGAGCGCGCCTGACGCTCCTCCACATCTGATAAATATCTCAGGGACCACGCGCTTCTGCACAGGCAACAATGTGGACCAGTGCTGCGCAAAGCCAGACAGCACGCCAACTGACAGGAAAAAGGATAGCGTATGGTATGGGCTACCTTCGAACACCCGCGAGTAGCCGACTGGCTTCATGAATTGGTTCAAGCAATACATATTAACGAAGAAATGCAAAGCCCCAGAATGTACGAACATGGAAGTAAACTGTGTATAGTTGACATTCCGAGCGGGTAGATGCCAGAGCGTATCCCAGGTCTGAGGTACGAGAAAGCTGCTCAAGTGAATACCGCTGTTTGCACCGATGATTCCATAGGTAACTCTCGATATGGGGTCGAGGTTGTTAAAAGCGCCGGTTACGACTTCAGTCGGTGTCGGTGGAGTGCGTCGGGGCATGCTCCATTGCGGCTTCGGGAGCCATCCTCCCGCAGATGCAGATTGAGATTTGATCTCTCTTTTAGCCTCCAAGTAGGAGAGGCCGATGAAGATGCCACTAGATACTAGTAGTGCCCAAATGGCTGGTCGCAGGTATCGAACCTTGATATTTGGGAGTTGCTCTAGGATCGCTTCTTCCTCTACATCCGAAGTTGGCGAATATTTTCCTTGGCCGGGGCGAACATTGAGGCTTTCATCCACTAGTTCTCGTGGAATATGTGACGTCTCTTCTTGTACGTGTGGCTGTCCATAGTGAGGTCTTGGCGGTTTTCTTTGTGGTACACGTTGCACGCGGGTCTGGGAGAAGCTACGCAGTTGGTAGAAGAAAGCACGGGAAGTAGCGATAGTTGGTGCTCGTAATGCCTGGCACGCCGGCCTGAATAGCGACCCAGCGATTCTATAAGCGGACATGGGACGAATAAATCGAGTAAAGCGCGTGGTGGAGAGGAAGGTGTGATGGTGCGAACTTTCTCAAGCGCATCGGGCCGACTAGCGCGAGGCCCGTGCGACCGTCATCTTGTCTCCGAACATCTTCTTTTCTCTACTTCCATCATTGCCTGCCATGCAGTCATCATTTCGTCGCCCTCTACCCCCCGAGAGCACTATTTCAGACCTCTGCCAAGCTAGCACAATCATATGAAGCGGAGTGAACTGGAGAATAAAGCAAGTCGTACAACATGCGCTGCAGCGTCAGGACGGCAACAAGGAAGCGGAGAAGGACCAAGGTGGAGAGTGCTCTCAGCGAATGGAAGAAGCGTTATCGCAAATGTGCAGCCGCCAACGTGGTGAAGAAGAGAGAACCATGGTACTGTATGGGGGATAAGAAAGTCCCTGCGTCAGAAGGCCCTCTGAAGATGTTTACTTTTGGACAAGCGGACTAACCACGTCGACCTATACACCAGAACAGGTTGGAAAAAACATAGTCTGTCGATCAAATAGATAGCACCCTCTTCGCGCGCGCTTTTAATGGATGACCCAACAACTGGTGTGGCTCCTTAAGCGCACTCTCTCGGCAGCTTTTAGTCATGGCTACGTTCAAGCAGCGCGACATTGGTCCATGGTCATCTGAAGAACTTTGGGACCTGTCCTACCGAATAGCTGGGAAATTTCGTCATCGTTCACATTTCGGACTCCATCTCAAGTAGACCATCTCCGCATGTATTTCAAGATTACATCGACACAATGCGTACTGATCTGAGTATTCACCTCACAAGATTTCGACGCTGTGTTTATACACTTTCGTTCCATATTATCCCATCATAAAACCCTAAGACAGCGTTGACGGCGTAAGCACTGTCGACTGCACCCCTCAGCCGTTTCGCGGATGTTCGATTTCCTCACATCCGTATTCCGCGTGCCCTCTGATAACGAGAGCGAATCTTCGCTCAGTTCCGCGTACGCACAAGTGGCGCCTCCCAACCCACCTTCTGCTAAGCCGCTTTATAGATCATCGACTACCGAAGGCATCGAAGTACGAGTCGGCAGGCCGCCTCACGCACATTGGCTTCACATCTCCCGATCCGTGCTGAAGTCATGTCCAGTATTGCGTGCCCGTTTAGTTCAAGGATGCACCGTTTTCAACGCCGACCCTACCGTATTGGGAGTTGTGATAGACTATCTGGAGAACGATACAATACTACAAAGGCTACGGCCCAACACAAGGAACGCCTTGGAACAACTCACAGATGGTAGTGAGGCATTGCTAAGGCTAGCTAAAGCATGGCACATTGCTGACATGCTCGACCTCCCTTCCCTACAGAACAAACTGATAGATACCTACCGTATATTCTACCTCCGGCTGCTCAGCTCCCGAACCCGAATACCCATAGAACGAGATCCGTTCACCTATCTAGAGGATCATATGGGTCTACATACAAAAGTAGAGAAGTTTATGATAGACTTCCATGCTGGTCTGGCACGCTATGAAAGCAAGATCGCAGATGAAGAGCTACAGGCACCCCCAACGGATATCGCACGATCATTAAGACATCGTAGAGAGCAGCTGGTAGCAACACAATACTCTCTCGATACGATTGCCACCTGCGAATCACGTTTCTACGTCGGCAAGTCGGACAAGACACGGCGCGCTGCTCTGCATATCATAACGTCAATCACGCCGCCTTTGAGTGCGATGACAGACTCGTTACCCTCTTTAAGCAGGCTGTCGACTAGTACGCTGTCTGCAAGCTCGCCCTTTTCCCCATCGGCCCCTACGCGTGCTGCCACCCTACCGATTGCAGCAACCTCCGTCCGCAATCCCAACCACCGGGTAAGACACTCGCTTCCTGACATTACGAGTATAGCCAGCCAGCCTGAGCTCGTCAAATCGCGCGCTTTGGCTCCTGGGTGGCTTTCGCTATTTGGGAAAGCCGCTGGTACCCCTCGGGTACGCTCTGCCTCCATGTCAACCCCTTCCCTAGTTCGAGCGCCCCTCATGGACTGGACGCCTGCGGCTCTCTCTCTACAAAAGGACGATCAACAGCAGGACGAAGGATTGGATGATGACATATCAGACGGAGAAACAGTATACGATCTCTTCTCGCCAAATTTGAGACTACGATACGACATGAGCCGGGGACATGTTGTTGATATCATGACTCGTCGTCCCACGCGGACCATATGGTGAGAGAGGGAACGTAAACGGAAAGAGAAATGGATACCCAGTCATGCGGAGAGCGTCAAGGTGGTTGCATTGTAGGATGCTACCACCACATTAAATTCATGTAAGATATTACTAGCGAGATATGCTGAAATTATATGTTACTACTAAACAAGATGTGCGTCATCTCGGGCATCCAGCCTATGCAATTTTGTAAGAGTGAAAACTAAGGGATCCCCGGGGTCAACTCGTCCCCCCAACACCCGCATCGAAAAGACATAACCGCCACGTCTATACTATCTAGGCCTGCTTTGTAGTTGTGGTTGGTGGTACGTTCTGACTGCTAGAGCTGCTGATGTTGGCCTCGTAGTGGTTCTGGTCCATCAAGCTCCAGTCACCGATCTGCTCATCACCAAACTGGTCTAGGTCGAGACCCATCATCTCAGCCTCAGAGGTAACACGAAGGTGCATACCAGGGATGAACTTGAGCGCGAACAAAAGAATGCAGGACACAACGAAAGAGTAAGCTGCGATAGCAACGATCTCGGCGAGCTGACGACCGACTTGGACGCCGACTCCGTCCATGGCGCCAAGAGGGTCATAGGGGCCCATGCCGTCAAGGTCGTAGACCCAGGATTGCGCGAAGATACCGGTGAGGAAAGAGCCGACCATGCCGCCGATACCGTGGAGCTTGAAGACGTCCATGCCCTCGTCGATCTTGATCCACTTGTCGACGTTCTGGCAGAGGGAGCAGATGGCGCCGGTGAGGAAACCGATGAGAGCGGCAATCCAGAGGGAAACGTATCCAGCAGCAGGAGTGATACCGACGAGACCGGCGATAGCACCAGAGCAAGCACCCACAACGGAGAAATGGCCCTTGGTACGGACATACTCTACCATAACCCAGCCGAGCACACCGAACGAGGCAGCGGTGTTGGTGTTGAAGGCAGCGACCATAGAGCGGATGGTGCCGTTGAGCGCACTACCTCCATTGAAGCCGAACCATCCAAACCAGATGAACACGGTTCCAATGAAGACGAGTGTGGGGTTGTGGGCTTTTCCGTGAATCTTGTCGCCCTTGTGGAGACGCTTGCCTAGGACAAAGGCGTAGGCGAGCGCAGACCATCCGGATGCGATGTGGACGGGACCACCTCCGGCGAAGTCGAGGGAAGGAAGGTTGAACAGCCAACCGTTTCTGTCACAGAGTTAGCTGATGTGCGACGTTTTTTTCGACATTTGACTTACGCGTTCCAGGTCCAGCAAGCAATTGGGCAGTAGACGATGGTGGCCCAGCAGAAGGCAAAGACCATTGATGGAAGAATGCGACCACGCTCGAATGATCCACCGATAACGAGCTGGACGGTACAAGCACAGAAGAGCAATTGGTACAAGCCTACGCAATCAGTATGTGTAGATGGGCTGGTGGGACATTCGTTGCTTACAGAAGACTATCTCTGGCAGGAGGCTCGATCCTGGAGATGGCGCAGACATGACATTCTTTAAGCCAAAGTTGTCCATGTTGCCGATAAAAGGGCTAGCAGTACGAGAGTAGGCAAGCGAGTAGCCCCAGAACATCCATTGAAAAGTGACACTTGTTGTCGTTAGCAACTGCAACAGCCGTTCTGGATAACTTGTAGTTGCACTCACACTCCCATGACAGCGAAGGACTGGAAAAGCATCGATAAAGCCGACTTGCGGCGCGCAAGGCCGGAGTATAGAAAGCCGATACCTGGGATGATCAGAAAGACCAGGAACGCCATTATCATCAAGTAGATGTAATGGAACTCGAGTCCGGTATATTGGAGGTTGACGTTCTCCTCGTCTGGGTTGCCGCCATTGGGCTTCGCTGGGTTGAACTCTGGCTACTCATTTGTTAGTATTGTTCATAACTGAAGAGAAGTAACTCTAGACATGATACTTACAGCAACTGCTGGATCCATGGTGTAGGAGTTTCGAGATGCCAGTCAAAACTCGAACCGCAAAGTGTTCTAAAGAACGAAAGATCGAGCGTACAGGGGGTTCTCAGACTCATATACCCTCGAGCAATCTTCCTTCAATACCCTGCCATCCTTCCCAAGGGACCGAGATTGATGCGCCGTTAACCCCGGCAGATGTTCCATTTCCACACATGCAAAGCTGCTGTGCCCCCAACGTCGAGCAAGAGGCCGCCTTGGCAAAGATAAGCAGGGCATCCTGAATCCCATGTCAAAGGAGCCGAGCCAGACGTGTGGAGCGGCTGGCTTGAGCCGCTCGTTTCGGCCTGTGGAATGAAGCCGCGACAGGTCGCGAAGAAGTCAAGCGCGCCGGATCGCATGTCCAAAATCGCCAAGCCCCGGAAGCGACTGTTAGCCTAAACGGCGTGTGTACAAAGTGGTGGACGCAGGGTCTTGGTGGATGATAAGAGACGGGATGAAAGCGGTATAGCGGCACCCGGATGATAAGGCGTTCGGGATCAGGGGCGATTGGGCAGTTTTGAGTGGCCTGACGGGAGCTTTTAAAATAGCTTACATTATGGCCATGAGTAACACGTTTGACTGGAAGATAGATGAGGCTTGTCTATCTATTCCCATACTTGAGCTTCCCACGAGGTGTTGCTGTGTGGCCGTTCGTGGCGGCCGATTCGCTCCCCGCTGGTCCGTGTATCCGAACACCAGGTCCATGCCCACGCCACGGGGCTGATCCATCATCTTGGGTGGCTTTGCGACTTTTAGTGCTATCGCTGCTCATTTTGTTGCGAAATTGTGGTCGCTCGAGAAGTTTCGCAGCACGGAAAATTAGGCCTTTGAGGCAGGTGCTGAAGGATGCGGGTTTTCCCGAAGGGGTGTCCTGCGTCGCTAGGTCGTACGATGTGCTGCCACTGTCCTACGTCGCGCTCCGTGTCAGCGCCACATTTCATGCCGGACCTGCATGCTAACGTCCATTGCCGAAAAGACTTCCCCTTCCGTTTGTATTTCTACAATTTGCGCGCAGAGGTGCCGTTGTCGACAACGAGAGACAGTGTCCAGGTAGCTACGCCGGTCAACAGCTGTTGATCGCTGAGATAAAATGTGATGGGATAGTAGCATCCAAATCAGATTGTAGCATGATGAACGCGCCATTGAATCGGTATATGCATGCGCCGCGCACGCCACTCGTCAATAGCATTGCGCCGTCTCGATTATCGCGAAGCTCGAAGACCACGGGGATCACTGTAGTTGTGCTATAGTTGTACTATAGCTATACAAGTGAAGAAGGCGGGAATAAAGAAATCGCAATGATCCTATTCTCGTGAGCGTTCCAATCCAAGCAAACACACTGTTGCTTGACCCGATGGTATCGATTCTAGATCTGCGTCAGGAAGTGGACAGTCGCAGTAATCAAAGAAGTTGCAATTACAACGCCAACGGAACGGCGATAAAACAGTGGCTCCGCACTTTGGGTTGGCTTATCCTGCCCACGAAGATCCATGGGGTTAGCAAGCGACTCGATGATGATGGAGAGAGATGTTGATGGGTTTGCCGGCTTGCAGATGTATCCGCGACGTCGTTTGGTTGTAGCCTTACCAGCCCAAAGCTGCGCCGAAGATTCGCCTCGGACACGAAGCCGACATGCAACGTGATTATTCTGTACTTCGGTTGCACCTGGAATTGAGTAAGAGGTTGTATGATCAGTCGTCATGATACCTTGTGCAAGCTCTTTCGCCACCACATCCATGGCTGTCCTTTGGTGAAAATACAGGTTCGTCCGCAGATAATCTGATAATGAAAGTTGAAGTAAATGGCTCAGAGTCCCGGTGCATGTAGCGCAAATATGTCGAAGAATGATGGTAGTCTAAGGCAAGAAGCACGCTCTAAATGGCTATGTTGTCAGAATGCCCGCGGACGATATGGCATCATGTGGTGTATCGCTACTACGGCCACAAAGTACTTGATGTCGCGAGCCCATTTACCTGTTTAGATGTGACGAGGATGATCTCAGAGGTTCTAGATGGAGTGTCCGTCGGTTTGCTGAGAGGAAGAGGAGTTCTCTTGCGGGCGTGCTCCCGTTATCTCCGATCGCGCCAAGGACACCAAGGCAGCGTCCGTCATCTCTCGCTCGTCGACATCGTCTCCACAACACCAAACTTCTAGTCACCACATACCACCATGCGCAGGCCAGCACATGCGATGAAGATCAATCGTCTACTCTAATAGCTCACAAAGCTCCAGGTTCTGGATCACTACTGGCCCTGTACTTCTGCTCCGCGGGCCATGGTATTATGGCACATAAGACGCCATCGAGATGGTACGATGTCTAGTCGACCAGAACCATTCAGCAAGAGCCACTACGAGCGATTCATCGGTAGCGCAGCCGTCTATCGCAATCACCCACTGCATGATGAGTACATATAATCACAAAACATCCCCCTTATTCTTCATTTTTTCGCGTGCTGCTTCTCGCGCCCCACTCCTTCTCGTCGTCAAAAGCAAGTCGGTGATGCTACAATTCCTCGATGGATTCGCATAGCAGATGGCAGCAGGAGGCTTATGGAGAAGATGATGCAGAAACATCCAGGGAAAGAAATGAAGGGGTTGCGGACGACCTTTCCACCTCACGGCGAACTGAAGGATGGAAACACACGGGCGATGTAAGGAATTCATTACGCCGCTTTTTCCGCATCTTGAATTCACGGAAGGCGTCGCAGCACCCAGCTTGCAGTTGTCATGGTACCACACATACCCCGTCTCTAGGATCATCCCACTTGGTGCTTGGCTTCCGGGCGCCGACTCTTGCAGATGTCGCACATGACATGGAGGTAGGGGCGTTCCCACCCTTACTCAGCCCTATGCCCCACCGGAGAGCTACTGGCCGTAGTCACACGACAGACGAGCGCCGTTTCGCTGCGTATTACCCGACTCCAGCAGCGAGCCAATGCGACTTGATACACCCAACGCTTGGGGGTTCGTCGTCTCGCTCATCGCAAGAGTGCGCTCCAAGTCTTCCGCCTATCTACTCGCCACCGCATATGCGACCATACCACCGAGGCATGCATCGCCCCGAGCATGTCGTGAGCGATGACCCACCTCCGCGATACCAAACTTTTGACCCCGACCCTGTCTTCGATCCCGAACACGACAGACCAGGTCAGCCGACCGCACATATGCGTCAGACCATGCGCACAGATGGGTTGAGGGCTATAGCGCTGAAATTCGGAAAATCTGTGCTCAAGATGACCAGAAACATGCCTATAGCCGTCAAGGAAGTTCATGTGAAATTGAATTCCAAGAGGGCCAGGGGTAAGATTATGTGGCTAGAAAAGCACAATTTCCTCATCGAGCGAGATCGAGTTCTGGTTCAAGAGCTCTCCGAATGAGTATCTGTATTCTCAAGTATTGAATTCAATTTTGTGAGATGATACAGCGGCCTAGTTACTCGGGGAGACACATAGTGATCCCTTCCCACGTCGCCCATAGTTATGAAAAAGCAAACCCCCGAAGATCCGTCACTAAACCGAAATCTCACCCGTGCCCGACTCCTCGCAAGCAAAGAACAAACAGAACCCTTGAATGCTTATGCATCGAAGACTTTTGAAGCAGATGTCATCGTTTTTTCTGTAAGCGGGGGCACGGTTGTAGAGGAGTTTTGTATAAAGGTTTTCCATTCTCTTCACACATACTTGCTCCCTTGGACGACATTGCTAGTAGCTATACTCACCGCGGGGACGAGATGCCTCGATATTGAAGATTTTATGCCTCTTTCAGTGCCACGTTCAGATCACGTCGATCCTTCTGAACCTTTCGTAGGGCGATCTTGTACCATTCCAGCATGTCTTCGGCATGCTCTAGAGCGGCGTACAGATGATCGAGCTTAGCCGAAATGTCAATGTTCCTAAGTTCGCGAGGGCTACCGTCTTTGGATGGCGTGAATGGCTGTGGGTCGGTCGTGTAATCTCACGTTGGCTGAACGGTTAGCCCAGGTCCTTTTAGTCTGGGTAGAACTGAGAGTACTTTGTCAGGGTTAGGAGATGCTACATCAAACTTGCACTTCCTTGATGACGTGATGAAGGATAGGGTATTCTGGAAGCTTCAGCGAGTTCCAGGTAGAAAGGGAGGGTGGATTTCTTACCATCGAGCTTCTGCCATCCATGATCGCTGTGCTGTAGGTGGCTACGACTTGTTGCTTAATTTTGATTATCTCTTTCCGAGCGTGGAGGGAATTGCAGATTGATGATCGAAATACGAGGCAGGGTCGCGCGACTTTGATCGCTTTGAGATAATTACTATATTACGCTCGGTGCGGACGAAGAGCTTGACTTAGCATCAAGGTTGTTTTGAAGTTAAAGAGAGGGATCTTTCTCTAACGAAAGGCGGTATGCATATAGTAAGGAGTGAGTTGGAGTCGAGGATGTAGATACCAACTGGAATAGGATCGAGACTTGGACTTACGAGGTTAATTTGGGGCTATGCAGACCTATAACGGATCCAGTAGGGGGTTGATGCTGGACTTTTGAATCCATTCGAATGGAAAGGGACCTTAAGATGCTGGATGCCGGGAAAAAGTTGGGTCAAGTGAGTTCAACGGCCATACAGCATTGATTATGTTTTTGTTCTGAAAGCAATTTGGGCACGAAGAAATCCGCGTAAACAAGGTAGGGCTTGTAAAAGCTTTCGTTGTCGCAGTGGGGCAGATTTAGCTTTCCCAGTTTCAGTCTGGGCATATATACTTTTTAAATAAACAAAGAGAAAGAAGATGAGATGAATTCACTCGCAGATCTTATATATTAGTATCAGGATTCCACCGTAGCTCTCTAGTACCGGGCAACTCAGCCTCTTCCCCCGACCTCACCCGGAGCCAGAGCCATACTTCTCCATCAGATACCTTATATTTTTATAACATTTATCCACGTTAGCATATGCTCTCCGACCTCTTCACCCAACCCTCCTTCACACTTACTCATCTCTCCACCTTCCACCCCCATGACAAGCACTCTCATGCGCCGTCAAGTAAACCCCATGCAACTTCCCCCTGTCCTCAAACCCATACTCGGGCTCACTCTTGCCCACAATGCCCAGATAAGCCTTTGTATACACATCCGCGCACAGGGCACGATTCACGACGCGCGAGCGCCACATCGCAAGCTCCAGTTCATGGTGCGCATAGTACGCCGCAGCGTCGAAGATGTAAATCTGTCCCGAAGCAGATACACCAACGTTGCCATCCTAGAGGTCGCCGTGGATGAGGCTTGGTTTGATCGTGCGTCCATTTTGCGTCAGCGGGTCGAGGAGAGTGGGTACCACGGTGGCGTTCAGGCATTCGGCGTAGTGCTCGAAGTCGTTCCAGGGCCCGCTTAGGGACGTGTTTAGCTGGATTGCTCCGCGTAGGAGTTGAGTGAAGAATGCTCTCCAGGTGCTATGCCATGTTGTTTGTTGCGGTAGGTTGCCTTAATAGGTCGGTATGTGGAACCCAAGTTTTCCTGTGGGGGAAGCGCTGGTTTGGTGGAGATGGGCGAGTTTGAGGCTGAGTTGGGTTGGGGAGGGGGGCTGGGCTGTTAGATGTATGAAGTCGCAGAGGAAGAAGTAGTTTGGTTGGGAGTCGGGATTGGTGGCGCTGGAAGGTTGGAGTATTGATAATTCGCCCCAGGTATGTGGCTTCGGGACAAAGTTTGGACTCGTAGCATGGAGAGCAGTCATGGATGCGAATTCTCTTTCTAGCATCGCTTTGCCTTAGGCGCCATTTGCGCACTGTGTGGTTAGCCGTGGCTTGTTTTATGGCGAAGACTTTTAGGTACCTTAAGAAGTATGCCTTTAAGTCGCCGCTTGCAAGAGTGGTGGTGATTTTGGCGGTCACAGTCCACTTAGATGTGCCGTGGCGGTTGCAGCTGTGAACTTGGGTATCGTGAGGTAGTTCTACCCGATGATTAGGGATACTCTTTCTTTTGGTGGCATGAGTGCGTACTGTCTATGACGGCTTGAGCGAGAGGAAAGTCGCCCTCGATAGCTTTGCCGCCACCCTTTCCAGGTATCACATCAAGCATAACTCCGAGTGACTTGGTGGGTAGCTGAAGCTGTGGGAGAACGTCTCGCGTGGTAGACATTTTGGCGTTGTGGGGATCTCTCGCAAGTGATGACTGATGGTTGGACTGACTCTTTCGTGTACATCAGGCTATGGCCTCCGTGCACTACTTGCAAACGACTCTCACGAGCAGAATCACAGCAAAACTCAAAATTGATCGAAGATGAAGCCTGGACAGGTCAGCTGAGAGATCTGTTTGTTTCACAGCAATGGATTTCATCTACGTGAAAGACCGTGGCGTAGGCAGAAATGTGGCGTACAAAGAGCCATGGTCCTTCAGTCCAAGCTCTGATCCCAGATGATGTGAGTCACTCACTAGCCCAATTCGTGGTCCTTCATCAACTCACTCTGTTCTTCGTCGACACACGATGCCCGTATGTCGTCTATGATACTGCAGGAAAAACATGACTTTGTAAATGGAAAGCTTATGACTATTTGCGTACTTGAATAACATCCTGGGTATCTCCCACGCACTGGATACGAACCTAACGCACCCTTAAAACATCAAAGATTTTGCTGAATGCTCGCATGCCTTTTATACTGCGCCGTGAAATGCCGTCGATCCAAGAACAAGCGACTGCCCTGGCTAGTATGAGTAGTTGTTGTTGTTACCACTGAACTCCATACCCGTCTCGTCGCCTAAATGGTCGACGTTCATGAACTCGTCGATGGAGAAGGGATCTGCCATGCCAGGATTCATCACGATCCCCATGCCGTCATGAGACTGCTGTGGCTGGCCCAGAGGCTGAGTCGGCGGATCCAGGCCTTCGATGATGCGGGTCCCCTTTGGCACTGAAGCCCCAAAAGCTTCGATGCGGTCAGGTTGGGGGATGCTAGACCCCTTGCCCTTGCCTGTCGCATCGCCTCGAGAATTCATCCATATGCCGTTGCCCCCCTCGCCATTCTTGACTGCTTTCGAGAAAGGCTCCTGGAAGATGAGACTAGTCTCGTACCATCGACCCTTGATATCATCAATATCCAGTTTATACGACGGTTGTATGAGCTTCCACCACGCCGCTGTGCGAGTAACAGGTACGAGGAGCCTATTCCGCCATACCATATCGTGCACCATGCGGGTAGGAATGTTGGCATTTTGTTGGGGAGGTTTCGGAGGAAGGTTTGGATCTGGAGCGTCCAGGGTGGCGTAACTGTAGACATCACCGACCGCGATGACTTTCGTGCTGGGCTGATTAGAGGCAGGGTTGGCGAGTACTTGCTCAACGATGTCGGTGATGACCATGAGATCGCTTCCGGTAGCGCCTATGCGTAAGCGCACAGCCTCACCCCTCCAAATCTTCTCAGCACCCAAGTATATACCGTTGTACTGCCGGAACTCGTTCCCCTTGTCATCCTTTGAAGTCTTGAGGTGCTCGAACAGCGTATATGTCGTGTCAATGGCTTTGGCCGCGAGAATGGACGCATCGACCGAAGCAATGCCTTCACCACCCTGCCCGTTTATGAGTGCTCTCCAGTCCGTGTTACCATACTCAAACTGTGGGTTTGCCTGCAGGAAGGGAAACGTGCAGCTGGGCGCAGACCAAGCAAGCCATGGCTTTACATGCTCGTCTGTATTGACAATCTCTTGTGGAGGCGACTCGAATGGATGCGACAGCGGCTGGATCAGGTATGACCTGCTCATTGGGTTCTCTTTTAGAGCCCATCTTCGAACCACGAGTCCAAGGCCCCAGGCCGAAGTCTTGGGTCGGAAAAACCAGACCACCTCTCCTGTCCGACAGAGAAACTTGTTGTAAGAGAGGTCGGCTTGCTGTTCGAGGGAGCGTGGTTGGGGGAGTGCGGTAGACTGTAGTACTGGAGGTGCTCGAATCTGCGGCGCGCTAGGGGCAGGCCCTTGGGCAGGGACGGGTGTGGCTGGCTTCACGATAGGACTCGGGACCGGCGCGCCGGTCGAGGAACGTCGGGCGGGTATCTGAACCACGGGATTGCGACCAACCACATTGTTGTTTGATGCAGCTGCATTGGAACTATCCTCACGCTTGATTGCGACAGGCTGCTCCGGCTTGACCTCGACCTTGGGTTGCGGCTTTTCGACGTCGCCTGCTGGGGAGCACATCTTGCAGGTGCAGTTGGCCATGTCGCTGTTCTCGTCGGTGCATAGCCAGAGTAGGTGCGGGAAGAACTCGACGGGGCTCCTAAAGCGCTTTTTGGGACCCTTGGGGTAGCCGTAGAGGTAGGCGTCCTGTCTATCGTGCCCGCCGCCTGAGTGGTTCTTGACCGTCTTCAGCTGTCCGTCGGCTTTGGTTTTGATGTGTTCATAGAGGACGTAGTTATCAGGCAGCTCCCACAGAATGCACTGTTGCCATTTGTCTGCCATCTGTCAGCTCTGTGCAATCTAATGCGCCCGGTCCCATCCTTACCTTCATATTGCTTGCCGCCAATCTCGCGCAGGAGCATACCACCCAGCTTCTTGCGCCAGTCCTGGTGTTTGGGGTCTTCCTTGTCGATCAGACGATAGAAATCACGCTGGCCCTGGTCGTTGGGCGACATGTTGAGCTGCTCTTCGGTCGGGCCATTGCGTAGAGGTCGGCCTTTGAGGTTGACAATGTGCTGTCCGTCAGACTTGGAGGCGAAAATGGGCCAAAACGGCGTCATGGGCTGTTGCGCCATAACGAGCGACGATAATGCGCCGATTGCGCGGGCGTGTATGAAGCTCTGTCGTGAGACGTGGGGGTTAATGGAAGGGTTTCGCAAACAGTTGGTAGGCGACTCGGATTTACTCGGCTTTATGACACGGCGCGCTAGAACGCGTCCGCCTCCAGCCCTGGAGGACTCCCCCTAGGCGTCGAGGAGGTCAACCGGAAAGGCAGGGTCTCGCTTCACCACAGAGACACTCACATGTCACACACATTCTCTCGTAGCGCCTATCTCATCGCTTGTTTTCAAACATCACCCTTCATTTCCTCGTACAGTCCCCCGAGGCGGCGTCTCTTGTAATATCTTCGCAAAGTTTCGCTTTGGACAAACACTCACTCAAAAGCTCGTCTTGCTTCTTTTTCTCATTCACTTTGAAACACATTAGCCTACCACACACACCGCATTCGTCACAATGCGCGAACATCCTGTCATCACATTGGGGTCGCCCCAGCCCATTACTCCTCCTCAAAGGCGACGAGGTGGCCAACGCCAGGATTTTTTGGCACAATTTGGATCTCAGAACGCTGCCCAGTCGGCGACCAAGAGACGGCGACTATCTGCGCAGCAGGCAAGCGGGCAGAGCGATTCAATTGGTCCGCGTGACGGTGGAAGCAAACGCAGCAGCTTGCGAGCTCAGCCAACACCAGACTACGTCGTGACAGATTCATCCGCGAACAAAGACTCCCCTGTCGCTCCCAGCAAGAAGACCCGAAAGTCAACATCAAGTCGAGCAGAGCCAGACCCGGATAATAGTGAAGACGAGCTGGCGCCATCGGCCCGCCCCAGGAAGACCAGTGCGAGGATATCGGCATATACGGAGGAACTAAAGATGGAGAAGCGCAGGAAGGACAAGGAGAGGAATGAAGGACTGCGGCGAAGTGGACGTGACAGGAAGAGTACTATTTTGGAATCCAATACCATGCCCACGCCGTCACCACCACGAAGGAG
This sequence comes from Stemphylium vesicarium, assembly GCA_004380135.1. Taxonomy (NCBI): domain Eukaryota; kingdom Fungi; phylum Ascomycota; class Dothideomycetes; order Pleosporales; family Pleosporaceae; genus Stemphylium; species Stemphylium vesicarium. Next base: position 145,490 of record QXCR01000073.1, read on the forward strand.
GGCGCCTCCACCAAAGCTCGACACCGCCCGCACTCGCCTCCGCGACGACATTGCGACGAAGACCAGGGCGAAAGCTAACAACTTCCTTGTGGCCAACAAACATCTGTTCCTGCCTCTCCTGCCCAAGAACAACCAAGTCGCAAAGTTGGTGGCCGAAGGCAAATCGCAACCTATTGTCGAATACGAGGAGCTCACCGAACAACCAAAGGGCGTCACAGCCGTTATGAAGCCCTACCAACTGTCAGGTCTGTCGTACCTCGTCCACCTATACAACAACGGTTTCTCCGGCATATTGGGCGACGAGATGGGCCTTGGAAAGACGCTGCAGACCCTTTCTCTGTTCCAGTATCTTGAAGAGCTCGATATGCAGAGCGGCGTCAAGACGGAAGTGCCTCGCCCGTATCTTGTCATTTGCCCACTGAGTGTACTCAATTCATGGGTCACTGAGGCGCAGAAGTGGGTTCCGCAACTGAAAGTCATGCGCTTCCATGGCGCATTGAATGAACGAACTCGTCTTAAGCGGGTGGCTGCTGTCTTGGAAGATATGAAGGGGCACGAAACTTCACGCGCACGGAACCGGAAGGCATCACAAAAGGCAGGCCGAAAGGGTGCAAAACTGCCCGCCGGTGAGAAAGAATCGGACGCTTTCAAGATCATCGTGACTACCTACGAGACGTTCCAGGCGGAGCAGTCTTGGTTCAAGCATTCGTTTGTCTGGCGTTACGTCGTTCTGGACGAGGGGCACAAGATCAAGAACAGCGTAGCCCAGATCTCAAGCGCACTCAAGAGCATCAGTGCAGAGTACCGCCTCATCTTGACCGGTACACCCCTACAAAACAATCTCGTCGAGATGTGGTCGCTCTTGACCTGGCTGTACCCCACTGTCTTCGACAGCAAGACTGAAGCACTATTCAAAGAGTCTTTTGATCTCAGCAAAGGCAAAGCGAACAAGCAGACTATGACTGACGCCCGGAGCTTGCTTGAGCTCATCATGTTGCGACGAATGAAGGACTCGCCGTCAGTCAATCTTGGTCTACCACCCAAGGAAGAGGTGCTGCTCTACGTGCCCCTCACACCGATGCAGAAATTCTGGTACACACGTCTCTTGACCCGCATGGACGACGGCATGCTCAACGAGCTTTTCACCGATGGCAAGGAAAAGGAAAAGGCCGCCATCAAGCACGACATGCAAGAAAACGAGCTGTTGAGTAAGATGGAGAAGGCGGACCAGGAGGTCAAGACTAACGGCGGGGGAGACTGGGACGAAACTGCAAAGATTGTGCAAGAAGCTATCGCAAAAGAGCAGACCGGTCTTGACACCAACAAGGGGGCTTGGAAGAAGCTCATGAACCTTGTCATGCAGTTGCGCAAGTGCTGTTCGCACCCATACCAGCTACCTGGAGTGGCACCGGAGCCCTACTACCTCGGCGACCACGTTATCCGTGCTTCTGGCAAGTTCATTCTGCTAGAAAAGCTCCTCAAAAACACCATCTTCGAACAAGGCAAGAAGGTTCTCATTTTCTCAAGCTTCACCCACACACTCGACTGCTGTGAAGATCTCCTATCACTTATTGGCAAGCACGGCGAGCGATTCAAATATCTTCGCTTGGATGGAAGCACTGCTAGAGCTCGCCGGAACCTGGATATCCGCCTCTTCAACCAAAAGGAGTCAGACTACAAAGTCATGCTGCTTTCCACTCGTGCGGGCGGTTTGGGTATCAATCTTACCACTGCTCAAGACGTCATTTTCCTAGACGAAGACTGGAACCCGCAGATCACTCTCCAAGCCGAGGCCAGAGCCCATCGTATTGGACAAACCAAGAAGGTGACCATATACAAGCTCTGCACCCAGGGAACTGTCGAAGAGCAAATGATGGGCCGAATTCGAAAGAAGCTGTACTTATCTGCAAAGATCACAGAGTCGATGCAGAGCATTCACGGCAAGCAGATCATCGAGAGCAAGGGCGGCAACTCCGTTGACGAGGACATGCCAGAAATGGACACATCACAGCTCATGACACTTGTTAGACGGGGTGCACAAACCCTATCTCACCCAGAGATCGATGTCAAAGAAATGGTTTCCTGGGACCTGGAGACGATGATCGAGAAGTGCCGCGACCAGTCTGCTAACATGGCCGACGCCGCAACACAATCTGAGGTTGACGAAGATAAGTGGCTATCGACAATGGAGCGTGTCGAATGCGCTGTGTTCGAAGGCAAGCGTCACCAACGTCACCTTGACAAAGGCTCCAGGAGTGATACGTCCATTGCGAACATTCTGCCCGACATCACCACCCACAACGACCGCCGCTGGAACAAGAATACTACAGTCATGGTGGACGGCTTTGCTATCAGCAAGGAGTCCATGCGATGTGGTGATTGGGAAGCAGTCCCCACGATGGCCGGAAAAGACCCTCGTCTCGCAGAGCCAGTTCGTGAAAAGCGGCGAAAGTTTAGTCATGAGGATCATTGCCTGAAATGTTTCGAAGACGCCGACGCAGGGCATATGGTTGAGTGCAAGAGCTGTCCCCGCGCCTACCACTACGACTGTCTCGACTCGCATTACAAGAGCAAGGTCAAGGGCTTCAGTGGCTTCTACTGCTCGCAGCACAATTGCGCCGAGTGTGGAAAGACTACAAACGACGCTGGAGGTCTCATTTTTCGTTGTCGCTGGTGTCCTCAGGGCTTCTGTGAAGACTGTCTCGACTGGGACAAGACGGAGCTCATCGAGGAGAACCTGCCTGAATTCGAACTCTTGGGTGAGGCGGCTATGCCAGGTGGTTTCTACATCAAGTGCCCGTCGTGCGTCGAATTGGTTGAGGAGAACGAAGGGCAGAGGGCATGGATCGAGAATATGGAGCAGGGATTCAAGGAGCAGCATGACGTTTGGCTGCAGCAACAGAAGCAGATGCAGAGTGAGCTGAACGAGGGTCAGGGAATTGTGAACTTGGGGGACGAGGTTGAGTCGCCACCTGTTTTCACCGATACGTCGCTTTCGACTCCTGCCCTTGGTGGGTCCCGTGTCGGTACCCCGAAGGACACCGAGCAGCTCCTTCCCAGTGGCAAGAGGAGTCAGAAGTTCAACGACAGGTCTAGCGGGAAGAAGCTGAAGTTTTCCGCCTAGATCTGGTCCATGAGGGAGACATACATTGAGGAAAGGATGTGCATGCAAAGTAGCAGCTACGGTATTCTGGTTTGCAGATGAGGCAACTTAAGGGTCTGATTGAAGACACGGAATGGCTGTTATCTTGAGCATTTCATGGCGTTTAGCGACTTGTTCATCTTCTGGCGCATATACCCATCGATGTTTGACTGTTTCCCATCATATCGTTGCTACGATCAGGTCCTCTTGGACTTTGGCCAGCGACCAGATAGAGCAATTGGGCGTCAACTTGAGTGAGCGACTTTTGCTACCCTCACCATACCGTGTTGGGAACACGGCGCTCGTGTAATATGCACAATAGAAATACAATGACGATTTTGTTTGACAGCTCCGTTTCGTTATTCATGAGCGGCGGTCGGTGTCAAACAAGCCTAATAGCTCAATGTCAGCCGTCATGTCATTTCAAGCCGACCTTTGCCCAACTCACCGAAAGATCACAATCTCCTACCACAGGGGTACTATGACCCCTCCATCTACTCCTTTCTTTCCTCTTTGCCCTCTTCCGTACCTTCACATAGTCAGGTCACCCACAACTCAACAGACGAACCCCACTAACCGAACAAACTCCCCCCACCACCGCCCTTCCTACCCCCCCTCGCCGCCTCCGCAACTAACCACTCCCTCAAAAACTCCTTCCGCCTCATCTCCTCAGGCCTCGTAACCCTCGTATCGAACTGCGCTTCCTGTCGACTAAACGCCAACAGCGTCGGCATACTACTGATGCGGTACGTAATCGGTAGATCCCCCAGTATTGTGCTGTCCATCTGGACTTCGGCGTAGCCCAGGCCGCCCTCAGCCTCACCCACCTTTTCTTCTTCGATGAGCTGCTGGAGGAGGGGCTTGATGGTCTGGCAGGTCTGACACCATGTGGCGGTCCAGAAGGTTATCAAGGGTCGGGAGGAGGCTGCCGAAAGGAGGGTTAGGGTATGCAGATCGTTGGGGGTGCGGATTGGGTCGAAGATGCGGTTTTGGTTTGGGGGTGTGGAGGAGGGGAAGAGGGAGAATGCGCGGGTGATAGGCGTGGTAGTGGAGAGGAGTTTGAGGGCGGGGAGGCGGAGGAGGGTTGGCGTGGGGCGTATCATGATTGTGATTTTTGGGTGTGAGGATGTTGCGGCTGTGGAATTGGAGATTTTTGCGGTTTCGCGGGTTGACGCGTGAAGCTGCGGAGCTTTTGATCACCGACGTCATCGCGCGCCAAGATATCTGGGGTTTGAGCGCGTCGTTGAGTACTGAGCCGCGCTGCTCCTCCCCCTCACCCAGCACTTCGCATGTCAACGAGGGTATTGCACGATTGTACACGACACTTACAATTTAGAGGGCGTCAAAATAAAAGATTACAGATTTCGCGGGTATACCGACTCCAAACTCCTACTTATCTGTACATACATGATTTGTACCGCGAGTGGCTATAATCTAATCACAGGCCCAGGGGCCATTTACTAAATCTCGACTACCAAGCGTCCAGGAAATACAGGCGTTCGGATATTCGCCGCTTTTTGTAGGGAGTGCAACGCCCCATACCACTCTTTCCATCTCCCAGATCGACATCGTAACGATCTAAGAAATCAAGGCCATCACCACCTACCATGCTTCGCTTTCGCTTACTGCCCTTTGGAATATCAAGGAAGTTCAGGTTCGCGTCGTCAACGCATCTTTCCAGACCATCCACGTCGTACACGTCTGCGTCTTCCGTGTCCTCAATGTCCTCGGTGCCGTCCATTTCCAGGCCCAAACCGTTATTACCCTGATCATATGGTGCTTCGATAGGGTTATCACATGCCAGAGCATCGTCTGCGGGCTGATAATCATTGCGTATCCTGTCATGCAATGCATTATCATCGGTTTGGCCAAAAGTAAAGCCAAAATGACGGTTCGCTAGTACATCGCCAAGTTGATCCTCAATCGTGAGCTTACGAAAGAAGAACCATGCGACCAATGTCCTCCATTCGAGAATGCCGGCGATAGCTGCTTGAGCAAGCCTGTAACACGATAAATGACCTCGGTAAACTCTGCTTGCGGGTTGTAGCGGAGACCCATGGCAAGAATCCAGGCGTTTATCACTGCGTGGTAGACTGGCAAATGGGTCGGGGTTGGGCCAGGGCTGGGCCAGGGTTGGGTCGCCTAGATCGGAAAGTACTAGGCTCTCTCAATCATAGTATGAACCAATTCGGCCTAGTACTTTCCGATCTAGGCGACCCAACCCTG